>OZ025294.1:50002102-50530270 GCA_964019185.1 Maratus speculifer | reverse complement strand
GTCTGGTGTGTATTTGAAAGTTTGGATATCTGCCATCAAGCTTCATGTGCCTACTATAATGACCTGTTTTTAAAAAAATCCTACTTGAATGTTGATCAATACATTCAGTTATTTCCAAATCATCATCATTTAAATTTGCCAATTTCTTGTAGTAGTTTTCAGAAGGATTTCTTGTATTTGCTTCATTTGAGATTTATTTTGTTTTACAAAAACTAATTTTGCAGATTTAAATATTTCTCTGTACAGTATAAAAATAAATTTAATAAGCATATAGATTTCTGATAATTTACTTCTGTAGAGTAACAGATTTTTTTTCAGTATATTCTTATTCAACAGTGGAAATACCCCACACATATTTCACCTAATTACTCCAACTTATTGTTCTAATTATATTATTATGTTCATCTAAATGTTAAAATTAACTCAATATTATGAAGTTAAAATAACGTATTTTAATCTTTCTTTTTCAATAGTGTAATTTCCTTTAGATGGATTCTTTCTATAGAAAAAATCATACTCTAAAGTAAAAACTTCTTTGGGAATAATCTTTAAAAGAATATGCATAATATTTATCTAGAATTTTCTATTGAGGAATGAAAAATTGTTTATATTAACCAAAAGAGGATCAAACGGATTATATAAGGTCATAGCCGTGAATAAGAAGGCCAGATTCTTTAATATTAAAGAAGCATATTTATTGAGAATCCTATACACATGCGAGGCGTCCTGCGGATGAGGCTTTTACAGATGGAAACTAGGGAGAGTATGATAAAAAAAACCCATATAGAGGAGCAAAGTTAATTATTGCAAATATATTTGCGAAAAGGATTAAAATATATTTAATTTGTCACAATATTTTGAAAAATAATTTTTTGTGTGAACTGTGCTACATTGGCCTTACAAACCTGCATTTTTTGAATACGAGATGTATGCAAACGGCTTTTAAATCAAGTCAAAATAAAGGGCTCCGGGAGAAATATATGAATGTTTGATCGTAGTGTAGTGAGTCAAATAAGAAAACGGCTATATTTTTACCTTGTGAGCAAAACTAAAAAGGAGTAGATGCACTGAGCGACTACAGAATATGGTCTTGAGTAGATGTAGATAACGAAACGAAACTGAAATCATAGCATATGATTTTATAACATCTAACTTAGGATGGATCTTGCATATATTGTGAAAAATAAAAATAGCGAATTTATTTGCATTGATAAAGATAAACTATCGTTATTTTGAAAGATAATTACAGAAATTAATTGAATAGAGAACATATTAAATAAAAAATTTAAAGGGGATTTATTTCAGTTTTTACATTATGGTAAAGTTCAGTAAAGCTGTGATAAGAGGAATAAGCTTAATATATGATTTTGATATCATTAAATGAATGACGTACGTACATATAGCGAATTTTCATTTATAGATTTGAAATATACTTTTAATTTAAACAGAGAAAAAAAGATCTCAAGAGGGTGGTGAACGTGAAAAAGTGTCGAAACTCAAAGAACAACAATAAAGATAAAGAAGTAATTATAATAAACAGTTTTTCATCTGATACCTTTGTTCCATTGCTAAATTGTTAATCATATAAAGAATGACATTTTAAACGTTTTTATCTGTTATTATTTCTTATAGCCTTTGAATATGTTGCAAAATTCTTTTGCGTTATCTGCGATAATGAGTCTTTTTCAAAGTTTAAATTCAGTGTCGTAAACCAAACTAAATCAGACATTTTAAATTTGAAAATTGCATCACTGATCAAAATAATGTCCTCTAAGAAGGAATGCTTCACTAATTACACCTTATATCACGGCCAGAAACTTATCTGAAATGGACTTGTGTTTTGTTTCTATTACATGTGTTCCTGTGCTGAGGAATAGTAAAACGATTTAAAAATTTTATGAAATTTAAATCTTGAACTAATTTAACTTCAAAAATTTAAGTTTTGATAATATATTCTTTTTTTTTACCCGTGATTGAATTAAACGGTTTTGAGTGTATTTTAAGGTTTTGGATTACAAACTACAATACTATATGTCTGGCGTCTATGTTGCACTTGTTTAACTATGTACCAAGTGCTTGAGTATTGCGTGTCCGAAAAATGACTTATGATTTTTCAAATTTAATAACATGCAAACGGTGGCAGATATATTTAAAAAAAGTTCTTGCAGTTGATTTTGTATCAACTAAAGAGTTTTTATGCTGTTATTCCCAGTTTTAGTTGTAAATAGTAGCCATAGATTGCACTGAATAAAACACCATTAAATCCAGTCTCTATTTTTCGGTCTTTCTCTTTGAGTAGATTAAAATGCGTTGAATAGTAGTTGAAGTAATAAAACAAAAGCCAATCCCTGTCCGTACTATATATTGCCTGAAATTGGAAGCCATCGAAATAATCACAGCTAAAAAAAAAAAAAAAAAAAAAAAAAACACTTCTGACATTATACATAACTTTCCTGCAAGAAATTTTTTAAATATCTGTCACTGTTTCAAAGTTATTGCATTTTAAAATATATCAGTTAGTCTGGGAACACCCATATGTCACATTTGTATTTATTGTCTGAGCGTAGCGAAGTCTTATACTCAGAGTATGTAACGATATTAAAAAGTCAAAAAAAATCTTTCGTCAAGCAAATCTCAAAAAGTACTTGTCGGATTTCGATTCTGTTTGTACCAGAAGGTACCTATGAAGGCAATCTGGTGAATGCACATACTTTTAAAAATTAATTCCAAATAGTTTAAAAGTTATATTAAAAAACTGATAAGAAAGCACAATTTATTTGCATACGTCACAGAAATTTGGTGTGCGTAATTTTCACCGGCTGGATATTTTCGTAGATAACCGAATCAGTACATGGAGTAAATAGTAATCATTGACGCACTCAGAAATATTGAATGCAATAAAACATTTTAAAATTTAATCATGCAGGAAAATAAAACTTATTTTTTTATATTAAAAAATGTCATAAAAACTTTGATTTTGAGATTTTGTGATAATCTCTTAATAGCATTTTTTGATCGCGAAAAGAATATTTTATATATTTCGCGTGTGAAAATTTGAAACAATTGCGTTTTTAAACAAAAAAAAAGACATCATTTTCCCTTTATATTTATTTTTATTGCATGTTTTCTTTTAACTTATATTTTATTTGTGTGTGGAAGTCAATTCTGGTCACTAATTTTTCGGCACGGATACCACAAGCGCATCATTTGGCGAAATTTTTTTCAAAGCCCTTTTGGCGAAAACACCGTTTTCAAATAAACTTACATACACATTTTTAAATTATTTTCTATTTTCAAAAAGAACTTACAGTTAATGAAATAATATTAAAAATTAATAACTATAAAAAGAAATATTTTATATAATTAAAAAAAAGGAAATGAAAGTAAATAAACAAATAATAAATAAATAAAGCCGGGTTATCATCTCAGGTAAAATAATGCCATCTTGACGCCAATTATGTACCCTGGTGCATATGTGACATCTTTTCCCATTTTTCATCCATTTCCTGTTGGCTTACAACTTTAAAATTCGAAATATGTATGCACACCTGGGAGCAATACTGGAATTAGACATTGTTTTTTTTAATTCTATCCAAAAAGGGGCAACGGGGGCTATTTTTTAATGATTTATACAATTTATACTGCATAAAGGAGCCACTTACCTATTTTTATATACAAGAAGAAGTAAGTGGTATGTAAAGCATCGGGTTTGGCGAGATTTTTTATGCCAATGAGGCGAAAACATCGTTTTGATTACTAGATACATATAGCATGCTATAATAACACGTTATTTATTTATTTCAAAATGAAAAAAAAAAGAAATAAACGAAACATTTTCTGTTATAAAAAAAAGAAATAACAATCAATAAATGATAATATTTTTAAAAAGAACAATTTATTATAACATTTATATGATAACCAGCATGTTAGGCAATGAACGCCATTTTGGCACCAATTAGGTACCTCGGTGTGTATAGGGCATATATGTGCCATATTTATTTGTAAAACTGAGCATGAACGTTTACCAAGTGTGTTTTCATAGTCGCTTATATCTTTTTGCAACATAGCGCACCTTTCGAAGCCAAAACTGTACAAAAGAAAAAAAAAATCAATATTTGCAGTACTTTTTTTTTTAAATGTAGTGCACATTTCCAATTCAGTAGGCTGGATAATCAGATCTCGTTTCTTTTGCTTTAAAAGATGATATTTCACACGACGTCTTTTTTGGATTCGTCGTTTTTCCATATTTGATTGTATGCGTCTACTCGTTTAGTAACTTTTTTTTGCAACTTTCTTCTTTATTAACAGCGACATTTGGATTTCCTATTTAAATAAAAATTCTTCTAAATACAAAGAATTTTGTTAAAATAAATAAATAAATGAAATGCGGACATCTATTGCTCAAAGCAAAAAAATTTTCCTACTGAGTTAATAAAAATCAGTAAAACATAATTTTTATGATAATAAAAAGGTAACTTATGTAATAACAGAGTCATAAATTATGTACGTTATGGATAAGGTATGAATATTTTTCCACCATTTATAAATAATAATAATAATAAAATAAAATGCGGACAGACCAAAGTCTATATTTGACAGAAAACAACAACCATTTTCTAAATGCTTTAAAAAATGGTCAATGAAAAGTGATATTTCAAAAGTATTATGAAATTAGTTAAAAATCATTTATTTTAAACTAAATGAATAAAAGATTTATATTTTTAATGAAATAAATGGGATTTGAAAAATTATTTGAAATTTATCACCATAGATGTATCAATATTAGAATCAGTACTTTGTATGCAAAATGGAACAATTAGCAATACGTTTTGTATTCGAAAAATTGTCGTTGCTTTTTTTTAAGGTTAAAAAGTAGATTACGAAATATTCCTATACAGAGATGCCAAGCCCCCGCTTATTGCACAGCAGACTTTTCTTATAGAAAAAGTTTTTTTTTTTTAATTCCGCAGAATGTTCCAATTTAATAAAACATTTTCTGTATTAAAATACCGGTATCCAAAATGCCGGAGACTTGGCAGCTTTTCATAAACATTTTAATAAATCTCGGTACTTTTTTTAATCGGATTCGAATTTAGTGAAGACAACGGTTTTTGGCCAAAAGCAGCTTTTTTCCACATGTGTAACTACGATACAATTCCTTGATGCTGAAATAAAATGTTTTGACTTATGCTATTATTGCTTCCTCTTATTTTTTTATTTGAATTTTAAATAAGATGACTCAAAATCGTGTTTTTTAAATGTACGGGAAGAATGCATTTCGAGAAAGGGCGAAAATAACAAAATTTGGCGATTCATTACCTGCGTTTGGCTCAGTGTCTTACTACCTTGTATTTAATACTCCTCACAACACTTCGCTGTTATATGGACTTAGGCGCATTTATAAAAAGTTTTTTACTGAATAATACAAGTAAATGAAAACTGAATACTAACAAATACTAATAAAAGAAAAATGAAGCATTATATTGATATATGTATATTTAAAAATTCATCTACTAGCACTAATTAGATAATTTATGTGTATATAATGGGAGATAAATAGCTTTTGATTCTGTATTTCTATGCTACAAAGCATTAACGTTTGTGTGTTTTTCGTTATCATTGGGAGTACCTAGACGTTTTAAAAAATAGTGGGCAAAAAATGTTGGTAACCATCTTTGCTTCAAAATCTATACTAATAAAATCCGTGCGCCTCTGTCTGTCTGTCTGTCTGCTTGAAGCCGATTACAGTTCGCAACGCGGGCGAGTTGGAAGTCGTGAGAGGTGTATTTCGATTCGAAAAATTCCGGGAAAGTCATTTCGGGCATTTTCGAGACCGTGGGACCAAAATTAAAAAAGTTATGAATTAAAAACCGATCGGGAATCGGAACGGAAAACGTCTAATTTCCCAAACGGAGCTCAAACGGACTCTCAGGCAGAACACTGCGCTACCTTGCGGTGAACGACAAGAACTTTTCCCCTTTGGCTAAAAGAAGGAGCAGTCGAAAACCTCTTTTTCTCCGTCATTTTGTCAAAGATATTTATTCTGTATGTGAGTATTAATCGCTGTAGCTCATTTTCATGCTTTTTCTTTTTGGTAGCATACACGAATATTGTGTAACCTAAGATTTACGCGAATAATACTAATTTCTGTTAGTACAAACGGAAAACGAGCCGCCAAAATTATTTGTTAGTTATGTTGTTTGTGATATTAATGAAATTACTTATTATTTTTAATAGCAGTCTTTTGTAGTTTTTAATACCGAAACTTTTTTTTGCGCATTTTTTCTTAAACCATCATGCAGACAGTTTTTAAAGTAGAAAAAACTGATTACATATTCAGAATCTGCGTAAAAGTCTGCTTCTGATGAACCAAAAAATACGAGAAAATGTCTTATGGGCGCGCAGTGCCAACCGTGCAAAACCAATTAGTTTTAACGGGACGATGGCGACCATGGCGCGTAGCGCCCACTGTGCGAAATCACATATTTTTAACGGGATAATGGGCGAATAACAACCATAACTCTTTAATTTTCTTTTTTTTTGTGCTTGAGGATTCGAACACCAAGACTTGCTTATTAAATGAATTTTTTTGCTTATTATATACTGCTTAATATCGAGGTTCGTTTGGGAAAAGTGGGCCAGCTAGCGGGCGTAGCTCGCTAGTCTATACTAATAAAATCCGTGCGCCTCTGTCTGTCTGTCTATCTGCTTGAAGCCGATTACAGTTCGTAACGCGGGCGAGTTGGAAGTCGCGAGAGGTGTCTTTCGATTCGAAAAATTCTGGGAAAGTCATTTCGGGCATTTTCGAGACCGTGGGACCAAAATTAAAAAAGTTATGAATTAAAAACCGGTCGGGAATCGGAACGGAAAACGTCATATTTCCCAAACGGAGCTCAAACGGAGATGTCAGGTAGAACACTGTTCCACCTTGCGGTGATCGACTACAACTTTTCCCCTTTGGCTAAAAGAAAAAACAGCCGAAAACCCCTTTTTCTCCCATCATTTTGTCAAAGAATGTATAAGAGAAAAATAGCTGATTGGTAAAAAATGATAAACACGGTTTAATTAATATAATAAGTACAACTATTTAAGCACAGCAAGATATGTTCACTAAGAGGTAATAGTGTTGCTAATTAATATTTTGAGGATCTCAGATGTAACTGGCTATTCATATATTTATTCTGTATGTGAGTATTAATCGTTGTAGCTCATTTTCATACTTTTCCTTTTTGGTAGCATACACGAATATTGTGTAACCTAAGATTTACGCGATTAATACTAATTTTTGTTAGTACAAACGGAAAACGAGCTGCCAAAATTATTTGCTATGTTCTTTGCGATATTAAGGAAATTATTTTTTTTGCGCGTTTTTTCTTAAACCATCATGCAGACAGTTTTTAAAGAAGAAAAAACTGATTAATTATTCAGAATCTGCGTAAAATTCTGCTTCTGATGAACCAAAAAATACGAGAAAATGTCTTATGGGCGCGCAGCGCCAATTGTGCAAAAACCAAATATTTTTAACGGACGATGGCGACCATCGAGCGTAGCGCCCACTGTGCGAAATCACATATTTTTAACGGGATAATGGGCGCATAACAACCATAGCTCTTTAATATACTTTTTTTGTGCTTGAGGATTCGATCACCAAGACTTGCTTATTAAATTAATTTTTTTGCTTATTATATACTGCTTAATATCGAGGTTCGTTTGGAAAAAGTGGCCCAGCTAGCGGGCGTAGCTTGCTAGTCTATACTAATAAAATCCATGCGCCTCTGTCTGTCTGTCTGTCTGCTTGAAGCCGATTACTGTTCGCAACGCGGGCGAGTTGGAAGTCGCGAGAGGTGTCTTTCGATTGGAAAAATTCCGGGGAAGTCATTTCGGGCATTTTCGAGACCGTGGGACCAAAATTAAAAAAGTTATGAATTAAAAACCCCTTGGGAATCGGAACGAAAACTGTCTCAATTCCCAAACGGAGCTCCGAAGCAAAACACTGCGCCACCTTGCGGTGAAGGACATGAATTTTTCCCCTTTGGCTAAAAGAAGAAACAGCCGAAAACCTCTTTTTCTACAGGCGCTAATTGCGTTTTTTCCGCATCAATTTTTTTTTGACTTGCCGTAGAATATTTACCGTAGTTTTCGCTAAAATATTGAACTTAGAAATAAAACAGGACTATCGAAACTTTTTTTGCGCCTTTTTCTTAAACCATCATGCAGACAGTTTTTAAAGTAGAAAAAACTGATTACATATTCAGAATCTGCGTAAAAATCTGCTTCTGATGAACTAAAAAATACGAAAACATGTCCTATGGGCGCGTAGTGCCCACCGTGAAAACCAAATACTTTTAACGGGACTATGGGCGCGAAGCGACCATAGCTCCGATCCACAATCTTTTTTTTTTTTCAAGTGTACGTGGCCCACAGTGCGAAATCACATATTTTTAACGGGAGCATGGCTCTTTAATTTACTTTTTTTTGTGCTTGAGGATTCGAACACCAAGACTTGCTTATTAAATGATTTTTTTTGCTTGTTATATACTTCTTAATACCGAGGTTCTTTTGGAAAAAGTTGCCCAGCTAGCGGGCGTAGCTCGCTAGTATACTATATTTTGCGTAGGAATAATAATCACCATCAATGCACGAGCAAAAAAAGTTCTGAAATTGAGAGTTCTTTGATGTTTATATGACTAAAAATTTAAAATCTTTTTTTTTTGTGGCAACTTTTAAGATATAATATTCTCGTTATGAACGATTTATTAAACATTCGACAATTTAATTTCACAAATTAAACATTTTTTTTTTGAAAAAGTTTTAAACCCAATTTATTGAGAATATTGCAATTTCTAGGATACTGTTGGGGTCAGAAACTATAACTTTGGCATCACAGTAACTTATAAGATGTAAGTGCTCGTTTAGGACAAATTTTTAAAAAAGGATTCCTTAACTCTTATCGACAACCTCATTGCATTCGTGGAAAACAGATATTGAACATTATAAACTATTCGGACGGTTTTATTTATGTTGGCCAATTACCTACGCTTGGGATATAGGCCCTAATGGGTGAGATGCCTTCCGTGGGGGTCTTTCTAAGGGAACCTAATTCGTGCTTACGCAAAGTTCGAAGAAAACCACGGAAAACTCCGAACGGTTAGGCTGACGTTCGCGATCGGGTTCGAACCAAACACATACCGTCTACCAGTTTCGTGGTCAAAACCTCGCGACCACTGTTGGGGCCTATTCGGACGGATTTCACACCATATAAAATACAATCCATTCTCATCAAACATAATAGTTTATGTTATTTATAGTTTCTCAAATCGGTGCGAAGCTTCTGTTTATGCTCATGACATCATTTCAAAGAGTTATATTTCCAATATAGGAAAATTTGGTGTTTTTTTTCTGTATTACTTTTAACATTTTGCATATTTCCAATTTTATATCCATGCATGGTTTGCTTTTCTTTTATAAAAATAGTATATGCAACTTTATATATGAGATTTTGTAATTCTATGATTCAATATGTTTATTTTCATCATATTTTATCATATTGAATGACCAATTAAAGGTAACATCTCATTTTCTTTACTTACCGTAAGTTATTAAATATGCATTCTCAGCAATATCGCTCAGACTAATCCCTCTGAAGGAAGTCCTAGTTATAAAAATGATTCAAAATGTCTTTATTCAAGCTTAAATGTGTCAGTTATCAAAAAGAAAAATTCTACTTCCCATTTTTTAAATTAAATATATAACTTGTGTAAGCAATCATTTTTATTTTAAATTATGTTTTATTATTTAAAATGCTGTTAATATAAAAGCTTTAATTTACCATTTAAAAGTTATAAATTATTAAATAGGTAAATAAAGATTATAATGGGCTTTGCTTGAGTATTTTATATTAACCCGATTCTTATCAAACAGATATAATTCACATTGAAAATAAATACTGATTTTCAAGGTTAAGAATATTAGAACTGCATACAAGTTATAAAAATTTCAATACAATATATATATATATATATATATATATATATATATATATATATATATATATATATATATATATATATATATATATATATATATATATATATATGTTTAGTTTGATCGTGAGTTTTTTTTTTTTTTTTTAATTCTATAAGCAAGAATTTTAAAAGATTTATTTTGATGTACTCGTATACTTCTGGAATAAAATATTGTTACGAATTTTGTAAATAGTTAGTGTTTGTACTGTAAAATAATGTAAATAATCCTATTAAGCTCCATTCCTTTACTAATATTAATTTTTGTGACATTGTATCTGTTATCAAGCAAACTTGTCTAATATTTTTCAGTGTATGTCTACGGCAGATTAGCGAAATATTAAAGATATCGCCAAGTTGACGTCGCTTTTGACGACTAATTTTGGCCGCCAAATTTGGCGATATATCGCCAAGTTGGTGACAAACTTGGCGATTGTTGGCGATGGTAACCCTTTCCTCTCTATGGTAACCCCATATAGATTTACTGATACATTGAATGTTGTTCCGTGGTTTTGTGGATTTTTGGAGATACAGGGTGAGTCATAAATATCGAAACAGTAGGCTGTCTCCTTAAATATTACCTCTAGACACATACTTGCAATTGCAAAAATTTATAAAAAAAGGTGAAATTTCTGATAAGATAAGTTGCAACTCCATGGTGGGTCTATTTGAAAAAGTACGAAAATTAAATTTTTGCACGGCCGCCGTAGAGCAAAACTCCCATTTAGGAAATTATTCCTTATCCATTCCTAAATTGAAAAAAAAAATTCATCTCCTTATCTAAAAACCTGGCGGAGATATTAAAATCCAAAATTCTTGAAAATTCATGATTTACCCCTCTTTACCATGCTTGTAAACGAAGAGATTTTCAAAGCAGTTACGGAATCGTCCACAAATTAAAGACAGTGCCTCTTATTTGGGCATAACAAAGCAGCGTATTGAATTAAATCTAAACTTGTTTTCGAATTTTGTTGGTAGTCTGCACTGGAGGTCTGCATGGATCGAAATATCTTGGTCCGGTCCCAAACAGACCCATATGGAAAAACGTTCTGCCCGGCATGGAAAAATGTTAAAATCATAACCCAGACTGGTCTAGAAAAAAAATCATAGCCCAGCACACCGTGGATTTCTTCATAGTTTTTTACTTCGGTGTGGTTAAAAATTCTTTCGTATGGAGGAGTTCTGACCAAAAATACTTATTATCGTTTTCCGTTTTTTTATATTTATATGTTTTATTATTAAATAAGCGCCAAAGGCTGTGATTTATTTATTTTATCAATGAATTTCTCTTTATATGTGAATGATTCACTTACATTTTAATATCACTAATATATATCCCGTGCGTGGGCGACGTTGAAAAATTTAATACAGTAAACCTTTTAAGAAGGAATCTCATAGGAAAGAAAAAATACGTTATAGACAAATGCCCTTCCTAGGAGGGTTAAATGGTATTTATTTTTTTTTAGGTATTATTGTATGTATTTTGCATGGATCAAAACATTTTCCTTTTAAAATAGAATTTCGTCATAAGCAGTTTTTTCTCTGGTTTTATTCTGTTTAATTTCCTAGCATTTAAATATAATATTCTTTTTTTTTTGGTAAAATAAAAGTGACTTTAAAATCTATGTGGTTTTTGTAAAAATTTTGATTGAACGAAATTTTACTTATTTCAGGCACGTATTAAGTCAGTCAGAGACAATGATTTTAACACAGATTGTTCGAGACCGGGATTGAAAACCTCTTCCAGCGCAGACCTAGGAAGCAGTCCCCTCCGGTATGAAAAATACATTAGGCCCGGATAGGCGAGTGTTCAGAAAAACGTGTCGGTCCGGACCCGGCCTGGGCCCAGAATACAGATTTGTTGACAGCCTCTCCTGTACAATAAAACGTTTGAAGTCGTGAGAGGTAAATTTCTAAAAAAGACTTAATCTGCAACGTAGAAAAGTTTCTTTTAAATAATTGACGGGCAGTAAAACAATATAGTTAGTTTTTCTGCATAATGAAAAATTTCCCGACTACTTTTGTCTTTAAATTATTAAAAGTTAAGAATTGTTGAAGAAAAAGAATAGAATATACAAGTCATTAATAACAATAATACATAATCAATAATTATATGTTATTTTTTATTATTTTACATTAGTTTTATTTCGAGCAAAATTGAAAAAATATTTACTTTTGAAAATATGTTTTTTCTTAAAAGTTATATTATAGTTCAATAAATATTTTTAATCGTTTTAAAATTAACATTGAAAAACAAAACTAAAATCAGATATTCATCTTTAATTAAGTGGAAAGAAACTGAAATCAGATAAATAATGTTCTGAGTTATAACGATTTTTAACTATCCCATTTAAACCAATACTAACCATATGAAATTTTGATAAATTTTAGGATGTGATTTTCTTAGCAAATTATATGGCTAACCATCGCAAAAAAGTAAAAAATCAAAATTCTAACTCAAAAGATTGATTTTTTACACGTTTCCTTAAACTGTTAAAGTAACATTGTCTTTTGAATTGCGAGTATTTCAATTTGCGTCTAATCCCTTAAAACCTGATGAATTTTTTAAACGGCTATAACTCAGCGAATTTTAAAGATATGAAGATGCAACTTTTTTTGTCTTATTCAGGACTGGGTAAGGAAAGTTTTCCTAATTGGAATTTTTATCCTACGGGGGCCGTATAAAAAGTTAATTTTCGTAATTTTTCAAATAGACTCCCCATAGAGTTGCAACTTATCTTATCGAAAATTTCACCTTCTTTATGAATTTTTGCAATTGGAAGTATGGGTCTGCGGGCAATATTTAAAGAGATATCCCATTGTTTCGATATTTATGACTCACCATGTATACATACATTTAAGTTTTAATATCTTATGATAGGTTAAAAATGAAATTTTAAAAAATACATAATTTTATATAAATAAAATTAGAAGGGATTGTGAGAATAAAATCATATTTTCTTGTTACTTTTTAAAATAAACTCATAAATTCAAAGTAAATTCCGTGAGTCCTAGTTTATATTGTGTGTTTTAATCAGATTAATTACGATTAAAAAAACTAATCACTTCATTATACGCTATTATAATATATTAATGCAATATGTGAAGTGAATACTAACAGAAAATTTGAAAGGTTAATGTGAATTGTGTTTGAATTATAAAGCATTAAAAATATTCTCAAATCTTTTTGGAAAGCTTTATTGCAAAAAGAATTTCATATAATATTATAATAAAAATGCCCAAGTCATTTGTGAATGCTCAAAATTTCCAAAACATTAATTTCCTGTATGTCATATTACATTGATCTTTTTATTTGGTTCTATTTTATAATGCTTTATTTGCAATTTAGAATTGTGTTATCATCTATTTAATTTTATTATAGTTATAGTATGGTGTAACTCGTTATATAACGGTAATTCAAATTAGATTACTTGAAAGATGGACATTTAATGTACGGTAAATCACTTGCCTAATAGTTTACTATTTTGAAGCATTGAGTGCAATTTAATCACTAAACCTCCCGAATGTTGTTAATTTTATTGCATAACTTACAAATTAAAAAATATTTTGGCACAATATAAAGGAGATTTACATTATTAATCCTCATTAAATACTTAAATAAAGTTATCGTTTCAGGTTGTGAAAATAAGTGTATACTGTTATAAAAAGAAAAGAACCCTGATAAATTAAAATTAAATGATTCCATATCAAACGCAAGAAATCCCTGTCGGCCTGGCCTATAGGAGGAAGGTAGATTTCGAAGAGCTTTCGTTTCAACAACAAAAAAAATATTATTAGCGATAAACCCAGTTTAACTATTTTATTTGGCCGCTTTTGAAAAAAAAATTATTTCATTTTTCTGTAAGAAATGATTTTATCAAAATCACCTTAAACGAAATTCGTCTCAAATGACCACTTTGAAAATATATTTTGAAATATATTCTGACTTTATTAAAAAATCGACCAATACGCACATTATATAAGTCCTAAATAACAAAAAAAACCTGTCAATTGAATGCGTTTGAGAGCAAAATTGAATTTACAAAAACAATTTCAAAGAAACCAGCCTGCATCAAAAATGCAGACTTATTTTCAATGCTATAAAAACATGAAGTTTTACATGGGTAAATATATTATAAATTATTTTAATGAAATGCGAATTCAGGTATTGGTTATACTCTCTTAGATGTTTAGTAGTAGATTATTTAAAGTAAAAAAAAAATAAATAAAATCAAGTAAATATTTAACTTATTTAGCATCAGGTAGATTTTATACTTTAAAATTGAAAGTTGAAAACATATTCCATACATGTAAAATGAGATTTAGGTATATTTTATAACAGGAACACCAGTTAATGGAAATGATGTCTTCATACTTTTGTACTTTTAATAATACTTTCACACAAAAAGAAAAAAACTTAATGTAATATATAAGGCGACTTTTGAATTCAGCATTGTTTCAGCATTTGACTTACTTCCTCTAAGAAAACCATCATGGTATTAAAATTGTACATAAAATACAAAACCTTTAAAGAGAAAAAATTAATAATTTAAGAGTTCAGTGTATTATTTCCTTTATCATTATTTTAAGCAATTTCATTTCGCATTTGTACACTTCTAGAGATTTTTAATGAGTGATGGGCTTATAAAACCCATATTACAACTTGTTAATCATTAACCCTTTACTGCACCGTAGGTCATATATGATACATACCTAAAAAAACAATAACTCTCATTATGTGTCATGAATTTGGCCAACAGGATCAAGAACAAGCCAAAGAATGGAATAACATTTATTTTGTGCATGTGAGATGGCTACTTTTTGACACTAAATTATAATTTATACTTCGGAAAGAAAAAAAATATCAATCATGCATTTAAGGCCAAATTATTTTTATTGTTTTTACTGAATACCTAAAAATATTTTTATAAAACATATTGCAGAGTGTTAAGCAGGTAAAATTAATTAACTGAAGCCCATTTCATTACAAAATATAGCAATACAGTATTTAAAAAACCTAATTGTGTATATAGGGTACACATCATAAAGTATCAAATTTTAGCTGAAAATTTGAAAATTAATTATTTTTATTATTTTTCCAATTATTAGACCGATATAAAGATATCAAACTTTTTTTTCATAACAATAGAAAAAATCGTGCAGTGAATGGTTAAATTTAGAGAATTTAGCGATTGTTTATTCAGTATGAACTAATGGTAGTACTTAAACTAAAACGAATGCAATATTTTCGCAATTTCTTGCATAGTAAAAAGGTCTAAATATTGAAACTTCTAAATGTTTTTAATATCTAAATTTGATTTTCATTATAATTTTTATTCCATTTAGAAAAGGAATAACTTACTTTATATATAAGAAATATTTGGGAATTATTATTTGTATATACTCGTTGTTGTACCGAAAGTACTATTAAAATAAGTGCTATGTGTTATGTAAATCAAAGATTCACTTAAGATATTTTTAAAATGAATCTTGGCATATATATCTTAATAAACTTTCATGACTCCTATTTATAAAGAGCCTTTTGTCTTTAAAAAATGTGCTTAATCACAGCTTCTTTTCGAAAAGATACTTTATGCTGGATTTTCTGTTTCGTTCCTTATCGTAAAAATTTTTTATTAAAAATCATTGTCTTTAGAATTATACATAAAAATGTAGTACTCTGTGGCAGAAAACTTTAAATAATATGAAATATACATATCTAAAGTTTGCTGCTGGCATTTATATGGGATATTGAAAATGGTTTATTAAACAATCAGTGAATGAGCAAACTTAATTAATTAATGAACATGCTACAATATGTCTTCGACTACATTATCAGCTAATATCTGAAAAAAAATCTAAAATTAATATTCCTTACTGCCTAAAACCATAAAAAAATCATGAAAAAATTAGAATTCTTTTTTTAAGGACTCAAAGCTTTTCGATCTTTTAGTATAATGAAAAAGTTATATTGAATAATTAATTAAGAAAAACGTGCCTGCGCTTGGCAGCTTTCCAGTTAGAGAGTATCTTTTAAACATAATGCCTTCACGTTTTCTCAGGTTAGTCTTAATTAATAAAGAAAATGAATACGATTATATTAACAGGTAGGACTAGTTAATGTTTAAATAAAACAAGTAAGAAAATCATGCGTTATGCATATATTATGAAACCCGTTCCAACACTTTCTGAAATCTTTAACAAAACTTCGTCATTTAGTACACATTCGCACATAAAGTGTTACTGTCTGCAGCGAAATATGTATTTAAATACTTTTGAAAGACCTGTATTTGGTCTGCCGGTTGATATATATACTATATAATGCGGAAGTTTAGTTTAACAAGAAAACGTCTAACAGGTTGAAATTTCTCTTACAGCAATTTATATTTATGTATGGAAATATGCTTAGTACTTTTGTTCAGCCATGTAGTTTACCTGGTACCTTTATTACACGCCAGTATTTTGTTAAAATTTAGTTCAAGCAAAAACATTATTAAAACTTCTTAAGTTACACTTCCAGAAATTATCATCCATGGGTGACAAATTTGCGTGACCCTGTACATCATTTTATTTATATTCTAGAAAAATTCCTTAGTAAACTGAAAGCAGTTCAAAAGTACATAAAAATGCATCACTTATTTATAAATCATCTTTAAGTAAATTACCCTCATATTCAGTAATGTTTGCGAGCTCTTTTGTGTAACCCTGTATATCAATTATAGCATTTATATACACCATATAATAAACAGATATTTAGTATAACTTAAAAGCGAATTTAACAATTGAAAATGCATTTCATTTATCCATCAGCTATCACAGATAATGCACAGTATTTCGGATAGAATATATGATTTGAAGTATTTTGTGTGCCCTTGTAAATACCATGTATAATGCACATCATATTATGCGTTAAATATTGAGTTTCAGTGGTGTATATAAATTTTAAAATACTTGAAATCGTTTAACATAGTTAAAATACAGAGTGTCCAAATAACACCCTGATTTCAAATTTAAATTTCTCAAAAACAAAAATCGACAGAACTATGCGGTAAACGGTTTCTTTATTAGGTAAGCTGTAAAAATGTTATACTAAAGTTTCGAACGGTGAATATTTTGAAAAAATTTATGTTCTGATTGCAAAGAATGCTCGACTTGACGCTTTTCTTGCTTTAGATTGCTTGTAGAGAACGAGTTTTTCGGGGTACTTCGCCATATTTTTAGAACATAAATTTTTGAAATTTCTGAAATTCCAAAAACTTTATAAAAAAACTTTAAAATATGCCGTTTTCTGCCCAAGATCTCATTCAAACCAAGCAATTTAAAGCAAGAAAAATGTTAAGTCAAGCATTCTTTGCAATCAGAACATAATCTTTTCAAAATATCCACCCTTCGAAACTTCTGTATAACCTTTTTATAGCTTTCCTAATAATCAAAACGATTAGCGAATAATTCTATCGATATTTGTTTTTGAGAAATTTAAATTTGAAATCAGGGTGTTATTTTCTGGACACCCTGTATGTCGCAAACAATTCCCTTGTTTATTATTGTGTAATGGAATTATTTTGAGTGGCTCTGTAAATGAATATTAACTATTATTTTCACTGCATATTTTACATAATGCATATTTTAGTGCATTTTGCAAATCCATATAAATATGATTATGTTTGGCCGGATGTAACACCTTTAAAATTCATTTGAAAGGATTTTTTTACATAGGCCATAATGTATTGGAAGACTTTTGACTATCCCTGTAAAAAAACTAATCATGGTAGAAACTTCATATTCAATAGGGTTTGTGCTAGGATAAATAAGAATAACATATAAGAATTCGATAGCAATCCGAGTATATTTACGGGAGTTAGAGCGCGGACAGGCGGTCATACGGCCAGACGGACAGACAAACCGAATGCATAAATACTTTTCAACTTTGTTGGAAAGTGTTAAAAATAGCATTATATTTTCTTTTGAAAAATTTATATAAAAGCAATAAAGATAAATAATTTTATATTATCATACAGTTTAGCATAATTGAGTATTAAATACTTTCAGTATAGTTGAAATTTGTTAATTAAGACTCTTTGTTAGTTATAAATCAATTATAAATATCTGTCTGTGCTCAAACTTCAGTAAACAAGCTTTTTGGTGTCCTTAATTAGTATATGCTATTGAGGTTTACAATGGAACTGTCCCGATTGAAAATGAAACGTGTATTATTTTTTTTGCCGAATGCAGGTGCACACAAGATCGTTCCTTTGTATTATGGTTTGTTGAAAGAAATTGTGACAGACTTTTTAATGGCTTTGTCTGAATGTCATTATATGCTAATTAATTAAAAGATAATGGCTTTTTTGGTTTTTCAAGTAAGTTATAACGCCTTGAATATTTAAATATAATGGTAAATAAAATAGAGAAATGTATATTTTGTTTTTCAAAAAATTTTTAAGTATGTTAATAGCAATTTATAAAGCATTACCTTTAACATTATACACACTTTCTAATTGCTAGAAAGGTGTAAGGAATATTTTTAAAATATAAAAATATTTTATTTAACTGTTGACATGTTTCAACGCATCACCAAGTCAGTTTCGAAATAATTAAAAATGATATTCGAAAGTTCATGGTCTATGCAGCAATAAACTGATGCGTCATAATTTATTTTTTAAGTGATGTACGCTATATATTTTTATATGGATTTTTATTTCTATTTTTTGAAACAATTGAGCAAATCGAGCCAAATTTGTGCGCGTAATAATTTTATTACATAAATTTTGATGCAGTGTGGAACATTTGATTTAGCAATATTGCATTCAAGCCAGAAAACTATCATAGTTATTTATTACGAATGATGATGAAAAGTATATTTTATATGTGAGATATATGGAACCGTGATTCCGCACTCGGGTTGTTTACGATAAGAAACGAAACAAAAAATTCAGCGTATATTGCTTTTTGGATAAAAAGCTGTGATTAAGCGCATATTTTAAAATTAATTTATAAAGGATATTTCACAATTTGACAAAAAGAAATCTAATCGCTTTATGTTACTCAAGCCGCAATTCAATATAATGTTTTCAATACTAAATAACAGAGAATCAAGTTTTTGAAGTTATAAATAAGTTTGAAATTGAAGGCCAAGCTTGGTATTTATACATTTTGATAATTTTAATATATAGTCTGGGGAAGAGATCTCTTACTCTCAGATTAAACTCGTTTTTTACAACTCTATTTGGTTCTGCAGAAGCAGGGGGAATCTAATATTACATCACAACTTAAAAACACTTTGTAACTTTGATGACTTTTCAATTGGTATGACATTGCTCGTTGTTCCACAATTTCGGATTGGATAGTGGAACGTGACACATATGCTACATTTCTTATCCCCCCTTTTTTAAATATATTTGTAATTGGAATCTAAGAATCCCAATTAAAAAATTTAATATCGTAAATTAATTTTAATATTCTCGTATTATATTTCAATTTAGCACTTTCGATTTTCAAACCAAAATTAAACATTTTTTATCATAGTGGAGGTTTTTTTAATAGAATTTATTATAGATAAAAAAAATCCAAAATACTTAAAGATGGCGTAGCGCCCACTATTTTTCATAAAAAAGAACATATTCAAATATTGTTATTGGGCCAAAAAAAGGACGACTGCATATATATAATTTAAAATATTGTAGTTGTATATGTTAATTATATGAAAAATACAATTTTTTTCTTAAAGCTACATTTTTTACGAACAGAGAATAGAATTTTTACAAAATCAATAATCAGATTTCAATGAAATTTATGCAGATTATTCCAGATATATAAATGCATGCTTAATCGAAGGATTTGTTAAGCAATACATTTTTAATTAAAAATAAAGAAGCCTCTTTTTATTTAAAATTTATAAATAAACTGTCAAAGATTGCAATGTTGGAAAATACTGAAAACAAGAAACTGCCTACTAAGCATTAAACAAATTATTAAAATAAAATTGTTTTATGTATTCAGTTTAAGTCAAAAGATTTATTGTCCCTCCAAGGTATTATTTGCGAGTGGGTCTTCAATAATCAACTTAGTCCAAACTTAATATTTCGATTTGAAACTTTTGTTATGCGACTTAAAATGTAATTTAAAAATCAATTATGAATATATAAAAGAAAAAACACTAAGCAAATACAAAATTCAAATGCCCATTTTTTCACATCTTTCCTTACCTTTGACCCATGATATAACTTTTACTTAAGTCTACTTCTCTGTATGAAATAGCGTAATTTTATCAGGATTATTATAAGGGCAAACTTTCGAAGCATGATCTATTTTGATGTAAGTGTCAGTGTGATAGCTTGGTGGATCTTTGTGTATTTCACATCAGGTAAATAAAAAATACTTATTATTATTAAATACTTTATCAAATATCTTCTTGCACTAGGGAAGTGAACACAGGCATATTTGTAAAATGAAAATATCAATGAAATAATGAATTGTTAATAAAATAGTAATCTAACTGTTAATTAACAGATAAGGACTTTTTATTTTTATTCAATTTTGAAACAAGTTTATAAAATTAATTATGTATTTTTTATTTTTTTTGAAATGTAACTGAAACATTTTCTTATGGAGTAACTTGCCTTATTGAGTACAATAATAAAACAAGTAAGAAAAAACATTCGTTAATCATAGATTATGAAACACTTTCCAACACTTCCTGAAATCATTAACATAGCTTTGTTATTTAGGGAAATAAGATGCTACTATCCTTAGATAAATATATATTCTAATACTTTTTAACAGCGCTGTATTTGATCCGTCGATATATATGTATATATATATATATAATAGAAAATTTTGTTTAGCGAGAAAAATGCCTAATTGGTTGAAATTTCTCTTTTAGCATTTTATTCTAATAGATGAAAATACCTGACAGCTTTTGTTAAGTCCCTTTAATTTACCTAGTACCTTATTTACACGCCAGTATTTTGTCAAAATTTAATTCAAACAAAAACACTCTTAAAGCTACTTAATTCACATTACCGGAAATTATCATTAATGGGTGACTACGTAGCTAATTCTTTGCGTGATCTTGTATATCATTTTATCTATATTTTACATACATTTATAAGTAAACTGAAAGCAGTTCAAAAATGCATAACTTTTTTAAAAATCACCTTTAAATTAATTACCCTCACATTGAGCAACATTTATGAGCTCTTTTGTGTAACCCTGTATATCAACTATAACATTTATACACACCATATAATTTGTAGATTTTTAGTAAAACTTAAAAACGCATATCATAATTGAAAATGTCTTTCACCCATCCATCTGCTATCATCGATAATAAACAGTACTTCGGATAAGAATATTCGGATAAGATTTGAAATATTTTGTGTGGCCCTGTAAATGTTTGCACTTCATATTATGCGTTACATATTAAGTCTCAGTGACGTATATCATTTTTATGATACTTGAAATCGTTTAACATAAAAATGCCGCAAACAATTCAGCTCTTTATTATTTATAATGGAATTATTTTGAGTGGCTCTGTAAATGAATAGTAACTATTATTTTCACTTCTTATTTCACAATGTATACTTTAGTGCACTTTGCGATTTCATATAAATTTGAATATGTTTGACAGGGTGTAACACCTTTAAAATTCATTTGAAACGGTTTTTCCCCATAGGCCGTAATGTATCGAAAAACTTTTGACAATCCCCGTAAATAAACTAATCATAGTAGAAACTTCATTTTCAATAGGTTTCGTGCTAGGGTAAACATAAATATCATATAAAGATTTCATAGTAATCCGAGTATATTTACGGGAGTTAGATTGCGGATAGACCACCAGACGGCCAGACAAATTGAATGAATAAACACTTTTCTACTTTTTTGGAAAGTGTAAAAAATGAAAGAAAAAACTAGTGGAATAAAAGTATATACCAATCGGAAAATCATCTTCTTAAAAATACATAAAGTTAAATTTAAAATCCCAATTACTTTTAGTTATGGTCTTCATAAAATAAAAAATACTTGAATCGTAGCTTAATTTTTTTTTAAACTAGATATTGAATATATATTATTTTAAAAAAATAATTATAATTCCAAAAGTCAGCATAATGAACTCTGTAAAATAAGGAGGAATTGTTTTATAATAAAAAAACAACTTTAAAAAATATTTTACCCTCTTTCAGGTGATTTATGATACTTTTTATCAGACATATAGTATTCGTATTTCTATTACATATGGTAGAGAAACTTATTAAAATGTTTATCCGGTTTCAACATAAAAATATTAAGGTTACATCAGGATGTATAAAGTGGTATGGTTGATCCTATTAACTTTTTCATTTATAATAAAGATTTGAATTGCGTATAATACAGTGTCATACTCGTTTCTAGTTTATGTAGCATTTTCAAATTTGTTAAAATGATCGGTTAAGCCAGATATGAAACATAATAGCTGAATGTTGGATGTGTTGTGAAAAAAAATTTTAAGTCAATGAAAAACAGCAGGTAACATTCTAACCTCGGTGACTGACAACGAAACCACTTTTGGAGATGCTCCTGCTTATTATTGAGACCGGGTGTACTTTAAATCTCTATACTGATATGTTTGAAAATCGATAGAAATTTTCGAACGATTTGAAAAACATATAATTCAGCGCAACACTCAGTTCATGTTTATGTAAAATTTTCATATTTGTCAGAATGATAAGTTAAGCCAAACACGAAACAACAGTTGGACGTTGGATATGTAGTTAGAAAAGATTTCTACACAGCTGAAAACAGCAGGTAAAATTACAACTACAGAGATTGACAAAGAAATAACTTTCGGTGCTACTCATACCTATTATCGAAACAGGATGCACTTTAAAGATCTACATTTGGAAGTTTGGGAATTAATAAAAAAATTATTTAAAAGATCTTTTTTTTGTTTCGTTTTTATATCATCATATTACTTTGAATTGCAAATTTGAAAACCACTTATATGACTCTTAACTTATATATTTTTCTTCTTAAGAAATGAATTTAAAGATAAAAATTAGTCAATAATAAGAATAAATTATTGAAATGAGTTCAAAAATTCCTTATAGAACATATAAAACTAATAAATAAATAAATATATATATACATATATATATATACAAAATATTATATACAATTATATAAGAAATTAATTTAAAAAAAATATATTCGTATTTTTGGCAGGAAAGTAAGTTGGCGTAGTTTTCAAAAGGCTTAACAAATTTTTGGCGGAAACAAACAATATATATATCCAATAATAAAAACATTAAAATTTTGAAATATATGTCAAATATGATTGTAACAGAGAAATTTTATCTCTTCTCTAACTTATGTGTATAGGGGTAGAAAATATACCAGTTCTCGATGCTAGGTGCAAGCAGCACCGCAAGTTGTCAGTGCCACCCACACACCTTGTCAATAATTTCATGATGAAAAACTAGCTGATATATTAACCATTAATGTTTATTGGCCATTATTTAATGATTGATGAGACTCTTTATACGCAGCCCCATTTTCATGAGACCTTCACAAGTTTTTAAGGTATAACCCGTTTAAAATCTTGACTAATTTTACTAAAAATGTTACATACTCGACTGAATTCCGTGAATTTGTAAGTCAACTTATCGCCTATGTCACATGAGTTTTTTCGTGCAAAGTTGATGTCCCAAAGAATAAAATAAAATAGACACATTCATTAATGGAATGGTTTTAAATCGAATGTGTAGAAAGATTAAAAGAAAAAATGGCCTTTTAAAAATAATGGCATTTGAAGATAAGGGAGAAGGAAAAGTATTTAACCCTTACTGGCGCGATGTCTTTTTAAAAGGATCCCTAACTGCCCCATCTTGGCACTATATAAATAAATAAATTTAAATTTTACTGGCATTAAGTACAGTTTATTCAAATTCTTCTTTTATAAGATGTCTAAAAATAATCAAGTGCATATTTTCTAATAAATTCGATTATAAATTTTGGCGTATGTTAAATATGCTGCGCCGGAAAGGGCTAAAAGCATTTTTTACAAATTTGATAAAAACTTTGCTTGTAAAAAAGTATGCTTAGATATACATTTATACATAGATATAAATACATGTCCAGAAATCCACTCACGTCATTATAGTATTGAACGTTATTTAATAAAAATCACTTGAATTACATTTCCATTATTTTTCACTACTTTCATATATATATCTAGGTCGTGGGGTGTTTCATGTTAGATACAAACTTAATATTCATTATCAGAATTCTTCTCCTCTAGAAAGTTTTAATAGGAATAATGTTTCACGCTTTTCATCATCATTAAGATTGTCTTTTAATGATGTGACAATACATTATATGTTTTACACTAAATCTGTTTCTGTAGCAATTTCCATAAAATAACTTTCAAGATAGTATTTGACAGTGTTTTAAATATTTATATTAAACCTTATAATGGAAGTTTGGTTACTATACATTTCAAAATTACTGTATATTAAGCAAAATGTATGCAAATACTGTAACAGCATTGTGATGTCAAAAGCAACATAACATCACATATTATTATTAGCTTCCTTTTTTTTTAAATTAAATTCTCAAGTTTAAAATTTAAATTATCTTTTGCAATTTCAAATCAATTAAACATCATTTTTACTTTCTAAAAAGAATATATTTATCTCTTTTCTCTTTCCTTTAAATTGCAGTTACGAAGGTTCTCATGCTTAACCGAGGCCGTTAATAAAATAAAATAAAAACTTTCATCTTAAAATCATTTTCTGAGCCTGCATACTTTCGTTTGTTCAAAGAGTACATTGTAAGATATTTTAAAAACCATATGCCCTTTTGCAGTTACGCAGTCACTTAATTCCTTTTCAAATTAACAGACATTACAACTCCTTTTTCGGCTTAAAATCTAACGCTTTGTTTATATTAAAGCGGCGTCTGACATCTGTGTTATGCATATAGAAATATTTTTCCCAGCAATCAGTATTGGCATGCATATTTGTACGCTGATATATTAATCGCCAAATTAACGGTCCGGTTGGCACGTTTTTAATTTAAACTTTCCTTATGAACTATACATATAGTGTTATTATGATCTAAGGGTAACCACATTTTAGCTCGACGCATTTTGGATACCTTATTTTGATGTCAGGAATCATTCCATCTCTGACGGTCATGCTGTAAGTATGTAGAGCTCCTGCATTATATGTTTATCGGGGTCACCCCGTGAGAGTGTAAGTTTTACCTCTCCTTAATAAATGCCACATACATACTTGAGCATTTTCTTCATCGAGTCTCTTTTTCCTGTGTTATTGCTATTTTACGCAATGTAATTTTAATTGTCACGGCTGATCTTCATATGTCTTAAGCAGTTAATAAACTTTAACTTCCAATCTTTAAAATATGAACGAAAATATTCGTTATAGTATTACCACAGCTTTGTTTAATATTCTATCTTAATAAAAAGTAACCATATCTTAAATATTTGAATGAAAATACAAGAAAGTTCTAATTCAATTATTTGTTTTTACATTAATTTTCGTAAAAATATCTGCACTATATTTTTCACCTTTTACTGTGCGAACAATTATGTATTTAAAAAAATATTTAAAATCCATAAATTAATGTAATTCTGGGGGAAAATACTAAGTAAATTTCAAATTTTCAGGTTAAATTTGAAATTTTATGGTGTTTGCCATGTGAACAGATTTAGAATTCGAAAACATTGTATTCCTATATTTTTTAACTAAATGAGTTTAAAGTAATTATTTTTATCTGTTTAACATGCTGTAACTGTTTTATTTTTACATTTTAAAGTATTCAGTAAAAATAATTAAAATAAATCTTTCTTAATTATCTCATCGAAATTAATTTTGTTTTAAAATTTAGAATACTAATATTTTGTCAAGTTTAACCGTGTGATATGGGCAAAATAAGTGTTATACTATTCTTTGGACTGTTCAGGGAAATAGATCACGTAGGTCAAACTCGTGCTGCATGATGGAAATTATAATGTTTTTAGACGTGTACCAGATATGACATGTTTTCGGGTAAGCAATAAAACTCTTCTTATAAGGAAGGTCTCCATACTGGGCATACACAGAATATTTAGAAAAAAATACCAATTAAACTACTTACGTATTTAATAAAGCATCAGTCGATGGAACAACAGTAAAAACTTCGTAAAAAAAATACTTTCGAATATTTGGCGTTAAAAGATGAAAGGTCACGCGATTTCGCGAACAGCATTTTTCGTTGCCAAAAGCAAACGATTTTCATGCAACTGAAAATTGTTTGTTAATAGATTTTTAGAATGTGTTTAAAAGGCATTTGATGATTTTAAAATTAAACGAAAAGATAGTTTATTATATATATGCTGCTTGTTGCAGCTGTTATTTAGCATTAATGCTTTAAAAATAATTGTACATGTAAAAAATATTTTTATATTGAAAAATATATTCAAGTATTTAAGCGTATTCCAAAATAAAGGTTAGATGAAGAATGCTGCAGTAATGCATTTCAATATCGGATAAGTTTTTGTTTCCATAGCAGCGAAATTGAATAGACAGTCTTAATTGGACTTTATTTTGAGATTGAAACAAATTTAATTTTCATTGTAATTCAAAACATATCATAGCTAATTTTCATTACAAGGCAAAAAGTATAGTTATAAAAAACTAAAATCGAAAAAATTTAAATAATTATTTTTAAAAATAGTTGTTTAAAAATAGTTCAACATGAATTTTGTTACCTTAAAAATATTTGACAAATATATATATAATTCGTCACCAACAGGCGATAAACTGCCAAATAAACGAAATGTTCATTATTTTTTCACAAACGTTTATCTGGGTTCCGTCGAAATTTTTATAAACATACGAGAAGAACATTCTGTAATCTTTTCAGAATTTTCTGAGTATGTCCGTATGGAGACCTTCCTTGTTAGATCTTTATGTATGTATTTTAAGATAATCTAAAGTTTTTTTTCAAATGTAGAAATGTTCAACATTTTATGTGTTATATAAAGTAAATAGTCAAAAACATTCCGCATTTAAAATTTAATCATCTAAATTTGTAGTCAATAGATTATTCAAACTATGTAATTATCCATCTAATATTTATTTTGGTCTTATCCAAAGTAACATAAGTAGATCAAACTGATTACCTATTCAGAAATCATACCATGGTCCATCCTTTATTTCCTGGGAAACACGATATTGTGGCTCAATGTACAGGACCTCGAAGGATATTTAATTAAACTTTTGAATAAAGTTTCATGTAGAATTTAATTAAAATTATGATTTATTGATTAGGTGATTATTACATTAATTAAAGTTTTGAAATATGCAAATAAGATTCCTAGAAAATCTTCGATTTGGGAGTACATTTTATCGGATAAAGTATGTTTTCTTAAATATGCATTATGCTTTGAAATATACTTTTAACGTTAATGCGTAATCATGTTAATAACAAATGAAAATAACGATACATCAATAGATTTCATCAATGTTACATTTGAAGATCTTATTATTATTTTTGTGTGTGTGGAACAAATTAAGTTTACTCACAAAATTTATAATAGATTTTTCATAACATACATGTATTGTAATTACATTTGATCAATATACAATTGAATAAAATATTTATTATTATTATTATTATTATGATTTTACATGCTCGACATTTTTTTTTTATTTTTTTTAATCATTCTGATTTCATCATATTTACACTCTCATAAAGACATTTTCAAATTCGATTAAAAAGTGCTCAAATCTGTTTATGTCGCATAGTCAAAATGGTACCGAATCAAAATTACTTAAGTTTGAAACACATAACATATACACTATATGGTCAAAAATGGCAGACTAATTTCAATTTTGGATGTTTTGTTAAATATCTAGAAAAATACATGAAGAATTATTCAGAAACGCATGGTGCGTAAACCGAATAATGCGGATGAAAGATAATTTCAAGAAATCTCATACGGGACCATCAACAAATTGAAAAAGAATGAAGAGCATTTGGATAACTCTATCAAAAGTAATGCAGCAAGAGCATTCAAACTGCAGTTTATAATGAAGTGGCATATTGGAATAAAACGTGTTTATTTTTAACGATAGCATAGATATTCGGAGAGAAGTTAATAAAAATCGTCCCCCTTTTTTTTTTTTTTTTTTAAAGAGTATTCTCTATTTGTATTTTTAAAACAGGTATTTTTCCACTTTACGAATTTTTAAATGTGACGTATCGATATGAAAAATATAAGTATATCAAATATCATACAGATAAAAATAAATCGATTGCTAGTAGAAATATTTAATAATTAAATTAAATATAAAAAATATTGAATATATAATTTTTTTTTGAAACGATATACGCTCATAACTTGATCTTTTAAAAAGTTTATATAAAATGAAAATTATACTACTATCACAATAAATCAAAAAAGATATTACTAAAATCCCACCATTTATGTTGCATTACATTTTTTATATTTTTTCTTGTAATTTAATGAATCTCAGAATACAAAACTAAAATTTCTCTTTAGGTTTTAATTCATTAATTCACTGTAACATTCTTTCCTCCAGGGAAATTTTACTTTTACCTTCTTTTAATGTATGCTAAAATAAAATCAGAATAAATATTTAAGTAGATGGAAAAAATTCATCGTTAAAAGTTGATGATACATTTCTTTGCACAAATCATTATCTATATGCAGTTAATCAAATTAATATAATAGAAATGGAATGAACATAAAAATTATATATAATGTTTATACTTTTTATTGAGAATGTACTTATGATGCATTCAATTTTTATTTGTTTGAATTGCAATAAATTTATAAATAAAAACATTTCTAATCATGTCAATAATTTACAAAATAATATTATAAATACTTGTAATATCTTGTCATTTAGTATGGAACAAAGCTATTATCCATTAGTCACCGTAAAATAGAATATTTATTTACTTAAGATTTTAGTCTGGCTTTTATTTTTGAAGACAAAGTGTGTAATTATTTTTATTTTATTATTTATCAAATAGTACCTTTTTCTATTAACTTGTGAAAGAAAAAAATATTATTTTCATAAATCATTCTTAGAATTTAGAGAAAAGATAATAAAATATATATATCTTTGTTACTAACCAGTTTATTAGCCGAATTGCTTTTATACCAAAAGGCATGAAAAATTATAAATGCTAGTTGCATTATTGTAATATATTTACATGTATAAAACTAGTTGGAAGTGCCAATCTCAAAATGTTCTTCTATCTCATATGTACATTTTAATATTTTGAAAAAATAGTTACTCTTTTTAATTTTTTAATAATTTTAATTCAATACCATACGAACTTTGGTTTGCATCTTAAATTTCTGCTTCAATCAATTAATCAGAGTAAAAACGAATTTCCGTCTCTGCACGAACCGATGAACAATAGAATGAAAGGCAGATTTTTTTTTCGAATTTAGGGAGGACCTACTTGCCTTACCAAAAAATAATCATATACAAAATGTTTAGTTCAGTTCTAGAACTAACTTCATACACTTTTAGGTGGTGCATTATTGAAAATGGCATAAAATTGGCTATTACAGAGCCCCCTTCCGGCGGATTTTTTTCAAATTCAGGGAAGACCAACTAGCCATAGCCATACACTTACACAAAAAAATTGATTCAATTCGATGCATAGCGTTATGTACTTTTGGGTCGGTACAATATTGAAAATGGCAAAAAAATCGTAATTGCAGCGCGCCCTTCCGGCGGATTTTTTTCAAATTCAGGGAGGACGAATTAGCCATAGTCATACACTTACACAAAAAATTTGGTTAAATTCGATGCATAACTTCATATACTTTTGGCTGGTAAAATATTGAAAATGGCACAAAAATCGCGATTGCAGCGCGCTCTTTCGGCGGATTTTTTCAAATTCAGGGAGGAGCAACTAGCCATAGTCATACAGTTACAAAAAAAAAAATGGTTCAATTCGATGCATAACTTCTTACTTTTGACCGGTACAATATTGAAAATGGCACAAAAATCGCAACTGCAGCGCCCCTTCAGGCGGAATATTTCAAAACTGAAGGAAGACCTGCTTGCTACAGCCAGAAACATTCACAAAAAAATTGGTTCATTTCTATGCATAAATTCATACCCTTTTTGATGGTAGAATGGCGACATACACACAGACACACAAACAAACGGAAAGACAGACATCTTGTGAAAACATACTTTTTGGAATCTCTGACCCATAAAACGTGTAAATCCTTCGAAAAACGGAAGTCGAAAAAAATTTCGATTACAATACATTCTTCTATTGAAGATAGAAGAAAGTAATAAAAACTTTGTTGCTCGAAACATTTAAAATAAAAACGAACTTCTAGATAAAAGACTTAATACTATTCGATATTAAATCTGTTTATGTTATATGGTTTCTTTAATTTTATGAAATTATAAAAAATGTTTTAAAGTGATTTTGTAAAATACGAATATGCATACTTCTCATCATTTATAAATTGCATTTTTTATATTTTAGATGTGTCGTTTTAAGTACGACAAAATTATTGCTACACTTTTTTATCTCATTGTAATATTCACAAAAAATATTTTTTAATGCCTATGACAAGCTGAAGCTGTTTTACGATATAAACTGCTAATTTCAGGGTAAGTGATTAAAGAGTAAGAAGTCAAAGATTGAAAAGAGAAAATCTTGAACTGACGATGATGTGGATGATGATTAAGTTTTTTACCAACATTACGAAAACATCATACTTTTTGATCATGTATGAATTGCACTTCTTAAGTTTCAGACGCATCGCTTTAAGTATGACGAAATTTTTTCTACAGTCTTTTTTCTCATTGTATTATTCACATAAAATTTATTTTTAAGACCTAAGACAAACTAAAGCTCTTTAACGATAGCAACTGCTAATTTCCAGACAAGTGATTGAAGAATAATAAATCAAACATTGAAAAGAGAAAATCTTAAACTGATGATGATCTGAATGGTGATTAAACTCTTTATCAAGTTTACGAAAACAGCATACTTCTCACCATCTCTGAATTGCATTTCTTATATCTTAGATGCATTGTTTTAAGTATGACGGAATTTTTATACAGTTATTTTTCTCATTGTAATATTCTTTTAAAAACAATTTTTAAGGCCTAATCCAAACTAAAACTGTTTTATGATAGCAACTGCAAATTTTCAGATTAGTCATTAAAGTATAAGAATTCAAAGACTGAAAAGTGATAATCTTGGACTGACGATCATATACGCTGGTACGCAAAATTTAAGGATTTTCAAGCAATAATTTTCACGCAAATATTCAACAGGAAGTAACATAATTCGAATAATTACTATCCCTGCATAACAGCTAGTCCATATAATCTCTCATTCAGGTGACACATGGTCTCAAGAGTCACAGTCACTACGGCGAAACAAAAAATTGGAAATTTCATGAGCCTCAAATGACTACCATATGTGACACAACTGTCAGGTCACTGCAACTGCTGCTTTGTGACGAGTCACGAGATGACTTTACAGTGTCGTCTTATTGAGACTCTCATGTGACTGTCATTTGGAGGCTCAATTTCAAAGTCATTGTGAATGTTGCATTATTATAAATAAAAGTCACATTTTTTTTTAAGTAAAGCAAATCAAAACCCATTTTTTCAAATTTTATTCAGTTTTTAATTAAATTGCTAAAGTTTCTTTCATTCATATTTTTGTAATTTCCTAATATTAATTAACACATTAATAATGCTCAAAAAATCCAAAATTATGTATTAATGAAGGCATCATCACAGTGTCTGGCAAATTTATGCAATTTTGGATGTTTATGATACCTTCGTTAACCAACGTATTCGACCAAATCAAAACTTTGCCATCTAAGCGTTTTACAGTTGGCACCATGTAATTTGCAAGATATTCTTCAACGATTCTTCAGGTAACGAATGGTACGTCTGGTGTTCCCAATATCTGGAAAAAATTAATATGATGCAACTTAAAAATTTATAATTTTTTATTACAAAAGCCGATTTCAACTAAATGATAGTCATTTTGCATTTTGAAATCTTCTTTGAAATGTTGATGTCGACGAGACGCTACAAGCGATTCTTCTTGATGTTTGATGAAAGTAGGGATTACAATGAAGGACTTCATAAAAGCAAACTCAGAAAATTTCAAAAAAATGGCAGAATGTACGCCTCATGTATATATATATCTGGAGTTCTTTCGTCGATAAGTACGGCTGGTTGAAGTAAATGATGGAATATTTTTTGGACATTTCGGTAAAAGATCGTTTGCAAAAAGGAGTTTTTCCATCTATAATGACTACAGTTGAATAAATAAACTTACAGCTACCAATGAGTGATTTTTTGGATCTGCTACATTTATTTATTTTTTATTTTTCCCTCGCTGGCCATGACTTCTGTGCAAAGAACGGGGACCCTGGCGATGATGTTTCTGGCTTCTAACTTTAAAATGTCACAGTCTTTTCTAGAGCCGGTAGGATGTTTTATGCCTGCGCTGCCTTTTTTGGTTTTGGCTATGGAACGAAGTGATAACAAAAACTGTGGACCGCTGAATAATTTGCCCGTCATTATTGGATGTGTTCTTAAACAAAAACTGCCATAGTCTCATGATTTCTGGAGTGACAAAAACAGAAGAATTGTTCCTGTAAAGTGCTTTGGTCGATAAAAAGTAGTCCTCTTATGATGAAAAAGAAGAAAAAAATAATAATAATTACAAGACCATTTCTTGTTAATTGGTGAATAGAAAAATATTTTTTCGAGATAGTTGAGACCCATAGGATTTCGGTGAGATTTTTTTTTTCGTAGTGTTTTGAATATTATTATTTGTATACTTTTTATGTATGTATTTAAATTAATTATTCTCTGTTTGTCAGGTTTATTTATTTGATTATTTGTCTGTGAATTTTATTTACTTGCCTATTTATGAGCATTATTATTATCATTATTATGTGTTGGAGATAGAAACATTTTTGTTCTTAAGGATTAAATTGAAGAGTATGGTATTCTTAGACAATTACTATTGCATATTAAAGATTATTATGATATTTTTATGCACGTTTAAAGATGAGTTCGTAATAATAATGAAGTATAAAAGAACTTAGAAGCTCAAGTTATTTTTTAAAAAAGTATATTTTCTATTTTATTGATATTTGTTTGTTATCAAGAACTATTCTCAGAATACAGTATTTTCATGATAATGTTCCTACAACTAAACATTTGAGCTGAAAATTAAGTTAACATTTATGTTTTTCCTTTTATTTGTTAGAATTTCTGGTTACAGTGAGCTTTGGTTCCCGGATTCTTATAATTTATTTAAATTCAGTAAGAAATATGGAACTGTGCAAGGCTGTTGCTAGAATTTTGACTGATAAATATGATTAATTTTTTCAGTAAATTTTGTGATTTTAAGTAAGAAATTACCTATAATTAAAATTTTTGAATCTGTTTATGATCTATAAAATAATAGAATTAAAAGTTGATCCCAATTTAAGGTATATCTATGATATTTACAATTTCTGTTTTATTAGATAAAATTTCTGGTTAAAGTTAGCAGCTAAATATAGTAATTTTGAAAAAATATGTAATTGATAGAAATTATTAACTTTGAAATTTATTGCGAATGATTTTACGATTAGGATTTAATAAAGAAAATAGAAGTGCTTCATTTATTCTAATGAGTAAGAATAAAAAAATTATGGAAGATCCTAAGTTCGTACCGTTTAACCCGAGTTCTGGAATGAACATTTTGTCTTGGTTAACTTATTTTGATAAAACATGTGATAGGGAACAGAAAAATCTAGAATGGAAATTTAATTCTATTGCGCAATATTTGAAAGGTGAAGCGCAAAAAATTTATATCAATGACTGCTTAAATTGTACGGATTATGAACAAATTAAGAAAATTTTGATAGAAAGACTCATTGAATTGGACTTCCCGAGTTTTTCTGATTTTTCAAATCTGAAATTAGATAATTTAGACAATTTAGAAACTTATTTTCGTAAAAAAGTGGAAATTGGTAGGAAATTACATCTTAGTGAAAATATACTATTACAAGGTTTAACTGATGGTTTAAAACCAGAATTCAAAAACAATATTATTATAAATCCTCCTAGTAGTACCACAGAATGGTACCGGGTTGTCAAACAATTCGTGGAAGTTTCCACCCCACTAGTTTCAAACCAAGTAATAAATCAACCATCAGCTAGACAAAATTTTCAACCTTTTCAATCAACTAGGCCCTGGATTCAGCCAGTTAGGCCCAATAATACACCTAGGAATTGGATTCCCCAAAGACAATCTCAGTTTCAAAGACCTAGAGTTTGTCAAAATAATTATATTCAAAATTCATATTCTTCAAGACCTTGTAGGATATGCACAAATAGGGGTGTGGGTAATGCTTTTCATTGGGAAAGAGAATGTATTTTTAGGAATGAGGTACCATCCTCTGATACTCTTCCAAATATCTCGCAAAATAATTTTCATAATGTTTGGCAATTAATTGTGTATGGATTTACAAATAATTATAATTTACCATGTGTTGTAGATACTGGCTCAACTATTGCAATATTGCCACTTAAATTTGTTAAAAAACTTAATGCTAAAATTGAGACTATACCCTCAGTTACCATTGGTCAGGCAAAAGGATTTTTACATATAAATAAAAAATGTAGTGTTCTTCTAAAAGTGGGTAAAATTAAAAAATATGTTAATTTTTTAGTATGCAATACAAATTTGGATTATGCTATTTTGGGGTTAAAAGAATGTTCTAAATTTAAATTAACCATAGAATGTAAAAATTGTATTGTAAGGCAGGGAAGGAAAATTATAACTAACAGTATATCCATACATAATGAGAGATCCCTTCATTTCAATACAGTAAATATGGACCAAGTACAACAAAACAGGGATCAATCTAATGAAATTGTAACCTCAGAATATAAAAAAAATATGAAATTAAATACTGGTAATACTGTAGCAATAGATAATTATGATAATGAAACACTGAATGTAAGTAATCATGATATAGAGTTACAATCTACTTGTGGAAATATTATGAAAAATGAAGACTGTGTTGAATATGATCACGAAATTAATGTGCATCCTGATTATAGAGGTTCCATGACTCTTCAAAATTTTCGCGATAATTCGGATTCAGATTTAATTGGGGAAATAAATTTAATTCAAGATGTAAATTTAAGGGAATTAGTTCATATTTATAGTGATATTTTTGCAAAGCATAAATATGATGTGGGTAGGATTAATATTGAACCACAACGCGTTATATTAAAATCTGACCTACCTATATCTTTGAGGCCCTACCGAACATCTCCCCTAGAAGAAATAGAAATAAAAAACCAAATTCAATCATTGTTAGCAGCCGGACTGATAAAGGAAAGTAATAGCCCCTATTCTGCCCCTGTTACACTAGTTATGAAAAGAGAGGAAGGTAAAAAAACGCGATTATGTATAGACTATAGAAAATTAAACGCAATAATTAAAAACGATGCAGAACCCTTGCCCCGTATCGATGGAATTTTAGATAAATTGAGTAGTGCTCAGTATTTTTCAACTTTGGATTTAGCCTCTGGCTACTGGCACATACCAATACATCCATCCGATACAGAAAAATTAGCATTTACAACCAATTTTGGACTTTTTGAGTGGCTCGTGATCCCTTTTGGCATAAAAACGGGCCCTCCCATATTCAATAGAACCATTCGAAGGATCCTTAATAAATATAAAATCGACTTTGCGTGCCACTATTTTGATGATATTATAATTTTCTCTTCCTCTTTACAAGAACATTTAAACCATTTAGCTCAAATTTTTGACATTTGCAAACAAGAAAACATTAAACTTAAACTTTCTAAATGTAAATTAGGCCAAAATAAAATCAATTTCTTAGGTTATGAAATCACTAATGGAACTATAACTCCAGCAAATGGCAATATTGAAACCATCAAAAATTTAAAACCTCCTTCCAATGTGAAAGAGTTACAACGATTTCTAGGTTCCATTAATGTTTACCATAAATTCATTAATAAATATGCTGAAATTAGATATCCTCTAAATCGATTACTTAAAAAAGACACAATATGGGAATGGAACTCAGAGTGCCAGGAGTCTTTTGAAAAATTAAAAAATTCTTTAATTGCAAAACCCATCCTCAAAATTTATGATCCTAAATTACCTTTACATATGTTTGTAGATGCCTCTCAGATAGCAGTAGGTGCCGTTCTAAAACAACCTGATAAAGATAATTTCTTACATCCTATTGCTTATGATTCTCGAATTTTGAAGAGTTATGAGCAAAATTATTTCATAACTGAATTAGAATGTTTAGCTATTATAGATACTCTTGACAAATTCTATCATTACTTTCATGGTGTCAAGTTTACAATTCATACGGACCACGCATCTCTAGTATGGTTAAAGAGTGTTAAAAACTTAAGAGGTAGGCTTTTTAGATGGTCGCTCAAACTTAGTATGTTTGATTATGAGATAAAATATGAAAAGGGTTCAACAAATGTCGAAGCAGACATGTTGTCACGAAATCCTGTTTGTCATTTTAATCAACATATTAGTTTATTGCTAGATAGGAAAGAAATTATAGAGATGCAAGACAAAGACAATGTTTGTGACAAAAAATATAAAAAAGAGAATGGAATTATTATAGTTCAGAAAAAGGGATTCAAAAAAATTGTTGTACCAATGTCATTAAGAAAAAAATTACTCCATATTGCTCATGATAATTTTGGACATTTAGGGATTCAAAAAATGCTTAATTTAATATCTCCCAACTATTATTGGCCTAATATGACAATAGACATTACAGAATTTGTTAAACATTGCGACACCTGTCAGAAAAATAAAAAACCAAAACAGAAAAGATTCGGCTTATTACAAGCTATGCCAGCAACAGATCAACCTTTTGAATGTCTTTCTATTGATACTGTTGGTGGATTTAACTATTACAACTCAACAAAAAAATTCTTACACATAATAATAGATCATGCAACTAGATTTGTTTGGGCTTTTCCCTCCAAAAATATTACCACTGAAACATACACTAACTGTTTAAAACAAATTTTCAATATCAAAGCACCTCAAAAAATACTTAGTGACAGGCATAAATCTTTCAGATCTCCAAGATTTAAGAAATTCCTTAGAAATCATCATGTTCAACAGCGTTTTACATCCGCACATCATCCTCAGACCAATGGAAAAGTAGAGCGAGTTAATCAGACTATAGTTACCAGGCTTAAATGTAAAGTTAATTCCACTTCTTCTAAAATACCTTGGACTAGATTATTAAACCAAGTCATCGAAGAATACAACAATACGCCCCATTCTATCACCAAGTTCCCACCTGCATATTTATTTTATGGTCAATTGCCTTATGAATCTCCTTTAAAACATAACTATTACCCACCAGTAGACAAAGCCCTCAAAATTGCGAAAGCGCGAACTCATGAATTTCACCTTAAAAGTAAAAGACTCTATGATCGAAAGTTTGTCGAATGCCCATTAAAAATACAAGACTCTGTAATTTATGAAGAATTTAAATACCCTAACACTCGAAAATTAGAACCTACTTTCTCTGGACCATATAAAATTATAAATAAACTTTCTGATGTTACTTATGAAATAGATAAATTTAATTATGAGACAGGACAGAATTCCGTTATTGTGCATGTTTCTAAATTAAGACCCTATTTTTCACCAGAAGATTTTAAACTGTTTCATGAGCAACCCAAAAAACAAACAAAACCTCAAATACAATCACAATCACTAGATCAAACTAAAGTCAAGACAGTAGATTAAATTTAATTATTATTCTTTAAATATTTTATCACCATAATTTTCAACATTAGCAGGTATGTTCTTGGTGCGCAACAAGAATATTACTTGTTTTTGGGAGTTTTTGGGATTAAATTGGGCTCCTTATGCAGGCATAAGGTGTGCACTTTGATTGTAAAGGCTTTCAAATTAATGTTGATAAATTAATTTTAATTGTATATAAGTCTAACTATATTTACTCATTTATTTGACATTAGTATTACTCTATTTATTCAGCAGATATTATGTGATAATAGTTATAAAATCTGATGATTCTACTCAAACCTATAACATAATATGTGATTTTCAGTGATTGTGAAAACTACAGATATTAAAAGTTTTTCAAAAAAGCACACTATTTTTATTTCCATTTCTCAATTAAGAATGACACCTTTTATTCCTATTTGTATTTTATTATTAAAGTTTATAAACCATGTGTAGATAAAACATTATTCTACATTTGGCATTGAAAACTTATAACCAAATTTGACAATTTTGTAAAAGAGTATCAGAGAGGAATTATTGTAAGGAAATACTGGTTGAGTGTCCATTTTCTAAATAGTTAGATTTAATTTTATTTGGATTTTGGAATTATTATGATTTTTTTTTTATTTATACTTTCGGCTAGCAAAAAATACTCTCTTATGGTATTAGAAGATAAGAAAATTATTTAGTTGCTATGTAATTATTTTTATCCTCAACCAATATTTTCCCTATCAATAATAAACAAATTGTGATATTTTCTTTTGATTATACTCTTGTTTTATTATTATTATCATTATGATTCCTATAATGAAGTTTAGTATTAATTATACTCTTATTGAAAAATATTAGGATATGGAGTCTTATTATACTACTTATTATTGTTGTTATTGTTATTATTTAAATTTTTCTATATTATTTATTATTGATATTGAGAGTGATGCTATTTATTATTAAAAAAATTGATATATTATTGAAAGAAAAATTTGATTGATTGTTAAAAGATGTTGGATCCAACATAACATAAAAAAAAACAAAGATTAAACTAGATTTGGAGATCTTTAATTAAAGAGACTGTATTCAGTGAACACTGGAAAAGACTTTTATACACAATGGAAAGACTTTTTTCATTTGAAGAACTTTATTTAAAATAACCTATGCATTAAGTTATTATAATTATTTAAACTTTCCATGAGAACGAATTGTTATTGTTTTTATTATATTTTTTATCTCTTGCTTATTTATATTTATAACTTATTTACTGTTATTGTATGTATTATCTCCTATGCACTTACAAATAGTAAGTGATATTGTAACAGTATTGTATCTCTTTCAGGGAAATGCTCCTACCTAAATTTAATTCAGATTAATTTCCTCTTAACTATTTTATTTTAATCGCTAATATTTTTTATATTGCGTTAATTTTCTTTTCTTCCATCTCTTGGCTTCCTGGGTTTGACAATTTTATTCCAAAATTTAATTTTTCTAAATTATTATATTTCTGTTGTCTGAACTTCTAGTTTTATTTAATTATCAATTTCATACAAATTTTCGGGGAGGGGGGATAATATTACAAATTTAAAATTTTTCGCCAAAACTAACCTTTATACTACCTTAATTTTCTTATAATAATATTCCGTACTTACTTCAAATTATTAAATTAAAATCTTGTTTCTAAATCTAATCTGTTAATCCTTATGCAGACGATATAAATTCTTAATTTGCCTTAAAAAACATTATTCCAGTATGCGTAAATTTAAAAAGATGGCTCTAAATTAAAAATATTCTTAATTAAAACTTTATTTCTTAATATTCCAAATAAAACTGATTTCTTCTATGTTTTTATCAACCCTTTTTAAGAAAATCTTATTAAATTTATTCCAAAACCATACCTTTCAAAAAATATCATTATTTTATTTTATCTATTTATTTATTTTTCCGCCGTCAACCTTTGATGTGTGCATTAATAAATTCATTTCTTTTCTTTTTCTCTTAAAATTAATCATTGATAAAAATCGTCTGCCTAAGAAATTATGAGTCGATTATAAATTGGTTAAATAATATCTTTTTTTTAAATAAATTTATCGTCTGTGTAAAATAGCCTCGTATCTAGACAAGAATTCTGTTTACATAAAAGGATGATGGTTTGAGATTACAGAAAGTTCTAGAATTTTCTTTTTAGTTTTAAAAGGTGGAAGTCTCGAGATGAGAAGGGAGAGAGATTCTGGAGTTCTTTCGTCGATAAGTACGGCTGGTTGAAGTAAATGATGGAATATTTTTTGGACATTTCGGTAAAAGATCGTTTGCAAAAAGGAGTTTTTCCCTCTATAATGACTACAGTTGAATAAATAAACTTACAGCTACCAATGAGTGATTTTTTGGATCTGCTACATTTATTTATTTTTTATTTTTCCCTCGCTGGCCATGACTTCTGTGCAAAGAACGGGGACCCTGGTAATGATGTTTCTGGCTTCTAACTTTAAAATGTCACATATATGTGTAGATATAATGATTTATATGTAGACATAATATTATATAGATATAATACAATTTCAGTGGAAACTTGATACATAATTCGTAAACAAGTAATGAAAAATTTCATTTGGCGATTCATCACCGGATGCCGATGAAATAAAATTTCGAAAAATGAGATTTTATATCAAGTAAGGTAATTTTTTTTAGGTTGAACTTGTTTTGATAAATTTTATTTAAATAACTAGTTTTGTGAATTTTGTTTTAACTATTGTTTTGCCACATATATATGTGTAGGATTTGAACTTAAACATAAATTATTTTTCTTAAGACGAGCATGATCACCAAATTAACTGACTCACTGCTATATTTTTTACTATCCATGATTTAAAATCATACTTTATGAAAATTCAAGAGCACGAGCCCAAGAACTGATTTTGGAAATTGAAAAAAGCAGTTATAAACAAAATGTTGTTCTGTATGAAGCATAATTATATTATTGAAAAGAAAGCGTATCATAGTTATTAAATGTCAAACTCAACGTACTAAAAAAAGCTACAGCTTGAATTATCTGTAAGAAGTTGTATTAAAGTATAGTATAAAATCGTTTCAAAGTTTTATCACTCAATTAATCCAATAACTTAGTTTTTTACATCTTAGTTTTTCTAAATATATAAAGTTAAATATAAAATTTTACAAATTAAAACAAAATTTAAATTTTTTAAATGATTTCAAGCTTACAATTAAGCTGAATGGAGCACTGTCGATTCAGTTTTCTAGCTTATGGTGATTGCTATTGTTGCGTATATAGAGTTCTTTTGATTTTATGGTTAGACAACTTCAAACTCTTGTCTTTCAGAAAAGAAGAAAATAATTTATTTGCAGATCTTCAGAACAACAGAGTCTTCGAAACTTACAAATATTACTAGATATTCAAAAAATAATTGTTCAAATCTATCGTACAGGTGCAGATATAGGTTCCAGAGACTTTTTATACAATGTCTCAACACTAAATCACATTCAAAACAACGTAAATAAAACTCAGCAAACTTGCTTAATCGTAGCTCACTCAATGACTGACTGATAAATAATAACCACAACAGCTCGCAATGCTCTCCTTATATAGGCTCGTAACATGCGTCGGAAAATTCTACAACCTTCTAGAAAAATCCAGAAACCAAGGAAAAACATTCAATGTATCAGTAGACCTAAGGAGTGGTTACCATAGAGAGGGAAGGTTATCATCGCCAACAATCGCCAAGTTTGTCGCCAACATGGCGATATATCGTCAAATTTGGCGACCAAAATCAGTCGCCAAAAGTGAAGCCAACTTGGCGATATCTCTAATATTTCGCAAAGCTTCCATAGACATTCACTGAAAATAATAGACAAGTTTGCTTGATAACAGAGACAATGTAACTAAAATTAATATTAGTAAAGAAATGGAGCTTAATAAGATTATTTACATTATTTTACAGTACAAACACTAACTATTTACAAAATTCGTAACACTACCCCCTCCTCAAAGACTGCATGTTCCGGGCAGTGCAATCCTTGAGTTAGAGGAAAACACATAAAATAAATAAACAAACAAATGAATTAATAATAATAATAATAAGATTTACATAAATAAGAACTAATTACTATTTACATATTTACAAAAAGTGTCTTTCATGACCATGGTCTGAAATTCCAGTTTTGAATTTCTAATCACTTTGGCCAAAATAAGGGGCTAGCCGGTTATAGTGAATGACTTTGGGCTTGGTGTGTGGCGATTTTTGTACACGTACGACGACGTCATTCAGTCTGTTGACGACTGTGTAAAGACAGTTCCAGTTTCTTTGTAATTTAGGCGACAGTCCCTTACGACGTATGGGATTCCACAACCAAACTTTGTCACCTTCGTTGAACTCATGTCCAGTTGCCTTTATGTCGTACCGTGTCTTCATCTTTTCCGATGCCAATCCAATTCGGTTCCTCGCTAGACGATGAATCTCCTCAATCCGTGCCTGGAGTTTATCCACGTACTTCTCGGGCGATGAAAGAGCATCAGGAGGACGGCCAAACAAAAGATCCGCAGGTAGACGAAGATCACGACCAAAGAGCATTTGAGAAGGGGAGTAACCAGTGGCCTCATGAGTGGCACTCCTGTAGGCAAGCAGGAAAAGAGGCAATTTCTTGTCTCAGTCCTGTTGATCTTTAGACATGAGAAGGGAGAGGCTATTTAGGATGGAACGATTGAACCTCTCCACCATGCCGTCCGATTGAGGATGTAGAAGTGTAGTTCGAGTTTTGTCCATGCCGAGTAGTCCGCACATTTCCTTAAACACAGCCGAATCAAAGTTTCTTCCTTGATCAGAATGGATTTGAAGAGGAACTCCGTATCTGGAAACCCAGTGTTGAACCAGTATGTCTGCTACGGTTACCGCCTCTTGATTAGGAATGGCGTAGGCTTCAGGACACTTAGTGAAGTAGTCAGTGACAACGAGGATGTACTTATTGCCATCAGATGTTCTAGGAAGAGGACCCAGGATGTCTAGAGCAATTCGTCCAAAAGGAGCTCATACATTATAACGCTGCAATCGTCCACGGGTGCGCCTCTTTGGACCTTTACGTGCTACACAGTTGTCACAAGTTTGACACCACTTGTCTACATCACTGCGAACATTATTCCAGTAAAAACGCTCTCGAACCTTTTGAAGGGTCTTCATTACCCTAAAATGACCTCCTGTGGGACTACCATAAAGTTCTTGAAGGACCATAGAAACTCTAGACTTAGGGAGTAGTAGTTGCAATCTACATTTCTTTTCATCATCAGACTCCCATTTTCGATACAAGATACCGTTCTTCAAATGTAGGGAATCCCAGAGAGACCAATAACGTTTAGTCGTAGGATGGTAATGGGCCAAGTCTTGCCAGCTGGGCTTCCTGTTGGACTCTTCCTTCAGCTCTAGAATTGGCTTAATTTCAGGATCAGCAAGTTGATCTTTACGCAGGCTCTCGTCACTCCACGGATCTTGCGATGATGTACACCCAGTTGTAACTTGTCTTACTATAGGACCTTTGGCATTAAAATTCTTCTCAACCCAGTCGCAGTATCTACAATTCTCTGAGCAGGGTCTTCTTGAGAGAGCATCTGCATTTCCATCTGATGAGCCTTTTCGATGGCTATCTCCATATCGTATTCTTGAAGCTTTTGTATCCACCTGGCTATCTGGCCTTCAGGGTTCTTGAAATTCAATAGCCAAGTTAGAGAAGCATGATCAGTTCGGATCAGGAACTTTCGACCGTAAAGATAGTGATGAAAATGGTCGACGGCTTTCACTACAGCAAGAAGCTCTTTTCTTGTTACGCAGTAGTTTCGCTCTGCCTTTAATAAGCACTTGCTGAAATAGGCGATAACACGCTCCTGGCCGTCGATTTTCTGGGACAGTACAGCGCCAATGCTTTCGTTACTTGCATCTGTATCAAGTATAAACTGTTTATCAATTTGAGGATATGACAGAACTGGAGTGGATGTTAATGCCTCCTTAAGCTTTTCAAAAGCAGCGTTACATTCCTGTGTCCACATAAATTTTTGATTGGCTTCTGTTAATTTATGAAGTAGTCTTGCAATCATCTAGAAGCCTTTGACAAATTTTCTGTAATAGGTGCATAATCCTAGAACACTCCGAAGCTGGTGAACATCTGCTGGACGATTCCAATTTTTCACAGCCGATATCTTCTCCGGATCAGTCCTAACTACTTCCGCCGAAATGATGTGTCCAAGGTCGGCGACTTTATTACGAAACAAACTGCACTTCGAAGGGCTTAACTTCAAATTAGCTTCTTTCAATTTTTGTAGCACCCGCCTGAGGTTGTTCAGATGTTCTATTAGTAAAGAAATGGAGCTTAATAAGATTATTTACATTATTTTACAGTACAAACACTAACTATTTACAAAATTCGTAACACTATGTTTACCACCGGAAGGTTGGAAATATTTCGCAGTTCAGAATGGCAGTGCCTTGAGCGGTTACCATAGCGATCACAGACGGTAATTTTTTACGTTTTAATTAGCTTGTTGTTCTATGATAAATGGAGTCAGAAATTGCGCTCATAGTTATGTAGAATAAAAATAGAATTAAGTTAAATCATCTGCGTGTTATTTTATGACAACCAATCGGAATATTTGGTGACCTCTGGACTGTAGAAAAATACCATGAGCAATCGGAAAGTGAGATTTTCGTAGATTGTTAAGGCCACCTTGTTCCATTGTGATGAAGTAAATCATGCAAAATGATTATGGATATGTTACCTGGAAAATAGATAAGTACTTCTGAATCATTTTTCTGACATTTCTTATATTATTTTACAGTAAAATTTGAACTCTCGAATTTTATTTTGATTTAACTGTGCTTTTTCTATATTAATAATTATAAATCATGTCTAATGTCGATAATGTTCAAATCCCCATACATAATAAATCAGATCCTGCGCTTTGGTTTGTAATGTGCGAAAGTACATATGCTTTAGCTACCCCCAAAGCAATAACAGAATCTGTTACAAAATGTAACTATATTGTGTCGCATCTTTCACCCGATATTGCATCAATTGTTCGTGACATATTAATGCAACCGGATGCTACCGATCCTTATGCCATTTTAAAAAAGGAATTAATTGCGCGTTCGGGAGAGTCATCCCAGCAAGAAATACGGCAACTATTGTCTGGGGAAGAACTAGGCAATCGGAAACCTCCAGATTTATTACGTAGCATGAAACGTCGCGCGGAATCCCTAAATGTTTCTGACAATTAATGTTAGAGCTATTTTTGGCGCGTTTATCAAATTTTGTTCAAACAAATTTAGCGGCTGTTTCTGATTTAACCCTTGAAAAGGCTGCGGAAATTTCGGATCGGATTTCGGAGGTTACTCCGTCCCCTCTTTCTGCATTTACCGTGTCCATCGCGAATGAACAGTCAATAGAATATAAATTTATGGGAGAAATTGCAAAACTATATAAGCGCATCGATCAAATTGTATTTTCACGTGGGCGATCACCATACCGTAGAAATTCGAGTAAACCTCGCGAGCGAAATAACAGTGCTAAGCGCGATTCATCTATTTGTTGAAACCATCGACGATTTGGAACAAAATGTAGAGAAGAAAAATGCGTAAAACCATATTCTTGGTCGGGAAACGAAATAAGCAAAGAGTAGAGGCGACTTATTCTTTGCCTCAGCAGTCACGTCGCCTGTTCATTAAAGACCGGACAACAAATGTTTCCTTTCTAAAAAACGAAAATTTCTTCGATATAAATGTATAACAGAAAATTACTCATCTGTTTTTTTTTTTTTTTTTTTTTTTGAATACGCTTAAATATATGAAAATATATTTTTCAAAATGTAACTACTTTTTTAAGTCTGAAATTATTTTAACAGTTATAAAATTAAATAATTAAGACAACAAAAAACATAAATATGAAAAACCAAAACAAAATTGCATTGAACTATCTATTAGTTTATGTTTAAATTCATTAAATACACGCATTTTAAAAATCTATTAACAATGAATTTTCAGATATATTAACCCTTTCCGGCGCAGACAAATTTTGACAGTTAAATGAGAAATTATCGACTGACACCGGAATTTACAAACGACTTTTTAAGAAATTAAAAATTCCTTAATTTAACCCTTTATTGTAAAAGAAAGATTTTATTAAAATATTACTGGTGCCAATTGCAAATTTGGAATTAAAAATAGGTGTGTCCACACCGGCAACACTGCGCCGGAAAGGGTTAAAAAAATGATTTTCTTTTGGCGAAGAAAAGTACTCCTCGCCAAATCGCGTGATGTTTTCGTCATTTTGCACCAAATACTTGAAAGTTTCAACTTTTACAGATTTTCTACTATAATTCCACCACTAAATTGACTGATACTTTATTGATACATAATTATTTTAATGAGTAATATTTTCAAACTATTTTGAGTATGCTGAATAAGAAAACCTTCATTCTAAGTCATGTCGCTGAATCCTTTTAATCCAGCTTCAACTAGTCTTCATGTTGCCGTTCAAGCACTTATAATCTGTTCATTATCTTCTAACAGTGTTAAACGAGCTCAGAAAATGTTTTGTGGTCTCTGGCAGACTTTTGCATTAGCTTTCTGTTTTGGCGTTTACGCGTCCGCGTTTTCTGCCATTTCTTGACTTGCTGACATGAGACTGAATATCCGAAGACCTTTTAATAATATATTGCACTCGCCGATTTAAATGATAAAAAATTCGCCACTAGATAACACATTGAAGTTACTTGCCTGTGAATGTCAAATAAAGACCTGCAACATTTTCATTGTTTTAATTGTATTTCATTTGTTTTACTTACCGGATATCACTAGCCGATCCAAATATGTTATCTATTTTATGATTGACATTTAAAAACCCCGATTACGCTCTGTATAAAGTATTTGTATTATCCAATTATTATTATTATTATTAGTAGTAGTAGTAGCAGTAGTAGTAGTAGTAGTAGTAGTAGTAGTAGTAGTAGTAGTCGTAGCATTAGTAGTAGTATTTTGAATTCAAGCTTTTTCTAGAAATGTGCTTCATATTTTTGCCCAAGATTGCATATAGAAACATATACCTAATCCTTGAGAAACTGCGACTAAATAAATCAATCTCTTGTGATACTTTTTTTTCTTATTTAATGTAAAAATCAATCAAAGATTTGTGTATATTAAAACATCACAAATATTTTTAAAAATCAAGACAGTATTATTAATAATATTTGATAGAAATACTTACAAAACATCTCATAAATATATATAATTTCATAAACCTTTCACACTGTTAAAAAAAAAAAAAAAAAAAAAAAAAAAAAAAAAAAAAAAAATTGTAAAGCTATTAAAATTTTCATTCTTGATTTGTTTTCCAAGAACTTTTTCAAGAAATTTGTTTTCCAAGAAAACAAAATTTTAAACAACCAAGATAGGTTACATCAGTTTTTGCTGTTACCGGTACATGAAAAATTCTTGGAATACAAATATACTAGAAAAATCTTAGTAACTCTACATTATTTTACGGAGCACACTGTAAAAAAAAAAATCCGTAACGGTACTAAACATTTTCTAGGAAACTGGGATTCCAAGAACTTTTCATGTAATGGTAACAGGAAAAATCCATGTAACCGATTCTAAAACTTGAATTTTTGCTGTTACCGTTACATGAAAAGTTCTTGGAATCCTAGTTTCCTAGAAAATGTTTAGTACCTTTACAGATTTTTTTTACAGTGCACGAAGTGTTCTTTTAGTTTATTTTGTATATTCACTTTATTACTCCTCTTTTTAATAATTAAAAAAATGAGCATTTGAAATCTTATTTTTTCTTTCTATGCGTTTTTTGAAGGATACTGCATTACTGGCTTCTTAAAAAAGATAATGTTTGAAACTATTCATCGTTTTATCATAAAAAATCGGAGCTTTTTTTCCCTTCATAGAAAAAAACAAGATCTAATTCTAAATTCCCATGGCATTATCGAAAAATAAGTATCATAGGAGTCTGTAATAACAAATAATTGAAGAACCTGCTGAATTGAAAAATTTTAATTGGAACAGATTTTTATAGAACAAAACTAATTAGAGAATATTTTGTTGAAACTCATATGAAACGAGGCAAATTCAAAAGTATTTTTTTTAATTCTTCTACTGTTAGCAAAATAGTAAAATGTTATTATTTGAGTTTTTATGATTCATAATAATGAGTGAGATATTTTGTATTTAGAACACTTACTTCTGATTTTTTTTTTTTTTTTTACAAAACAGATATTAAATATATATTTTTACAAAATAAAGTACACTATGATATACAGTCTTGGAGAAAAAAGTATATAAACCCTACTAACTTTGCAAAAAATTACTATAGAAGTAAGTTACAAGTACGGAACAGTTGGAAATAAAGTTTATTTTTAGAGGATATATACCGAGTGATCCAAAAGTCAGAACGAATTTTAAAAATGAATAATTCGAAAACTAATCAAGATACAAAGATACGGTTTGCACCAAGCGGATGTAAAAGAAACCGGGCTTTGTGTTGCTTACCAATAGATGGCGCTATGGGGATTTAATGCACCAAAAGATGATTTACAAGTCATAAAATGTTGACACCTTACAAGTCAGCTTAATTACAGTTAATTAGTACTACAATAAATGTTCCATGTGCTGTCCATCCTTCAGAAGTACAGTTGTGAAACGAGGCATCTCAATGTTCACAGCATAGAGTAACATTTCTGCGTTATGGCAGGCAGATTTTGGCGGATGGCATGTTTCAGTGCTGTTAGTGATGCTGGTTGGTCGTGGTACACTTTTGACTTCAATAATTCCTACAGTCAAAAGTCCTAGGGTGTCAGAACGGAAAATCTAGGAGGCTATGCGTGATTAAAGTAGCGACTGATAATGCGACACTCACCCAATATTGAGCGTAGCAAGCGTTACGCAAGAAGAGTAATATGAGGTAGTGCTCCATCTTGTATAAAGGTGACTGTTTGAAGTGCCTATCGAGCTTGCAATTCAGAGATCCGAGAGCGCCATCTGTTGGTTGCCAATAGAACTATTGAATATGCAACGAAAAACCTACATTTTAGTTTATATTTTTCTGCAAAGATTTATTCCCGGAAACAATTAGAGGGATAAAAGTAAGTTTAATGCAAAAATGATGGTTGCGATACTCCATGCAACAGAAAACATATTGAAAATATTTCTATAACTGAAGCAAATGAATATGTGTTTTCCATTTAACAGCGGTATGTCTTTATGGAAGCCTAGCACGCATAATATTATAGCTGTACGTCTCGAAAAAAAAATGGTTTATTTTGTGTCGGCCGATTATCTACTCTAGGGATATAGACCCCGGGGGTTGTCCCTTCAAGGGGAAACTTTCTAAGTGAACGGGGTTACCGGTATTTACGCAAGGTTCGAAGAAAACCACGAAAACTCCGAACGGTTAGGCCGACGCCCGTGGTTGGCCCGAAACCAGCACCTGACGTCTACCAGTTGAGAGTTCAGAACCTCTCGGCCACTTGTTGGGCCGAAAAAAATGAGAATGTTTTTTTGGTTACATAATACAGAGTTTTCAAACAACTTACACAACCCTTTCTAAAATGTTGAAAATTAATGGAATCAGAATACTTCAATTAAAATATGACATTGAATATTTAATAAAAATATGGGCATTTGTACGAAACAACCCTTAACTGCGCATATTTGAAGTACTCCGAAATTTTTATTTCATAATTTGGTAGTCAAGTATGTACGACAAATTTTTCAACATGACCAGATAAATATTGCAACTCTTTTAAATATAGGGTCAACATAATTGATTTGCTAATTTTTTAAAACAATTCGAATCAAAATTTTTTTATCTTTTAAAATATCACTATCTTATTAAAATCTTAAAATTTTTATAGTAAGAAAAATGTGAAATAAAAACACATATTATATAAATACATTAAATTAAGAGCCTTTCACAATTGACTTTTTTAATATATTTTTTATAAATACTTCATTAACTCACAAAATAAATCAAAACATTCAAAAACTTGCTTTTTCTGTGTATTTTCCACACAATTCGAAATTTTCTGGCAAAATGTTATCTTTCAAAATAGTCATTATTTTATCATTAAAACTAGTTGGATGTGCCAATCCCAAAACTTTTTTCTATTTCATAGGTTCAATTTAATATAAAAAAATAGTTTCTCATTTTAATGCTTTAATAATTTTAATTCAATACCATACCAATTTTGATTTTCATCTTAAATTTCTGCTTCAGTCAATTAATCGGAGTAAAAACGAATTTCCGTCTCTGTACGAGCCGATGGACAGTAGAATGATTGGCAGTTTTTTCCTTCAAATTCAGGGAGGACCAACTAGCCATAGCCATACACTTACACAAAAAATTGGTTCAATTCGATGCGTAACTTCATATACTTTTTGTTGGTAAATAATGAAAATGGCACAATCATCGCGATTGCAGTGTCCCTTCCCGGCGGAATATTTCAAAACTGAAGGAAGACCTGCTTGCCACAGCCAAAAACATTCACAAAAAATTGGTTCAATTATATGCATAACTTCATACACGTTTTGATGGTAGTATGGCGACATACGGACACACACACAGACACACACACACACACAGACACACGGACAAACAGACATTTTATAAAAACACGTTTTTGGAATCTCTTACCCATAAACGTGTAAATCCCTCGAAAACCGGAAGTCGAAAAAATTTCGATTACAATACTTTCTTCTTTTCAAGATAGAAGAAAATGAAAATGATAGTTTTATTTTTCAGCACATCGAAACAAACAAGATTTATTTCTGAATTCCCATGAAAAGTTTAAAAAAATGAGTATTGTAGGAATCTATACATACTTTTGAAAATTCTGATGATTTAAATGATTTTAATTGGAACATTTTTTTGTAGAAAAAATTAATTAGTGAGTATTCTGTTGAATTTTTTTATGAAACGAGTCAAACGAAAATATCTTATTAATTTCATCTGTTCTTGCAATACAGCATACAGTTATTATTTGAGGTTGACTTAGAATATTATTGACTAAGATATTTTAAACTTACATTTTTTTTAAAACTTTTTGTAACTTTTTGTAAACTTTTTCTTACAAACATTTTCAAAAGAAAGTCCATTCCGTAGAATATACAATGGCTTCCCAAATTTAAAGATCAGTGATTATATCGATAGTATATATATTAATACTCGGAATTTTTTCAACAATAAATTTTCGCCTTGAATACAATATTTCAAATTGCTTGTAGGCGTAAATGCCAACATAGTGAAAAAGTTTCCTTGCAGTAAATCGAACCCGGACCATCAGTATAGCGCACTGACTTTCTACCACTAAAACTACATGGAAACACACCCAGCTGGAACTTCTCGGTATTACATGTCAGTGCTCTATACTGATGGCCCTGGTTCGATTCCCGACATGGAAACTTCTTCACTAGGTTGACATTTACGCCTATTAGCAATTTGAAATATTGTATTCAAGGCGAATTTTCTCTCTGAAAAAATTCCCACGTATTAATATATTCAATCGATTCTCGTTATATTTGAGTTTCGTGTTTTCCCTATGTCAGTGGCTCACAGAATATTTTCCATCTTGTGCTGCGTTTGTAGACTTACCGACATGCAATAGCGAGAAGTTCCAGGCTGGGTGTCGTTCCATGTTTTTTTTTCGGTAGAACGCCAGTGCGCTATACTGATAGTCCCGGTTAGCATCCCGGCGTTGAAGCTTTTTATTAAGTTGGCATTTTCCTCTATAAGCAATTTGAAATTTGATTTCATTTGATAGAGTGATCAGATGTTTACGATTCTACGTGGTTTGCCTGATATATACAAAAATTCCTGACGAATTGTCTGTTGAACTTCCAGTATACGAAGAACATAATTGGATTTTTATTTTTCAGCAAAGATTTGATGGCAAGAAATGAGAAAAACAATAAATTTATCGCTGTAAACGTAACAAATAATTAAATTATGTTTGCTACCACCTATGTAACAGAAAATACTCAAAATGGTCTGTCACTATGGCGAATGACATGTTTAGTAGTCACTAGCATTTGTTTAAACATAGCACATGGAGGTTGCATTTCGGTGAAACGTGCAAATGTTATTTGTCTACATTGTAGAGAGTTTTCAAAGAAATTTAATATATCTTTTCAAGAGCTTAAAAAAGGTAGAAACAGTGTACTGTATTTTAAGCATGAATAATATTTGATATTTAATGAAACATGGACATTTATTTAAAATAATATTTAAAACAGCAAATTGTGAATAATAAGGACGATATGGTGAGTTCTATCTAAAATACTTTATGAATTTTTCGGAATTTGTTACCTGACTCATTGAATCTGTTTGAGTTCAAAATATTAGATTGGAGTTTCCGTATGAGATACCCTAAATAGCTCACAGCCAAATTATGAAATATATATATATATATATATATATATGGGTGATTCTCAAAATAGGGAACAATTTCAAAAATAAAATATTAAAAAAATTACTGTTAGCAAAATTTCTGAAAAAAATAGGTGTTGTTAATATAGTATTAGGTATACTTTACATGTAGTCAGCAGAGCTATATATTTAAAAATTAATAATAGAAATAGATCGCTTAGCACTAGAATTATCGAGGCGGGTCATCCGTGACCCAAGACGTGGTGTAAGTATATGTTCCACATATACTTTTCACAAAAGAGGGAAAGGAATATGCGTATGTACAGGCGCGGGGGGGGGGGTGTCGTGATCAAATATTTATCACGTATTTGAAAGGTAAATTTGTGAATTTTTATGTTATTTCAAACTACTGTAAGGATGAATTAAACAGTTTTTTTTTAATGTTATACCTTAGAAAGTCATTAAAAACAATATTGTGCCTCTCATAAACCTCAGAGAAAAAAAAAAACTCTGTTTGTGGCATTTGACTTTCACACATTTATAGTAATGGAATCACTACGGAGGTTTCTTGAATGAGAAAAATTTTAATTTTTAATTTAAATTCTGTTTAAATGACTTTAATAAAGACATTTAGGGGCGAAGTTAATATTGCCATCATTTGATGAGGCTAACAATCTCGACATAAATGACGAAGCATTTTTTTCTTAGAAATGACAATAAAATTTCACTGTTCGAATCCAATACATGTAGTAGCAAGCTGAATGAAACTAGGCAAATAAATGTCGTGGGAAAAATTAAGAAACACAAATATATTGTAAGAATTTTCCAAAAAATTAAAAATAAAAGAATTTACTTTTTCGGAATAAATCTAAAACGTGGGAAAGATACAAAATAAATCACTCTTCGAAGCGATTTGTAACATCGAACTATATAGACGGTAGAGCCGCAGTGTTCAATATCTGCTGACTTATACAAAATCTGATTCAAAATCTACTGATCATAAATGTTTCGGTAGTTTTTAAATGTACAACATATTCTAATATAAGTAGAAACGTTTTCTTTCAAAGTTAAGCTAAAATTATAGATAAAAGATTTGCAAAAGAACGTGAAGATATCCTTCGACGCACCAACACTGAAATTTCAAACAAATGAAAAATCTTTCCACAAAAAGCAGTGCTAAGACAAAGGAACTAACTTTGTTTGCAAAAACTGCTTATAACTTGTGCATGTATCATGCACAGAACAAAAGAAAAAGAAAAAATGTCTATGGCATTTTGTATGATTGATTGAACCGTAAACTGTATAAAACGGAAAAGTGTAAGTAAAAAAGTCACGAATATGTATATATGTTTAATTTTATTGTATTTGAATATCTAATTGATCTGTAGAAACATCATTACATAATTTAAATCGATAAATCATAAGTATATATGTTTTTAAAAGGTATCAAAATTTCAAAGCATTTTTTTAGTAATTTTTTTTTTTTTTTTTTGAATTATTTAATCTCAAAATTTCATATTATGTAATAGTCTAAATGCTAAATTGTGTTAATTATTAATTAAAAATCATTGTATTCATCTTTAATAATTATCGTGTGTCTTTATCTTCCATTTAAAACAAGAATAGCGCTTTTAAAAGCCATGGGTCATATGTGACCCACCACGGTATTTCTAGGTATACAAGAAACGCGGTAATTCTAGTGTTAAGTAGTCGTAAAAACAGTACAATCTCTATCAAATATGGCATCCTTTTCCTTTACAATTCATGTGATTTCCAAGATAACATATCTGCCGTCCTAAGCAGAGAAAGCTATTTTTCTCATTCATTAAAAGTCATGAATTATAATCAATATGCATTTTCAAAAAAGTAGTAGGAGTTTAATTTTTTATATTAAATTTTAAGAAATAGATTTTTAAGATTTATCTTACTGTAAAAAAATAAAACAATAAATAAATAAATAAATAATAAAATAATAAAAATAATAATAAAAAGAAATCAAGCATTTTACAATAAAACACACTGTCAACAGAGCTACTGTAAAATGTATAAGTAGTTGTCTTTAAGAATGCTGTAAACTTTTTAAAATTAGGAAATTTCAAGTTACTGTTAGCTGTAGGATGCATGTGACAAAAATTGTGATGCATCTGACAACGATTTTTGCTGTACTTGTTGCAGAAATTTGTTTTCACAGCATTCGTGCTTGAAAAATTACAACTTAAAGAGCAAGAAAAATCACTGTAATTTACAACAAAAGCTGTGAACGCCCGGCTGGCACCACAATTGCTGTCTTTACTGACGACTGTTTTTAATTAATCTATAGCACCCTTAAGGGTGCTGTAAAAATTTTCAAGTCAGCGATAAGTTTGCATTGCTACTGCCTACATTATGTACGTAACAAGAAGTATTCAACTAATTCTATTATTTTGTTTGTTACTTCAACTGGATTTCTCAGAATTCGTATAAAAAATTATCAGAATAAAAACTTTTTTTTTTCAGTGCAATTTGTTTTTTATGGAGATATATAATAAGATATTATGTGTTGAATGATTCATTACAGCATTTAAAAATGATTTTAATTACATAAATGACAAATTCAATCATATCAATATTTAAGATTTCAAATTAAAATTTCATTCAAGACTTTAATCTGTTTAATATTTACAGTCAAAAATTTCTATTAGCATTTCTGAAAATAAACGTACACTTTTTGATTTCTTATTTCTATATTTCGTACACAATAATAATGAAATAAATATATAGAGTATAACAATAAATTTCCCTAAATTTCAGTTGTTCTTTTAACATGCTGTAGGAATTACTGAATACATTCGTATTTCCATGTTGTTTACACATTTTTTAATTAAAACAAAAATATTGGCAAACAACTACTTATTTCAAAATGTTTCACAGTTTGCGTGAGATTATTGTTCTCAGAATTCTCTTTATTAGAGATAATTTCAAAAGAGAGATAGAGAATAATGTATGCAAAAGAACTTATTTTTATCCTGAAATAATCGCAGTCACATTAATCACAGTCTGACAGCTTATAGCATAGATTGCTTTGGAGACTCAGCTTGTATTATTGAAGTATTTTAAAAAGAGTTATGCAGAAATTACAAATCTCTCTCTCTCTCAAAAGAAAAATCTATTTTTTCCTTATTTTACAAAATGGTACTTTTGATAAACTTTTCGTTTTCTAAACTAGTTATAAAATGTTTAAACAAATTTCTTTCTTTTTAACTATACATAATAATAAGTCACTGTCAGCACACTCTCCACATTACATATATATGAGGGGTAATTCTAAATGAATATCGGGATTTTAATGGTTAATAGTATTTATTACATAAAACTTAAAATTATAATTAATGCATAGAATAAAAGATCAATACAAACAGTTTTACCTACAAGTTTACAAATATTCAATGTGATCACTTTTCGGGACATGCCACTCACCAAATCGATAGCTCAGTTCTTCCCAAACGTTGAATAGCACAGAAGTTCTGTTCAGACGCTCAGCCGATCTGACGCCATGTGATTTCTGCCTGTGGGGTTAAAAAAGAATCGTGTGTATGTGCATTCAACCAGCTGACTATTGAAGCTTTTACAACAATGACCCTACAAACACTAATTAACGTTTGGGGAGAACTGAGTTATCGACTTGATGTGTGCCACATATAGAAAGGTGCTACACATTGAACACTTGTAGGCTTGTAGGTAAAATTGTTCGAGTTTCTCTTTCATTTTGTGTATTAATTATACTTTTTAAATTTTATGTAATAAATAATACCAAACGCAAAATCTCCGATTTTCATTAGAAACACATCGTATTTAAATAATATTAAATAAAATTACTTTATTTCATTTAAACAAAAATCAAATTCTTTAAACATATAACTGAATAAGCTATTTTTTATTTTTTTATGAATGAGTTTTTTTTTTGTGTATATTAGCATCATCTGAAAACAAAATATAATATTTTTCTGAAATTTTTTTCTACAAATCAAATTATATAAATTAAGAAGAGGCTATTATAGGCAAAGTAAAACATTTTCGTGATATAAAATCTGAAAACGTATCTCAATGAATGTTATAGCCTTACGGAACTGACTATGTTGAAAATTTTCAGATATAAAATTATTTAGAATGGTATTGATAGGATTGCCTTAAAGATAATTTCACTTTAAAGGGACTGGTGGTTAAAAAAAAAGAAAAAAAAGAAAAAAATGGGTGGAATCTTGTCTTATCCTATAAGAAAATTTCTTATCCTTCTAGTTCATTCAAATTTGGAAATTGCAAAAATATTTTTTCAGAAAGCATATAGAAAATGTTATTTTTCCCTCTGTAACGTCCAAATTTTTATATAATGCTCCAGACATAAGTTGCAAAGGCGTAAATATTACATTTTTAAGCTTTTTTGAAATTTTGAAACTTTAGCATGAGTTCTTAAATACTCATAACTATCTTTAAAATATTTAAAGCTTACAGAAAAAAAGTACCTTAATATCTACGTGCTTAAAAAAATATTGTTGAAAGTTTTAAATTTTTATGAATCCGAAATATAAGTATTTATCCATAGGATACCATCGGATTTCCCAATTTTTCTTCACCAACAAATAAGTCACCTTAACACAATTAAATATACTTTTTCAAGTTTCTAGATAAATTTTCGAATTCACATTTTTCAATAAATATTAATTTACGAGTACTTTTAAGCCACTTAAAAAAGAGAAATGATCCTCCATATCGAAAAAAACAAGAAACATATAATATGAATTCAACAAATCACGATTTTAAACACGCTATGTATAAAACAATTTGAGATAGAGTCTTGAAATTTGGTATGAATATAGAATGCACAGTCTGACAAATCCGATTTAGTTTTAGTAAGCTTAGTTATCCAGAACAATTTTTTCGGACTTTCGAATCATTCGTTTTGCTGAAACGCTTGTTAAAATTTTCGGAATTATTTCGTCTAACAAATGAATGGAACATTAATTAGTGTAACATAAAATGTATATAAATTTTACTTTTGACCTACAATGCATTTCAAAAGTAGTATACACATGTTTTATTTTCAAATTTATACTATTCAGAATGCATATCCATAATGGATAAATATTACGGTGGAGCCAAACAACTATTTCTTATTTATCTTATAGTATATAATTTTTTTTATAAGAGATGCATGTAGTAAATTAAAAGAAGAAATCGATGAACATTAAGCATTTTGCATTCACTTTGAAAATGCAAGCAGAAAAATGTTGTTCATAATCTATATTATATTTTAAATAAATTTTTGTACCAGTTTAAAAATTTCTACATTCCATCACTGTTAAAACTAAAGGTTGCGTTGCATATGGCACTCCTAGGGGTGAAACGCTTTTACTGTCAGCGACTTCCGTAAGGCCAGTGCCGGAATTCTATGGGTGCCCTGGGCACATCTAAGAGTGCAATTCTGGCTCCTTTAGGGGTGTCGCTCATGAGACAAGCATTTGATTTCTATGAATGCCATATGCAACTTTTAGTTTTAACAGTGTTGTTAAATTAACAGGATGCTTATCAATTGTACTTAATTTATTTTATTCACATTTTTTTTTTTGTAGTCTTAAAATAGGTATTATTAAAGACATTTTTTACCTTTTTTTTTATTTACATGTTTTCCTTTATGCAAGTCACCCCTCAATCGTCGCGTCTGATACGTGAATGAATCGGGCGCAACGATTAAAGGGTTAAGGTATTTGTCATGTTCGGAGTTATTAAGATGAGCGAAGCGAATCCTCTACTAGGCCACTCAAATTACATTTTGTCGTACGCTTTACAAAATACTATTCAATATTTTGACTTGAAATTAAACACAAAAATAAATTATGATCTGAAGATTTGCACAATAGAATTTTTTTACAGAATAACCTTTAAAAAATTATTATTTTAATTAATTTATTTTACATGTATTTCCAATACGGACGCATTTTTAGAAATAAGAAATGAAACATGTATCTTTTCAGAAGATTAAATAATTCATGGAGTTAACAATTATAGCCAGAATCATGATTAATTAAATATATAAAATGTATTTTCTTTATTCCAACAAAATCATTTATGCTGATGACATTAACGCATATTAAAAGAATTATATTGTGTTTTATTCATTTTTTATTTTTTTCATAAAATGACAACACAAATTTGTAAACAAATAAAATTAATTGTTAAGTTTATTATATAAAGAGTTATTTGAATTCGAAGGCTGAAAATTAAACCAAATGAAAGATATATATTATTATCTTCGTATATGTAATATTATTTTTAAATAGTTTGCCGTTTAAAATCAATTTATAGAATGTATTAGTTCTATTATAAAAAAATGTCAAGAAACATATAGTTATTGGTTGAAAAGAACGCGAATATGATAAAGCACTAAAGCAAGAAGCTAGATATCTGCGTAAAAAATGGCGGCACATATGTCATATACACACTGCACTGGCGCGTTTTTTTTTATTTTATTTTTTTTTTTTATTTATTTTTTTTTTTTTGGACGTCAATGTGGCAAAAACTTCGTTTTCGAATACCAGTTACCATATATACTCTTTAAACAGGAATAACAAAAAATTTAAAAAAGTTTGACGCCGATGTCATATGAGAACCACAATGACCCGATTACAAATTACCCGATTACCCGATTCAATTTATGCCTCGCATGGTAACCCAGCTGTTAACCCGGTTATTAAAATAAACTGGTTATTTAGTTTTAATACCTTTTTTCAAAATGATATAAATTGTTTTGCTCTATAATTACTATCTAAAATTTTATTTATTAGTATTTCTTTTTTAAAATAATAGAAAATAATAAAAAAATACACTGCTCAAAACAATTAAAGGATCTTTGAAGTTTTATATAAAATAAAGTATAAACGAAATTTTTTTTGCCGAAAATAGAAGAAGAGAATCACAAATGCAAAATTTTCTGGTTTTCAAACTGTGGAGTATGCAAATTTTGAGTTCGACGTCAAAAACGTCGCTTCAGCGGCAGCGAATGAAATTTGACTTTCAACTGGATAAAAGAGAATGAAAACAAGGATGATCGGCATTCAGTGATTGCTTTGTTTCGATGAGTACGATGTCTCAGCGAAGTCATTTGACAGATTCAGAAGCTTGGAGAATTGTTGGTAGGTCAGAAGGAGGCCAAACTCAAGCCGAAGTAGCGCAAGCCATTGGAGTGTCACAAAGTGTCATTTCCAGGATCTGGAACCGTTTTTTTGGAGAGTGGATGTGCAGGCCGAAGCCCAGGGCAAGGTCGTAGCCGGGCAACAACGCCCAATGAAGATCGGTATTTAGCGTTAACAGTTACGAGACACCGAAACATGAACGCTACACTTCTACAACAACACCTTCGCTCGGCTACAGGCACCACGATTTCAACTCAGACTGTCTGAAACCGGCTCCATGCTGTAGGTTTGAATGCTCGCCGACCGATGGTATGTGTTAGATTAACATCTAGGCATCGTCGCGACCGCAGGGAGTGGTGCAACCGAGCATGTGAACTGGAGGAGAAATGAATGGAGCAATATTCTGTTTTCTGACGAGTCCCGTTTTTCTGTGCATCCGAATAATAGCCGTATTTTCATCTGGAGGGACCGTGGCAATAGAAATAATCCTGCGTTCGTGCACGAAAGTGTCAGATTTGGCGGTGTAGGAGTGTTGGTGTATGGTGGCATCTCCATTGACGGGCGCACTGACCTCTACATTATTCGAGATGGAGCTCTGACTGGTCGCCGATATAGGGATGAGATCCTCAGACCTATTGTAGTCGCTTACGCTGCAGCAATCGGAGATAACTTCATTTTAATGGACGATAACTGCAGGCCACATCGTGCAAACCTGGTAAAGGATTTCCTTTTCGAGGAAAGAGTCGCTCGAATGGAATGGCCAGCGTGTTCTCCAGACATGAATCTAATCGAGCACGTTTGGGACGCTCTAGGAAGGTTTCTGGCCGCCAACAACCCCCACAAACTCTCCAAGAACTGGAAAGAGCTCTTCTGGAAAAGTGGGGCAGAATACCCCAACTCGTCATTAATAGCCTCATTGAGTCCATGCCTCAAAGGTGCTCAACGTTGCTGGCCGCCCGTGGAAACCATACCCCCTACGGAAACTGATTTTCTTTGAAGAAAACACCTTTTATTATTCTTTTTTTCTCATATGCACAAATTGTGTTTTTTTTTCCTTTAGTACACAAATGCGCAATAAAATGCATTTTTTTTCTGCCAAACGTGTAATTTATTCTCATATAATCTACTATGTCTGTCGACCATGTATCAATCAGCTAAAAAGTTTCCCAGATACAAAATCTACCTAAAACTGCAATATCCTTTAATTGTTTTGAGCAGTGTATATGTGTATCTGGTATTTGAAAACGAAGTTTTCGCCAAAATAGCGTTAGGAAAAAATATCACAAATGTGGTGCGTATATGATTCACATCTGTGCCAAAAGTTTAATTAATATCTATAGAACAAAACAATTCATATAATTTCAAAAAAGAAAATAAAAGTAAATAAACAACATCAGGGTTACCATGTCAAGCAAAATAACGACACTTGTCGCCAGTTAAGTACCCTGGTGTGAATGACATTGGCGTCTGAAATAAAATTCGCTCCAATGTGTTGCGTATATGACATATGTGCCAAAACTACGACATGGCGAATATCCTCTGACAGAAAATGTATGTGCTCGGATTTATATAATCTAAGAGGAGTTATTCCCCTCTTTTATACTTAACCATTAAACTTCCAAAACTATTAAGAGATTTGAACGAAATCTGACAATTGTGCTTGAAAAATCCATTTATACAAGTTAAGGGGAGGGGCATTAGAATCCCCGTTCCCACCTGTTTATACTTATTTAATGAACACCTAATAACAGCCACAGACTCGCCTCATCAGAATGATCCTATATCTAAATTTTGAACGAAAACTGTTAATTCTGCATGAAAATCCCGTTTATTTCAATTAAGGGGAGGGGCATGAGCCCCCCGTTCCCCCTGTTTATACTTATTCAATGAACACCTAATAAAAGCCACGGTATCGAATCATCAGAATGATCTTATATCTAAATTTTGAACGAAAACTGTTAATTCTGCATGAAAATCTCGTTTATATCAATTGAGGGGAGGGGCATGAGCCCCCCGTTCCCCCTCTTATACATATCGTATGAACTCCAAAAACTAATCAGGGAAGCGCCTTATTAGGATATACCTATAGACAAAATTTCAAGTGAATCCGATATTTTTATCATGAATTATCGCGTTACGCACGAACGTACATACAGAACGGACGAGCACATAAGCTGTCAGGCTATGATAGCCTGTGAGCTAAAAAGCGTGTTTCGAGTTCTTTTTTCTTTGAAAATTCTTAAAATTTAATAATCTAAATACAAGAAATAGTTGGGGAAAAATCGTTATACAGAAAATCAAAGTCTACTTTTTAAATGTCCGTCAGTTATTTAAAAGAATGCTTTTTCTAAGATGCAGATCAAGTCTCTTTTTTTAAATTTAGATCTGACAACATCAGGCTTTTTATCGTCCTGGAGAGGCTGTTAAAAAATCTGTATTCTGAGCCCAGGGTGGTCAGGACAGAGACGTTCTTCTTTTCTGAAGACCGGGCCTAACGTACTTTTCATAAAGGAGCAGGGGACTGCTTCCTTCTTCCTATGTGTACATCGGACGAAATTTCAATCCCAGTCTCACAAAACCCTTAGCTGACTGACTTAATACGTGCATAAAATAAATAAAATTCGTCTCAATCAAAATTTTTACGAAAAACACATAGATTTTAAAATCTTTATTTTCCGAAAAAAAACCTTTAAAATTTATTTTTTAAAGAATAGTATATTTAAAGGCTAAAAAAATTAAATACAATAAAACTAGTGAAAAAAAATCTGCCTATGGCGGAATTCTGTCTTAAACGGAAAAAATGTTAATCCATGCGAAATGAATACAATATTACCTGAGAAAAAATAAACTCCAGTTTTACCTCCTAGGAAAGGCATCTGTCTATAATGTATATTTTCTTTCCTATGTGATTCTGTCTTAAAAGGTTTTACTGCATAACATTTTTCAAAGTCTCTAACGCATGGGATATGGATTAACAATATATAAGTGAATCATTTATGTATAGAGATTCATTGATAATAAAGATTCATTGATAAAATAAATATATTACAGCCTTTGTCGCTTCTTTAATAATAAAAAGTATAAATATAAAAAACGAAAAGCTATAAAAGGAATTTTTGGTCAGAACTGCTCCATACGAAACAATTATTTTCTACTCCGAAGTAAAAAACTATGTAGAAATTTGCGGCTGAACCGGGCTATGATTTAAACTGTTTTTCAGACCTGTCCGGGTTATAGTTTCAACATTTTTTCAGGCCGGGCAGAACTTTTACCCCCTATGGGTCAGTTTGGGACCTTACCTAAATATTTCGATCTACGCAGGCTTCCAGTGCAGACTACCAACATATTTTGAAAACAAGTTTAGATTAAATTCAATATTCTGCTTTGTTATGTCCAAATGAGAGGCACTGTCTTAAATCGACGTTTAATAAGAGGTAATTTATGGATATCCCTCACTTACTTTAAAAATTAGCCAATAACTCTTCGTTTACAATCATGGTAAAGTTGTGTAAGTTACGAATTTTTTAGAATTTCGGATTTTAATATCTCTGTCAGGTTTTTAGATATTTAGATGAATTTTTTTGTTCAATTTAGGAATGGATGAGCAGTAATTTCCTAATTGGGAATTTTGCCCTTCGGAGACAGTATAAAAATTTAATTTTCGTATTTTTTTAAATTGACCCCCCATGGAGTTGCAATTTATCTTATCAGAAATTTCACTTTTTAATGAATTTTTGCTATTGGAAGTATGGGTCCAGGGGCAATATTTAAGTAGATAGCCTATTGTTTCGATATTTATGACTCACCCTGTATAGGATGAGATCCATCTCAGATAAAATACACCAGTTGTACACAGTACATTTATTGTGATAACACAGTAAAATAATATGAAAAACATTGAAAATTATCATTTTTCGCTAATGTATCATGTAATAGCTTGCTGCCGTTAACACTGATCAATGTTAAGATGGTTTCACATCATTTAAAATCGTCTGAAACATCATCGTAAATCGTCGAAAGCATTTAGTATACCTTCCATAAATATTCGTCGTTCTATATCTATCTACGGCGTTATCTTTTCCTCGCGTGACTTCATTTCAGCCTATTATTCATTAGTCACACCTCCATGTATCAGACGTCTTCATTGGAATGTTGCCTTCCTACGTACATAAAATATAATTTTAACTTTTTGAAGTAAATGCTGTATTATTTATTAAACTATATTAAATTTATTTACAAATTTTGAATTAATTATTACACATAATTATAAATAAAATGAAGTAACTGAAATAATTGAAGTAACTGAAGTATCGAAAATAACTTTTTAGGAAAAGAAAAAGACAAACTTCAATTTAGTTCTTTCAAAATTTGTAAGAAATACAAATGTTTAAGATGCTTCAGTATCGTAAACTTATTTTTTCTTTCAAAAGCAGTAAGTATTTTCACTGGAAATTTAATGAAAATAGATATTTTAATCGCATATATTGAGTTATCCTTTAAATAATTTAAAATAATGGTGAAAACAACAACAAAAAATGAAATGAAAATTAAGACGACTAACTGAATGTGCTTGAAATTTAAAAAAAAGTATTAAAGCAGAAAGAGCAATTAGAGAGAAATAACTTGAAATCACGCATTTTCCTTTTAAAATCATTCAAGCACTAAAATTTTGATCGAAATCTAATGATATTAGTACTTCAGGGAATTTAATATTATTACACATGATTAAAGATGTTCAGAATTTAAAAAAAAGCCCTAAAAAATTAAGCACATTTACTTGGATGAATTATTTCTACGTGAAGCATATATGTATTTTTTCCTACTTTTCCTAAAATGAAGTGAGATTTGATTCTGTTTTGGACCTTTTTGGACTTTAATGTTTTGAAATAAATTTTAAGAAATTAAAACTTAAATTTAAACTTAAATATAAAGATTAAAATTTATGTGTCAAAAATGAGTATTAAATGTTTAATGTATTTATAAAAACTTATAAGTTGTCTTGGGGTAATAACGCCATGGTAAGGTTCTGCCAATTTTCAGGACCTAGCTTTCGGTTTTCCTTTCAAATAGATATAGGAATTGGTAAAGCAACTTATTGACTATGTTTACGAGCAAGAACATTTTTCTAGATATGTATTCGTATAATTTGATGGCACGATTTGTTGAACAATGCAATTTGGCGTTACTATCCACCTAGATGTTTAAAACGCATTGAAAACAAAAATTATACAAAAACGGAATAATGACATCTACATTGTTCAATTTTAAAAATTTGTTCTAAAAGCATTACAGCCCTAGAAATCGCGAACTTTTCTCTTATTTAGCGTTAATTGCGATACTGAAAAGCACTACTAATCATTTGATTTTATATTCTTCTGACATGAAAAAAAATAGCAACGTAAAGAGCTTGTAAATATTTCTATATTCTATTTTGATTTCAAGAATCACAATTAAACTGTCTCGGGCATAAAATAAAAAACATACCTTCTATGGGTGTAGATCAAACACAAAAAAGAATTAACCGGAGTAATAACACTTCATGTGGCCTTCCTACTAGCAGGCGTCATTGTGCTGTAATAGCGAATTTTGTGACATTTTCAAGATTGTATCTTCCAAAAGGGTATGAAATTATGCATAGAATTACACCAATTACTTTTTGTATGTTTTTGGTTTTAGCCGGCAGGTGTCACCGGAATTTGAAAAAAAAATCCGCCAAAAGTAATAATAATTGCAATATAATTGCGATGTCTGTGACTATAATTGCGATTTCTGTGCTATTTTCATTATTGCACTATCAGAAATATGTATGTATAGAAGTAATAAAAAAAGTTATGCATAAAACTAAACTTTTTTTTTTTTTTGATTATGGTAAAAAAGTCCTCCATAAATTGAAAATAAAAATCAGAGGAGATCGATGCAATAGCGATTATAGTGTTACTTTCAATATTGTGCCATCGAAAAGTGTCTGAAGCTATGCATAGAATTGCACCAAAACATTTTTTTTTTATAGTGAATAGCCGGCAATGAAAGAATTATTGATCTATGATAGTAATTGTTCTGTCAGATTATTGACCGGTAAATGACCACTGGCTTTAATATAAATAGACGTTAGGTTAATATTTTTCTGGGGTAATTCTAAGATAACACTAATATAATCAATATCTGGTAAAAATGTGTTGTAAATTGCGTAATGGGGTATGTGTCTCTTGGTGAGGATTGCCATACCATCAAAACGGATGTCACTGGCGCGTGGTATAAACTACAGTTTATACCCAGATATATAAGTATTACAGTTAGAATTACGGGTATATTTAAGAAAAATCATATCTATACTAGCGAGCTTCGCCCGCTAGCGGCCCCTTTCTGAAAAAAATTATCTCTCTAAGGCCCAGTGCACACTTGCGTTTTCTAACCGCTGACCACAAACCATCAATGACCATATAGAACAAATGGTAGAAACACTAAATGCAAATAAATCTATTTACACAACCTGCATTATTAATCCGTTTTAGTCCATATACTTCACTAATATGCCTGAATGTTAAAAAATATTCACAATATAATTAGTAGAAATTTAATTAAGTTTTCTATAATATTTCAACAGGAACAATTTTTAAAGCAGGCGCTTCGTATAAAGTTTCGAGTTGAAACACTGGAAAGAGTTGAGTTGTTTCGATGCTCCCTACATGATAATCAGTTTCGTGCTGGAAAATGTCGAATACAAATCTTAGTTTTGTTCGTGCTCGTAAATATTCCTCCCGTACGTCAAAGTGCATTAAGAAAAATACTTTCTTATTAATTTTCATAATTGTGTTTTCCTTACTTAAAATTGTTCTTTTATGTGGATATAAAAAAAAAAAAACCATTGATTTTTTCATATCGGCGTAGCTTGGCTAAGTGCACGCATGCGCAATGCGAAAAACGTTGTTTCTGTTTATACAAAATATGAAGACTTAATATTTATAAAAATATGTTTGTTGTTCTGCAAATGGTTACACCTATTATTTTATTTAAAAGATAGTTCTGATAGCCATATTTTTTCAAAAATTTCATACCTCATTAAAAGTGGATTACCAAGAATGGTATTAGCCGATTTTAAGGAAATATTGAAATTAAGTAAAAGTTGTTCCTAAAAATATGAAAAAAAAAAAAGAAAAAAAAAAGTTCGTTCGTTCCCCTTAATTTTGCGGTTTTTATTTATTTAAAAATACTTCTAACTGTTGTATCGTTTCAAAATAGTGATGCAACTTGTACCACGGTATTCTCTAACTGCTTTTATGAAGATTTTAAAGAAATGTCAAATTTTAAAATGTATATTATTTGCAATAATGTTCTCTAACGATATTTTAAAAATATACGGATTACCGAGTGTCGGATTAGTGAGATCGCAATGTACTACTATTACACACTTTGAAAAAAACCTCGTGTAAAAATATGCATATTTTGTACAAAAATTTTAATTTTTAATTTTTTCCTTTTTCACATTTAATAATTTAAATTAAATAATTCGCCTATTATATTATTTAAAATACAATTACGGCCTCCCGATTTTTTCAAAAATTTTATGCAAGGTGTAAAACCAGTACATCAAACACACACATAAAGATCATTGAAGAATACAGGATTTAAGGGCTACTTTTACCTAAAAATATGGCAGAAAAAAAAATCGTCCGTTTTACGCCGTAATTTCGCGGTTTTTACAGATTTAAAAATACTTCTAACCGTTGTATCTTTTTGAAATTTTGACACAACTCAAAACGATGTATTCACTAAGAGATGTATAAAGATGGGAAAGAAATATTGAAAATTAGGGATTTTATTCATATAAATATGAGCGGAAAAAGTGTCGAAAAAGCAAACAAAATTGTACGATCGGAGACTCTTTTTCTCGATTTTTTTTCAAAGGGTTAATATTAGAATATTTCAAAAAATAAACACACCGTTGGAAATTAGACAGAAGTGTCTTTGAGGGGGTATTTTTTTTCTTTGTCGTGCCTCCAAAATTAAAAAAGATGGAATCGTTTTAAAATTTGATAGTTTTCGGTCGAAAATTCTGCGGAGAAAAATGAAAAATGAAAGCTTTCGGGAAAACGTTTTTTTTCAAAAGGTTAATGTTCGTATTTCTTGAAACCGAATAGACCGTCAGGAAGGTCTTTAAATTTCCTTCAAGAATATGTAATTTGTTTTAAAATCCATGAATCTGCAGCGCGGATGCGACGTTATATAAAACTCCTTAATTTTCGTATTTTCGACACCTTCGTGGTTCTTCATCCGCGGAAAGCTAGTTTTGACCGGAGAGCTCCGTCAGAGAACCGTCTCGGAACTTGGATTTTTTGTCACGTTTCCCGGGTAGTTTTTATTTAATATCTCGGGTAATTACCGGGCGATTTTCTCGAAATTCATTATCACAAAAGGCCGAATCGTCCCGAGTCGATAGACACCCAGAGCGCCACTCCACTCGGCCGTTGAGAAAAGTTTTTAGCGGTACAGACAGACAGACAGACGTTTACTGCGGTTAATAGTATAGATGAGGATAATCAGAAAATAAATTCTAAGTTCTTTAATTTTGTTACGGACAGCATTGCATTTCTAGGTTAGTATAATTAAGGAAGAAAAAGAGGGTGTAAATTACTTATCTTCAGAAATAATTAAATCCGAAACCAGACTGTCGAATTCCTTAATGATGATAAACATATTTTCCAAAAGATTGTCACATTTTTCTGTTGCGTTAGATATATTTTTGAAATATTTAATCAATTGGTTGAATTTGAGTATTTCTTTTACTTCTTTCAACTTTTTAGAAAAGTTCCTTAAAATCGGAGGTATGCCTGATACTTGCAGCATCGGTGAAATCATTAATGTCTGCAGAGATAGTTTTATTTGGGGTGATAGCATTGTCGGTAGTAGCAAGGGATGTGGAAGTTAGGTTCAGAGTCTGGGCAGTAATTGTGCTATTCATAGTAGTTTTAGGCTTTTTTGCATAATTGTAACTAATTAACGCAGACACAAGGTTAGTATCATTTTCAGAAAATTCTTTATTGTTAGAAAGAGTTTTTTTTCTGGAATTGGGGAGGTAGTTTGGGACGATCTGCGTTGTAGATACATGAAGTACTGAGTAATTTGTACCGGCCGGTGTGAATTTTCGAACAAACATCCAATCAGGGGTTAGATGCTTTTGAGTACATTGAAGGCATTAAACATTAAATCTGCAAATTTCCCTTGTTAACCATACTCTTAAGACCGATAACATTGTTTTACTATATCAGTGCCGCTAAAACTCATGATACTAAATTTTATGTAGCAAAGTTCTTATAATTGATATATTTCCGCACATTTTTCTCTAGGGAGAGCATTGATTAAGTATATCGGCATTTGTTTGCCTGCTTTTCTGCTTTCAAGCATTTCCGCATTATTGACAGTAAAATTATACTGTTATAATATACATAGCATGCTATAATAAGTTGGGAGGGTCGGTGTATGGTGGTGTTCCACGCACACACGCTTTTCTAAGTTTTAATTCATATGACTAGGTCCTTTTCTAATGTATTTCTGAATGATCTCCATCCACTTTTATGACCGTTTTTCCTCCATTAATCTCACTAATCTTACCGACTAACTAAAACCATTGTTCATTAGTTTCTGTAAGTAAAGGACATATTTTATTTTTAGATTGGCCTTTTAGATTACTATCACTTGAGCTACCGTGACTAAGTACCTCAGCCTGGTTATTTTCATATTCCATCGAATTTCCCTTTTAATTATCTTTTAACCAAATGTATTTAGTTTTAAAGTCAATAGTATTTTCTTGTGTCAGTCTTCTCTTTAAGGTTTTTTAGTAGATTGAAATTCTTCATTTTCTGAGTTTTCCACTAGGAGTTGTTTAGATGGTATTTCATTTCATTTAATTTTTTTAAAAGTATTAAGAGCTTAAGCATGCCTAAGTAAACAAGCTGACGGGAGTCAAATGATTTATCATTAAAAGTAAGTGACTTTTCTCAATAGCATTTTTAGAGATGGGACTGTTGAGTAGATCGGAGTGGTTATTGTTTCACTGACGAAGGCGTCTACATTTTATAAGAATCCATAAATTATTTCACTTTGGTTCTTTTAGATGAACAGAGAATGTAGGTCAAGGCTGGCTAAATAAGGAACAATTTGTCCAGAGAAACTTTTCAGTCCGTTATGACTTTAACTGAATCCATCCGAAAACATGGTTAGATGATTAAAAGTCTTTGAAAGGGCTTGCGATAGTTCGTAAGGAACTATGTTACATCTTTAAGTCATAGATATTACCATTAAACGAAAGTATAGACTAATAACTCATCTTCCATCAAACTCAAACTATTTCTCGTGGAGCGATGTCTCGATCGAAAAAAAGAATCCGATCAGGAGAACAGAGCTTCAATGAAATATACTGATCTTGAATGAGTCTGATATGTCCTTCCTACATAATTCAAAATGTCTTTGAAAGATTTTAGCTCAATAAAGTTGGTGTAAGATAAAAAAAAAAAAAAAATAGTCGGGAGTTGCAGCCTTTGATTAGGGAGAAAAATGAAATAGAGACACGAGATTTGGTGACTTTTATGTAACCCAATAGCACAAAAAATATATTTTGTTTAATATTAATTATATTAGTAATATGGTGACACTATTGGCAGTATCGTAAATTTAACGCATCTAGGCACTCAATAGTTTTCTTAGTATATTTGTGAATTGTTGCAATAATATTTAGTTGATTACATATTTTCTTTATACTAGTAAATTAAAACAGTATTATATAATAGAAATTATAATGCATAATAATCGCATAAACAACAATTATAGCTATTACAACACACCATTACTATATTACGAGCATCATTCTATATTTTTTCTAAATAATCATTATATAGATAATATACAAAGATTTAACTTAATTAAAACTAAATGTTAACTATTTGCCTTGATATTTGGTTACTTACATTTTTTAAATTCATTAGTTAAGAAAAATAAGTATATAAAAATTTTAGTAAATAAATTCATGTAAAATTTATTTATATCTCATAAAACAAAGCATTACTAATTAAAAGTTATTACTAACATACATGATTTTAAGGTTAGATCAAATAATTATTCATTTTTTAACTCGATATAAATGTACTGCAATTTATATTATCGTTTAGTAAAATGATTAATCGATTTTAATTAAAATTAAAAGAAATTTACACGCATAATTTTTTATGATTTATTACACAGGATATTTCATATGATTTTTTAGTTTCACATAAATGGTGATATATTTCAGAGATATGTGAAGGAGAAGGCATATATGAAGCATAAAGAAAATAAAAGTATTAAGTAAATCCCAAAAATAAATTTCGATAATTGAAAATAAGATTGGCGTACATTTTAGTTGATAATATCTTTCTTTTTCAAAATATTACTCACATCGAAAAGCATTCCTTATACTTCCAAAAAAAAAAAAAAAAATAAATCTTTTTTTTTTTTTTTTTTTTTTTTTTTTTGCAATAAGCTCCACACATTTAGTATTAATAAAAAAAAAGTATATCAAGTATTAAAAACTCTTCTGAAAAAAGATTCATTATAATGAAAAAATGCAGATTTGTTTTTAAAACAAACGCTAAATATTTCAAAATATTTTGAAACAAGAAACTAAATATTATGAAAACAAGTTATGACATTCTTTTTCAAATATATCTAAAAGTAAATGCATTCTTAAATTGTTTTAAGAGAATGAAAGATATTTCGACATCGAAACAATGTAAAGAATGTCATTTTCAGAGAGCATGATTATGTATGATACATACATATATACAGATAGAAATACCAATTTTTTAACATTAATAAAAAATGGATTATGCTACTTCATATTTATTTTTTGTGCGTGTGTGTAGTATGTTTTATTGTGAATGAAAATAAATTCCTGCTAAATGTGACAGGTGGTTAGAATACATATAAAAAAAGAGCAGACATTTTTTTTCGACTTTAAGTATGACGTCTCAAGAATATAACTGAAATTTCTTTTTGTTTTTCTCTTTTTTGATAGTGTATTATCGTAATTTTAAAAAAAGCAGATTTTATTAAAAAATGATAATAAAGCGTATTTAAATCAGGTATGTCACAAAAATTTAGATTATACATCTGTGTCATCGATTGGTAATTTAGATCGACAACTCAATCGAAACATACTGAGAATGACATGATTATCTTACTGATATTTAAGTACAATAAAACATATTTCAATTTAATCAAACGAAATTAGAGGATTTTTTATGTTTGAAAGAAAAAAAATTCAATAACTTAGGTGTAGACATTTGCTGTATAAACTCCAAATGCCTTTTTTATAGCATCAATATAAGTTTTTGTATTATGTTATAGAAATAATTTTTAAAATAAAATGTTTAACATATTTGAAAAATACATATGTTATAAATGTTGTCGTAAAAAAATGTAGTAATGTAGTAAAAAAATCTAATATAAAAAAACACCATTGTTATTTTTTGCCGTCATGTTTCAAAATATTTGCATAACGTTGTGTCATGCAGTTTTTTATTTAATGTGTCATTTGCTATTTTATAATAAAATATGAACCTTTTATATTAAAACCATATGACTGTGTCAATAAATGTATATAAATTAGGTTAATAGTAAAAATTAAATGTATGTTAAATAAGAAAATTTTTTCAGGGATATTGTCAAATGTAGTTCACAGCAATTTTTCTCAGACTAATCAAATTGAGGAAATTACTTGTTGCATTCTTAAATAGTTTTTCGAGAACGAAAGGTTTTTTACAGCCGTGATAATATTAAGAATGATACTTCTGTAAAATTTTACATTTATACGTAAGTATACGTAATTGAAGTTAGAAATTCCAAATATTTAACATTATTTAAAAAAAGATTACACTATTTGTTTGTGTGATTTGTTTCATTTTAATTCAAAATAATCTCCTATTCAATACCAAGTGTTCTTAAATGAATTTGAAAGAACCTGTCTTTAGTTATTTCTGACCTTAGAATATTATATTTTAGGAACATAATTGCAAAAATTACGGCTCTTTTTTTTTCTTTTTGTTGTTGTTGTTTATTAAAGGGACAAAATGGATGAGCATAGAGAAGTAGATGATATTTAAAATAACACGTGTGGTAATAAGGCTTACTATTAGAATACATGATAAAGAATTGTAAGATGCTGACTTTGAACTGTCATTGAGATTATAGGGAAAGTATGTGTCCTGGATGCTATTTTTAAATTATGAAAATATTAAAGTTGAAAAACGAACCAATACCAATTAATGTAAAAAATGTTATTTGAAAATGAATATTTTCCCCCTAACTTTATACAAACACTAACATATAAAAATAAACGAAATTAAAAAAAGATATATATTAATGTACATTTTCACCAATCTAAAATTTGAGAATAATGCTCAAAGTATGTACTTTAATAAAAAAAAAAAAAAAAAAAAAAAAAATATCGTTAAAATCGAAAATGCACATTTTGAGATAAAACAAAGTAATTTACCAATTTACTAAAATATTCGTAAATTTCTCTGTTTATGCTTGCAGAAATACGCAGCTATTAATCCATTGGTCAAATCTCACATTTCCGCAAGAGCAGGGTGCGCATTCGCCAAAATAGCATAATGTTTCCAAATGCCACTTCCCTGTAGATTTATTTAGTGATTTTAAATATTCTGTTTTTTTTGCGTACTGTTCATCATTCTCGCGTAATCATATCAAGAACTCACAAACAAATGATAAGATTTGCCTACCACGTTTAGCATGGTTTTCACAGAGAAGAAAGTTATGTGACTGTACTTTGTACATGTATAACGTATTACTTTAAGGAGGAGGGAGATGACACTTGTATGGGGAGGAAGGTAGGTTGTTAATTGATATCGTTATCATTTTTGATCAAACGTAAATTTACGTGTTTCCTTGTTTTTAAGAAAATACAGAAATATTATTAAAATCATTGCAAATGTATAATATGAAACAATAAAATATAAAAATGGAAAGGAGTCTCAGACTCTGATAATAATATTATAATAGGAGGGGAGGGTTCAAGAAATGCTAGCGCATGATATTGGAAGGTTGAAAAAGGCTAAAAAAAGTTTTCCAAATAAACCATAAAATGTGATAATATATTTACAGCCCTTATTCAGCTCCACCTGCATAATCGACTAGACTAAAGCAACAGAACAGTCAAAATAACAGAATGCTTACAAATGAGACACAAACTTATAGAGAAGTCATGTGTAAGGATTTTTTTTTATTTAATTGTACTGCGACTCCTTTTCCAAGTAGAAACTACACCAATATTGACAAATTCATTGATACCAGTGTATTTCTGCAAACACAAATAGGGAAAATTACGAATATATTAATAAGTTGCTAGCATTATTTTTATTATAACTCAATAAGTTCATCTTCGCTTCTTCGATAATAAAGTTTTTTTCTTTTGTTTAACATGCGTATTTTGAGCATTATTCTCTAATTTTTTGGTAGGTGTAAAAGCAAAATTCCTGAATTAATGCATTTAAATATATATATATATATATATATATACATACATATATATATATATATATATATATATATATATATATATATATATATACATATATATATATATATATATATATATATATATATATATATATATATATATATATATATATATATATATATATATAAGGTACCCTGGGGTAATAACGCCACGTTAAGGTTTTACCAATTTTCACGGCTCAGTTTTAGTTTGTCTTTTTCAAATATATGATTTGATACAGCAACTCATTGACTATCTATATAAAAAAAATAATTTGATAGATATGTATTCATAAAATGTAATGGTGTGATTTCTTGACCAATGCTATTTGGCGTTATTACCCACCTATATGGGTAATAACGCCATGCAAACAAAACTATGAAATAAGATTTAATGATTGCATGTAGATTGCCCAATTCTAAAAATACAAACGCTACAAACTTAGAAATTGACAAATTGCATTCTAAGCTATAGTAAAAAGTTCAATTTTTTGTGAAAGTGTAAGAAAAATAAAGGTGTGGTGTGTGTGTGTTGGGGGGGGGGGGCAGGATGAGGCAAAAGAATATCAGACCGTGAGCTTCTTTTTGCCTAAAAAAGGACCGCTTAAATAGAATTATTTGAAACATTGCACAGTTTTAACTGTGTTTATTTGAATCAGTACTTAGGATGTAGCTCGGCCACTGTAGGGAATCAACAGGGGTATGCCAAGGATTGGCATTATTACACCGTTATAGTTATTGCGCTGTACATTTTAAATTACAAATTATCTCGAGAAGATATCCAAAATCTTCAACAACATTTTGAAAGTCCATGAAATGTACTACAAATTTATGTAATTAACAAGTATTTCCGGATAAAAAAAATAGTCTTCACATCACAAAACGTATCTCGCAAATTTTAGATCAAGCGTTAATTTTAGTTGTTTGTAAAAACAATAAGACCTAAAAATGAAACAAATTAACTTGAAGCTGTTTTTTGCGATTTATATGACTCAAGACCCTTCTGCGCAGAGCACATGGGTGTCATTTACTAGATTATTTCATAATTATGCAAAATATTAGCACTTGGCGTTATTACCCCAGACCACCTTATATATATATATATATATATATATATATATATATATATATATATTGTATATTGAAATTTGTGTAAAAAGTAAAAAAAAAATAAATATAAAACGAATTAATATATTTTTCCATAATTGGCGTTGGTTTTATTTTTTTTTTTAATACTTTTTTGAGAAAAACGTATTTAAAAGAATAGTAGAGTCGGGACATATTTCTCCGATTACTTCAAGGACAGTTTAAGTTCAGGAGCTAAAAACACTCTATATTGTATTTTCATGATTAGTATTATTATCACACATGTCACTCCAAATTTGGCCGTGATGGCCTTTTCGCCATGTTTGTTCGGCTACGAACTTTACTATAATTTTTGTCTCATTTATTCTTAGATTTTAGAGATTCAATGAGAAAATATGTTTTTGAATTTTAGACGCAAGAGAACAAAATATCAATAAAAGTTCGTAGCTATAAATAAAATATCTGAATATTTGTTCTTTTGTAGAGTTTTAATTAGTTTTTCTTAGAATTGATTTGTTAATGCCTTATTTTATCGAAGATTTTAGATTCAATAAGACAAAATTACTATAAAAATTTCAGTCTAAAAAAAAATCTCTAAAAGTTTCCACCTATGATAAAAATACAAAATAAATATTTTCTCTTCTGCAATGCTTTAATTAGATTAGATTAGCTATAAATAATTTGTTAAGTGTTGTCTTATTTAATCGTAGATTTTAAAGATTCAGTAAGACAAAATTACTATTAAATTTTTGTCGCAAGAAAAATAAAATCTGCCCAAAAAAGTTTTTGATACAGTACCATGTTGTTTGGCTTTTAGTTACAATGTTTTAATTTTAGAAACCGTTTGACTGAATGTTATATGCAATGATATATCCATTTTTAGTCGAGCCCACGTTATTTGTCATGATCCATTATCGCAATCAATGCAACGCGTTTTCCGCTCTTCACGCTTTTAGAGTACACTACATAATGCGTAAAGCTGAAGATTCTTTGTTAGTAATTATTTTAAAAGCAATTACTACGAAATTTGAGAAAAAAGTATAGCACGGCATGGAAAGAATTACGACAGCTCATTCGCGTCTCCGTACAAGATGCTGTTTACAAAACATTATATACCCCCTAGAAGCGATTGCCTGTTTCTCTTACATTTTTTTGCCAGAATAGAAGTGGATGGTGCTTGACAAGCGAAAATATTATTCGGAGACGAAACCTATATTTATCGGAATAGATTTGAAAACATCCGAATTGTAAAATTTGGGATACGAAATCACGGAATTCAAGCAAAGAAATTGTCTTAAATTTACAGTTTTTGTGCTTTCCCATCGAATAAGATCATAGATTTATTTTTCTATGAGATTGGATTCTATAGGATTTTCTATTATTGAAAAGAAATATCGTCAAATGCTAAACAGCTTTGTCATTCGGGCAGTTCTTCAAAAAGAATGCCAGGATAAAACCCTTTTAATCCAAGTTAGAGGCTCTCCACATACCATTTGCAAGGACAGTAGCTGTATCGATAGAAATTCAGAGCAAAAAGAGTCATTAACGGTTCCTTTTGAACTGTATGGCGACCTCGATTCCCTAAGTTTATAGAATGTGACCTCCAGCTACGTGGTTACCTGATGTTCAAGGTCTATCGCGGAGTTTAAGTTGCCAAGCGGTCTGGGAAATAAAGTGTAAAAAAATATATGAAATAAGTATTTTGTTAATTAGTCTTATTCAATCCCTTTATAATATTCGAAGTATTTTGTATAAGAAAATACTGGTAGCTTCTTCTTTTCTTCAGAGTGTTTATCGCAGACCACTAGACACCCTGGATTTGCCTCGGACATAGCCTATGTGAAGTATAATATACACTACTTTAACCTTTTCTATTGTAGACCATCTATTATTTAATTAGAGTTGGCTTATGGGAGTTAGTCTTCGCTTTAGGTATAGATTAATCTGTCGACAGAATTTGCTCCATTTCCACAATTTGATCATGCCACAGAACATTCTCAATCCTACCAACATAATTTTAACCACCCTGTTTTTCTATATTCTCAAATAATCTAGTAAAGATAATTCATATATATAAGTCATCATTTCATACTAAATCGAGTATATTTTATACATTCATAATTTGCACCTTTCACTAACTATTATACGTTTTGAAAGAGAATCGACATTGACCACTAAGTAGCGCTAAACTATATATTATATGATAGTGAATAGTTCTTTTTTTTGTAATAGGCATTATTTTTCTCTATAATAGTTTTATTCGTTAAAAAACAATTTTAAAGTGTTGGTGCTTTAATATTAGTTACTTTTTATTTAGCTGTGATACTCGGTCTGTAACTCTAGGTCAGTTAACAATGAGTGGCCTACATATTTAATATACCTTTCAGTCATTTTTTCCCTGATTCAGTATTCTTCGTCTTCAAACGATTGAAGAATATCTGTATAAAATATTTAAAAAAATTTTCGAATGTAGTTGTGGATTTTACATACAATTTTTGAACCTTGTTTCATTTACTTAATGGGGAAAAGCAACAAAAAGAAAATAATATGTTTTGGTGAATTAAGTTTTTTTTTCTTTTTTTAATACAATTGTACAAGCGTTAATCATGTCAGTTTAAACACTTTTGTGATGTCGGCTTCTGAAAATCGGTTTAAATTTGTAAAATTTTTTGGGATTTTATTTTTAGATAGATTTTGTATGAAATACTACCTATTTCATTCTCTACCATGTTAGAATTTCTGAAAAAATTTGAGGATCTACACGAATCATGACTCCTAGACCCCAAAACTACCATCAGTAAAAAAGTTTATCTATCTATCTATCTATCTATCTATCTATCTATCTATCTATCTATCGGTGTATATCACTTTCTTCTAGACACAATAACTTCCATAATTATGCTCAGATCTTTTTCAAACTTTTACATAAAATCAAGGAGCTTAAAATCTCGGTCGAGTTCGTTAATGGGCAAAATCGGACCAAGGGGGTGGAAATAGGGAGGGGTTTTGTGAAAACCGAAAAAACGCGAAAACTTCTTAATTAAAATAGATATCGAATCAGTTTAAAGTTTATATTACTTCTAAAAAATGGGCAAAAAGTTTATGCATGACAGATTTTTGATAAAGTTAAAAATGGGCTCAAGGGGCGAAAAAAACATGGTTTTGGGGAGAAAAAAATCATAACATCGTCAATTCTAAAAGTATCAAATTCAACTAAATTTTATATAAATGTACTCAATATTATCTAAAACTTTTGTTTTTACAAGTTTTTGATAGAACCAATTTTTACCGATGAAAAAAATTAAAAACGAAAAGAAAAAGGGGGGAGGAAAAAGAAAAAAATCCATAACTTACTCAATTCTTAAGCAATCAAATCTAATTATTTTTTTTTTACAACTTCACAATAATATATACAACTTTTATACAAGTTTTTCATAGAACCAATTCTTATATCAAAAATAAATTAAACAAAAATAGGAGAAAAAACCTCAAATCCAAACTGCTTATATTCTGACTCATTTTAAAATTCATTTTTGATTTTAAACGCATCCAAATGACAGATCCTCTTATTTAGGAACTATATAATGCGATGTATTGGCCAGTTTTTGGATAAAGGCGCAATATACTTTTAAAAAGACTACCAAAAAAGGTATTTTGAACAGATTTCCCGAAGTTATCGTCATTAAGAAATTGATTAAGTATAACAAATTGCGTTTTTTCTGTCATTTTTAAATTCATTTTTGTTCTCAAACCCTTCCAATTTACAGGTCCTCTTATTTAGGAACTATGTAATGTGACGGATTGGCCAGTTTTTGGGTAAAGGCAGAATATATTTTTAAAAAGGCTGCCAAAAAGGGTATTTTGAACAGAATTTCACGAAGTTATCGTGATTGAAATTTGAGGAAATTTAAGAAACTGCTTTTTCACCGAGTCATTTTTAAATCTTTTTTTGTTCTCAAACGCATCCAATTTACAGGTTCTTTTATTTCGGAACTATATAATGTGACGGAGTGGCCAGTGTTTTGATAAAGGCAGAATATATTTCAAAAAAGGCTGCCAAAATGGGCACTTCGCACAAAATTTCCCAAAGCGATCGTGATTAATGAACTGTGGGTATTCAAATAACAAATTGGTTATTTTATGACTCATTTTTAAATCCAATTTTGCTCTAAAACGCATTCAAATGAGAGTTTTTTGTTACTTAGGAACTATATAATGTGCGTATTCGTCGATTTTTTTTATAAAGGGTGAATATATATTTTTTAAAAGCTGTCAAAGTAAGCACTTCGCAAAAAAAATTTCCCATAGCATTCATGATAAAAGAATTGAGGTTGTATTCAAATAACAAATTTTTTATTTTATGACTCATTTTTAAATTCAATTTTGCTCTCAAACGCATTCAATTGACATTTATTTGTTATTTAGAAACTGTGTAATGTGCCGTATTGGTCAGATTTTTGATAAAGGCTAAATATATATTTTAAAAAATCTGTCAAAGTGGGCACTTCGCACAAAATTTCTCAAAGCGATTTTGATTAAAGAATTGTGGATGTATTAAAATAATAAATTGGTTATTTTATGACTCATTTTTAAATTCAATTTTGCTGTCAAAAGAATTTAATTAACAGTTTTTTGTTATTTAGGAACTATAAAATGAGCATATTGGTCATTTTTTTAAATAAAGTACAAATATAATTCAAAATATGTTGTCAAAATGGGCATTTGAGTAGAATTTCGTTTAAGATGATTTTGATAAAATCAGTTCTTACAGAAAAATGAAATTATAAATTTTTTAAAAGCGGCAGAATAAAGTAGTTAAACTGAGTTTATCTCTAATCATTTTTTTTTTGTTGTTGTTGAGATGAAAACTTTTCGAAATCTACCTCCGCCTATAGGCCATGCCGAAAGGGATTTTTTTCAGATACAGTCGACTCTCGTTAATTCGAAATCGGATAATTCGAATCTTTGCTTAATTCGAAATAAATATAAAGTACCGAAATTTTCAATGGTAGAATAACGTTAAAAATTTTCATTAATTCGAACTCATTTTCTCTTTACTTCGTTTAATTCGAACTAATTAGGATTCCGATTTTTCATTTTTCTTTTCTTTCTCACGGATTTCAGATCATTTGAATAACTTTCTTCCTTTGATTTTTGTGAAAATTGTCCGAACGAGTGTATATATAATCCAATGTATTTGATATCCATTTTCTTAGTCTCCCATCTGTTCATCAGTGACGCTTTAAATTTTTCTTCCATTTTATTTGTTTCTAATCTTTTAATTACTTTATATATTTATACATTTTAATTTAATATTAAGTCAGATTCTAATGATAACAGACGAAGTATATTGAAAAACACTATAACTTTAATTCCTTTTTTAATAAACCATATTGAGCATGTTGTCATTTCATATTTCCATAATTCGAACTTCGGATAATTCGAACATTTCTTGTGGTCCCGACGAGTTCGAATTAACGAGAGCCGACTGTATTTAAGTTAATGAATTTTTAAGCAAGAAAGAAACAACTTCAGCAACTTTATGATATATTAATAGCTAATTAATTAATAAAGTTACAAAAATTAAATTTATTCGTTATGTAGCTACAACTTGCTAAAATAAGTAGTAAATTCATCAGATCATCCTATAGGCCTACTTTGAAGCCCAATAATGGCCAATTGAATTGATTTCTGATCCTTATGAAATGAATTAAATTGTTTGTCACGAAACATTGTACTAAATAACTTATTTGTAAGAATTTTTTTATCGTGTACAATAAAAAGATAAACATTGCCATTCGATCATTTTAATACAACTATAAAATATGGAATTTTATCGCAGTCCCCTTCGTGCAACAGTTTTATTGTTTCTAACTCTTACCGTCTGCTTGTGTTCATTATAGAGCTACATGTCTTGTATCAATTACATCTGAGGGTCTCATACTGCAAGGGGGAGGTGCGAGCAGTACCAGACCTGTATTATTTGTCTCATGCGCATAACCTACTGAATATGGCCAGACACTCGCTATAAAAAATATATATTTAATATTGAAAAATATTTTATTAATAAAATTAATTCTTATACTATTTTTAATACTTTAAGAAGAAGGTAAAGATTAATGCATTGCATTAAAAGAAAAATACATGAAAGTCTCAAATAATCTAAAAATGAAAGATAAAAATAAACGGTTATTCATAAGTATGACATAACTTTATATAATATGTATACTTTTGAAATTTACTGTTACTCATAGCATAAAAAATATTAGAAGGCATGGAATAGGACATTAATTATTGCGCAAATTTCACTTACAAGTGCTTTTGACACGTAACCGTTTGATTACTTTTAAAATTTCTTTTGATTATAGTGAATAAATATAAAAAGTAATACAATATTAAAAGTGTGAATAAATATGCATTTAAAATGTTTAAACGCATTGCATGGAAAATGCTTTAGACACGTAATAATTTGATTATTTTAAAAGTTTCTTTTATAGTGTATAAATTTAAATAAATATACAGTTAAAGGTTTTTAATGTAGCGCTCGGAAACATTAATTTTTGGACTTTTTAAAGTATGATAAATAGGAAGGAAAAACAGGTATTTAAAAGTAGGAATAAATTTTCTATTAGCCGAAAGGGATTTCAAATAAGTTAAAAAAAAGTCTGATAACATGATAAAATTATAAAAAAATTAAAAGAAAAGTTTTAAAACTGCATGCCACAAACATCTAATTTTATTTCTAGTTTTTATATTTTGAAATTTATTCAATATATTATATGGGGGGTAATATCATTATAAAATATCATTTGAAACACCTCTCCGATTCCAAAAACCATTTGCTACAACTTGTACATAATTTATCTTTAGAATTACCGTTTATCATTTTCCGTGAGCAATATATTATTTGTTATAGATGGAGAGATTAAAAATTATAGCTTAGATGCAATAAATTCAGCGGCAACAGTATCAGTAAAAACTTAAAAAAAAATAAAGATAAATTAGATTAATCATTTAAAACCAAGTGGAGTGTTAAATATTTCCCTCTAGTTTGAACCAAATTTTGATGCTCAGAAACTGTCACCATAATACGGTGAAATCTCTGTATCAACATTTGGAGCTTCCTATTTCAAATTCGTTCTTAAAATCTTAACTATGCTTCAATAGCATATCCAAATATTGCTTCAAGATTTCACCATCATACAGTTTCAAATAGGGCAAGATTTTTAATCGTGTAATCTAATTAGATATCTTATATATATTGAAATAAAAAGGTACAATAATATATTTTGTATTATTATTTTTTACATAAATTTTTATTCACATCGTTAATAAGGTCTAAAACCAACAAAGTGAAAAAAAAATCCAGGATAGGCTTCAAAACTGGTTCCTTGGTTTTCAAATCCCGAAAAGGATAATTTCCCCCCTCAAGGTATTAAGCATTGTTAGCAATATGAGGAAAAATTAACAGAATTAAATCTCATATTTCACGGGCGTAAATCCTCATTCAAAATGACTATATTTCTTTATTTAATAAGATGAAGAACGATAAGTTTAGAGTATTAGAATTAGATCTAATTTACTTACTTAAAAAAGAAGAAGAAAAACAAAGGAGAAGAAGAAGTAAAAATAAATAAAACTAATCTGTAGCAAGAGAATATTGTTTCTCCACCTACGGAAATATGAATATAAAAAATAATGAGAATATAGCATACATTCTATGGAGTTCTAGTCCATTCCGAAAGTTACCCTTTAAAAATTGCAACACGAAAAACTTGTATGTTTTCGGTAATTAAGGAATCATTTACGAACTGGAGGTTTATATTTAGCCCAATATTTTTGAAAACGTTTTATTTTGCAGTATGGAAACTCGGTACAAAAAATAAATAAATAAATAAATAAAAAATAAATATAAAGTTAAACATAAAGGTTATTGTATTTTTAGGTCCATAACTATATTATAAAGGCCAAACGTATATGTGCGTAACGCCTACGACATTTTGCGAATGGCAATATTTTGAAATTTGAAATGTAATTTCGGTTTTTCATATTTTTGTCACTGCAAATTTTTAAATTTCTACACTTTAAATTTTTACACCAACGTATAGGAAATAAATGTGCTTTTAAGTGCAATTGATTTGTAAATTGTATCTTAAATTATTTGTGAGATATTAAATTTTTGTAGTTTTTAATACCGCTTTTGTAATTGTAGAAACAGACGTACTTCATTTTTATGAAAAGTGGGGAAGAAAAGAAAAAAAAAATAAGCAGATTATCGTGTCTTTTCGTTGCCATTTTCTAACAAGAAGTGGAGAAATTTCAATTAAAAATGAGTGGTATGACAAGGAAATAAAGACGTTCTTTCCAATAATTCGAGTTCAAGACTGTAAAAATCGCCATTTTATCTTATGTGACGCCACAGTTATATTAATTTTCGTATTAATTGTTTGCAAATTTTTTCAGGAGCTTTCATTAAATTTAAACGAATTAATAAAATTTATTTAGATCTTTTTCCAGCTAATAGCAATCAAGAGTTCAAATTTTGAATTTAGATGATTTTAAAAAGATCAAATTAGAATACCATTAACAAAATAAATAAATAAATAAATAAAAAGATGAATACGGATATGAGGGATACTTAATATGCGAATTTTCAGATGTGCTATTTTGTGAATTTTCAGATGAAAATAGTATCGAGTTTAGATTTCACGAAGAAACATTTTATGATTGAGTTCAAGTGAAATAAGTTTTGCTGTTTTTCATTTTAGTAAAGCAAGCATAAGAGCCTTAATTGATTAATTTATCATAATACCAGATCTTTATTATATTAAGTTGGAAAACGATAAAAAAAAATTCGGAAAACGAGGTTTCCGAGACGTAGACGTCAGAAAAACAGAGGAAAAGCGCGCTAAACCCTATGCGTATGTGACATCTGTTTCTGAATTTATAGCACTTTTTTGAAGTCCTGCTATGAATATTATTTATTAAATATAAATTTTAAAAAGAGTGTAGTGGATAATTTCCGGGAGGATATATAATGGTGCTGCCATTTATGCAACGAATGATTAATATTTTATTAACAATTTTCATTTGTTAATTTAATTATAAAAATTTTTGAAGAAGATATTAAAGGAAACCCTCTGTGCGGTCTGTGATCAAACTTACCCACTTTTTATTTCCATTATATTTCCGTATTTAATGATTAATGTGATGTAATTTTCATATTAATGAAGTTCTATCTTCTGCTCTTAGAAGAAAATATGCAACACATTTCACATTTCTTTTTTCTAATAAAGAAATTATCTTTTCTCACTGAAAAAACAAAATACGTATTTTTCATTTGAAACAAACCATTCACGGTTCGTTTACATGGATTATTTTCAAAGAAGAACAAATTTTAGAATATTGACCAATAGTTTAATTAAAATAATAAGCAATTACCAGAAATACTTAAAATGATTTCTTTTAATTCCTTCAGCGAAATTGCTACAAAATTCTTTTGTCATATATTTTATGTTCTGTAACTGCATATTTTTTATAAATTTAGAAAATACATGCCATTCACACTAAATTCACACACACACACACACACACACACACACACACACACACATATATATATATATATATATATATATATATATATATATATATATATTATTTATAAATACATGAAAGAAATACATGCATTCCTTTCTATTACAATAACATCAATATTTACATGTGCCATGTAAATATAATTATATTCTCAAATGTGCCGCGATATGAAAATTTTGATGTAAAACATTTGTTTTTAATTGGAAAGTGTGCAGAATACAATAGTAATTTTTACATTTCTTAGATATTAAAAAAAAACCAAGTGTACTTTAAATATACTTTAAAATTCATATTACTTCATAAATGATTTCGTTTCATTAAGTATGAGGAATTTATAAAGTATACCTCTCTTAAATTAGCGAAACTCAACACGGAATTATAATTCTACTTCAAATTTAATAAAGCCACAAGTTTCCTGCCTATCAATTAATAAGCCATTCTTCGAAAATGTACTTGTTCTGTTTATCCATATATTATAAATTTAATTAGTTTCATAGGTTTATTAGTTTATAAATAGATAAACAGATGTGAAAGTGTTGTGCGACAAATAATATTTGTGTATTATCCTGTTTCATTAAATTTGACATTTCGAGAATTTTAATTAAAAATTCAATGAATGTTATGTAGTTCCTATTGTCATATTTTAAATAGTAATTGATTAGCCGATTTTCTGAACATTTCAAGAATTATGTCCTTATAAAATTAAAACAATACGTTTAACATAAAGTTATGTTAGAAGTCGTAGTTGTTTATTATATGTTTAAATAAATATTAGAAATAATTATTAAATAAATATTAGTAATATATATTATTAAATAAATATTAGAAATGGTTATTTAAAAGAAATCTCAGACTTTTCATATGGCAAATTTTGTAATATTTTAAATAATTTGTGCATCATGTCATATTTCTCAGAAACTTTTTAAAAGAATCTTTCCTTTTTTTTCCGGCACGAAATCTTTACAAAATGCTTTTGAAATACATTTTATTTACTATGACTGCATATTTTAAAAACCGCAGTAAATACATACAATATACTAAACATATATACATATGTATTTATCAGTACATTAAAGAAATCCATGCAATCCTTCCTTATAATGTATAATCAATATTAACATGTGCCCTGTAAATATAACTATGTACTCAAGTGTGCTGTGATATGAAAATTTTGATGTAAAACATTTTTTAATCGGAAAGTATGCAGCAACAAAAGTAATTTTTACTTTTCTTAGATATCATCTCCTTCGTGTCTTATTTCTTCCCCCATTTTGAGAGCAAAATTAATTTTATTTTTATAACGTTTACTGTAGCTGCCGAAATAGTTTTATTGAAGTTTCAAGATTATCAACTTGTCTGGAATCTCAGATATGTACTTAATTTGTATACTATTCAATTTATATTTATATGATAATAGGCTAAGGAAGAGTTTTCAAAGACTTTTAAAAAATGACGTATTACAACAGAATTTGAAAGGATCTTACACATTTCTAACGGTTATTGCGTTTTATCACATATGATTAATTCAGAAAAGTCTCTTATATTTTAAATTTAATCTGTGAAATATAAGTATAAAATGAAGGTTTAAAAAAGAATAAAGTAAACCATTTATTATTATAATTACCACCAAATGTCAAAACATAAATGAATTCATAATTAGAAATTCAAAGCTATTTAGTATAAGTTCTATATGTTGAAAGTAACTAAGTAATTATGAAAGCAAAATAATACTCAAAGAAAGGACATGTACTATTAATAGTTCACCATACCCGAAAGGGTTAAAAAACTTAATGGACTTTAAATATACTTTAAAATTCATATTACTTTTTAACTGATTTCATTTCATGAAGTACAATGAATTTTCATGAAGTATGTTTCTCTTAAATTAGTTGAACTGAACACGGAATAATAATTCTACTTCAAATTTAATAATCCCAAAAGTTTTCTGTCTATCATTTATGAGCAATTCTTCGAAACATTGTTTGTTCTCTATATGCATGTAGTATAAATTTAATTAGTTTCCTATATTTATACATTTATAAGTAGATAATCAGGTGTGAAATTACTGTGCGACAAATGATATTCAAGTATTAATTCCATTTCATTAAATTTGATGTTTCGAGAATTTTAATTAAAAATTCAACGTATGTTATGTATTTCGTATTGCCATAACTTAAATAATAGTTCATTAGCCGATTCTCGGAACATTTCAAGAGTTATGTCCTCTCAGAATTAAAAATATATGTTTAACAGAAAGTTATGGTAGAAATCGTAGTCAGTTACTTTACTTGTAAATAGATATTAGAAATATTTCGATATTTTTTTTTGTTGTTATTTAAATGAAATCTCATATTTTTCATATGGCAAATTTTGTAATATATAAATAATTTATGCATTATTTCATATTTCTTTTAGATAGTTTTAAAAGGAATCTTTTCTTTTATTCCCCCACGAAATCTTAACAAAACTCTTTTGTAATATATTTCATTAACTATAACTGCATATTTAAAAAAAAACACTAAATAATACAATACACTGTAACATATATACATATATATTTACCAATACATTAAAGAAGTCCATGCATTCCTTTCTTTTTCTGTATCATGAACATTAAAGTGCGCAATGTAAATGTAAATGTAACTATGCACTCAAGTGTGCCGTATTATGAAAATTTTCATGTAAAAGATTTGTTTTTAAATGGAAAGTGTACAGCAGGAGTATTTTTTACATTTTTTAGATATTAACTCTTTCGAGTTTTTAAAGACGTTCGGAAAATGACTTATTGCAATAGTAAATGTAATAGGTAATAATAACATGTAATAATATTTAAAAAGGTATTACACATTTTTTTTGCATTTTATTACACGTGATTGGTTTAGAAAAGTAAGAAATATTTTAAATTTAAATAATGAAATATAATTATAAAATAAAGCAATCGCCTAAGGGGCAAGGGGAATAAAGTAAAAATTTATTATTATTATTATTATAACCAAATGTCAAAGCATAAATGAAGTCATAATTAGAAAGACCTCGAATTACCCTCGTAATACTTAATGAAACGAAATATACTAATTATAGATCCGAAACAGTTAAAAAACTCAATGCACTTTAAATTTACTTTAAAATTCACATTACCTCATAATTTATTTAATTTCATTAAATATGATGATCTCACATAATGTCTGCTTCTGTTAAATTAGTTGAACACAACACATAACTATAATTCTGCTTAAAATTTAATAATCCCATAAATTTCCTCCATATCAATTAATCAGCCATTCCTCGAAAGTTTATTTTGTTCTGTTTATCGATATAGTATAAATTTTATTACTTTCATAGATTTATTAGTTTATAAATAGACTAGCTGACACGCCCGGCTTTGCCCGGGTCCGTATTAACAATATTAAACGAACTTGAAATTTCAATGATTTTATTATTAACTCGAAGCCTTCAGAAATGCATTGTCTGAAATACGTGGCAGCTGACTGTGTGAAAAATCGGTTTAAAAAACAACTAATATTAAGCTCTAAAAATACTTAAAATGAGCAATCAGAAACGCGGGAGGGAACATATATCCAACGATTGCGTTATTGTCGTTTTAAAGTGTATAGGTATTTACCCGTAAAAATAACTGTCAAGTCACGTAACTAATTATTATTTTCACGTAGAAATCCCAAGTGAAATATTTTAAATTTCAAACTAATTATATCACTCTTAAATCTGACTATACCGTGAACGAAATCGATACTCGATGATAAAAGTTGTAATATAGAATTATAATTTCAGAGCCATTTAACAAAAGTGTATAGTTTTAATCAAAGCATGCGTAATGTTCACTCTGTGGACAAATTCCTAACCATAAACTTTTGTACCGCAACCATAACTTGTCTGTAACCTAAATGCGACTTAACAGTACCCTACAGTAACTTAAATATAACATAAATGTAATCTAGCCGTCACTTTATTGTATCCGATCCTTATTCTAACCGTAACATAAATGCAATTTAACTTTAACCTAATTTTAAATTAACCGTGATCTAACTGTAACCTAACGTGAAATTAAATAAAATCAGACTTACCTTAATGTAATTGCAACCTAATCGCAACCCAAATGTTACATATTGGGTTCATGTCCATGGAAATTATTTTGTCTTGTTCGGATCTGGTTATGATTTATTAGAATATTTTCGTCGGGTTCAGATTTGGTTCGATTCAGATATCAGGTATTTTTTGAAATTTGATTTTAATGTTCGGATCGGATTCATGTCCATGGAAATTTTTTTGCCTTGCTCGGATCCAGTTATGGTTCTGTGAAATATTTTTGTCGGAAACAGATTTGAATCATTTCAGATTTCAGGCGTTTTCTTCAAAAGGAATTTTTGGGTTCAGGTCTTCCTGCGTGTCCACTGAAATTATTCTGTCTGATTAGAATAAAGACATGCTTCACTGGAATATTTTTGTCAAGTTCAGATATAGTTTAATTCAGTTTTCGGCTTCTTTTTCAAATGTAATTTTTGGGTTCGGGTTTTCTTGCGTGTTCACGGAAATTATTCTGCCTTGTTCGAATAAGAATGTGTTTCACTGGAATATTTTTGTCAATTTCAGGTTTGGCTCATTTCAGATTCCGAGATTTTTTCAAAGAATTTTTTAGGTTCAGATTCGGTTCATGTACATGGAATTTTTTTGTCTTATTCGGATCCGGTGACGGTTCTTTGGAATGTTTTGTCAGGTTCAGATTTGGTTCGATTCAAATTTCAGGTATTTTTTCAAATAGAATTTTAGGTTCAGACATCGTTCATGTCCACGGAAATTATTTTGTCATACTCGAGTCCGATTATGATTTTTTTGAATATTTTGGTCGGATTCAGATGTGATTTGGGTCAAATTTCAGGTTTTTTCAAATCGGATTTTTTAGGTTCGAGTCGGGTTTATGTCCATGGAAATTATTTCGTCTTGCTCGGATCGGGTTTCAGTTCTTTGGAATATTTTTATCGGGTTCGGATTTGGTTCAATTCAGAATTCGGGTTTTTCTTCAAATATAATTTTTGGGTTCGGGTCTTCTTGCGTGTTCACGAAAATTATTCTGTCTTGTTCGAATAAGGACATGATTCACTGGAATATTTTTTCCAAGTTCAGTTTGGTTCATTTCTCGATTTTTTCAAAGAAATTTTTTGGGTTCGGTTTGGGTTTATGTCCATGGAAATATTTTGTCTTGTTCGGATCCGGTTGCGGTATGTCCACGGAAATTATTTTGTCTTACTCGAATCTGGTTATGGCTCTTTCGAATATTTTGGTCGGATTTCGATGTGGTTTGGGTCAAATTTCAGGATTTTTCAAATGGAATTTTTTAGGTTTGAGTCGGGTTTATGACCACGGAAAGTATTTTGTCTTGCTGGAATCGGGTTATAGTTCTCTGGAATATTTTAACCGGTTTCAGATTTTGTTCGGGTCATATTTCAAATTTGTTTTTAAAGAAAATATTTACGTTTGAGTCAGGTTTCATGCTCACTAAAATTATTTTTCCTTGTTTGGATCGGGTTATGCTTCATTTGAATATTTTTACGGGATTGAGATTTAGTTCGGGTCCGTTATCAAATCCATAGTTTTTTTTCAAACAGAATTTTTAGGTTCGGGTCGGGTTTATACTCACGGAAATTTTGTCTATCACGGATCGGAGTATGGTCTGTTTTTTTCTGGTTGGGATTGGGTTATGTTTTAAATAATCTAAAAATTAAGGCTATAATCAGTTTTGCTTCTATTCTTTTTATGGCTATTTTTGTTAAATAATTTACTTTGCTATTTGATAATTTATTATGGTGTATGATTCGAACAATTGTACGCCAAACAGCTATTTTATTTTTGTTTTAAAAAAATTAAAGCCATAACACAATTTTAAATTGAATAGAATACATTTTAATTTTATCAATGAAAAGAAAAATAAACTCCTAGAAATGTGTTGTGTGACTTTTTTTACTGCAACAAAGCTAATGACTCATACATTCTAATGTTCGAAATGCCAAAAATCTGCGTACAACCATACAGTAAAAAGAATTCAATAGAGTGGCAGTATAATGTCTTGGGATGACGCCAAAAATGTAACTCTAAAATCCGCTACATGAAGTCCAAATAAGCACCAACAAAACCATATGCTTTGACACTTCGACGATAATCAATTCAAACTGGTTTAAACGCGTATACCGTTGTTTTTGTTTTTTTACTTTTTAAACTGTTATTGAATAGATGACTAAAATTTCGTTTAAGAAATAACGTTTGTTGCACATTATTGGCTGTAATACACGATCGGAATGCATAAAAGTACAAATAGATCAATCATAGGCAAGAATTTTTTGATTGTTTTTATCATATGACTTTGAGGTATCAATATAGAAACATCATTTAACATTTTGCTTGAAAAGTTTGTGAGGGAGTGACCTTTGTAAAAAAGGCACTCTAGCATTTTTGAGATCGTGAAGGCAATGATTTAACATGTGTAAGCGTGAAAGCGATATCTATCCTCTCTTTTACTCTAACTTTCTAGAGTGTGTGTGTCTCTTTCGGATTCTACAGTTATGTCGCGGTTAGTAGTAATATGTAAATTTGTAATATCTCAGTTTGCAGCATATAAAAGCTTGGAGTCTGAGTGTGTGTGGTGTGTCTCTGGCGACAATAGCCAGCTAGGAGTGCGTCTAGCGGCATTGGACAGCTAGTAGTGAATCTAGAGCAAGCGATATCAAATATTAGCGAGCCTCCAGTGAGTTGACAAGGAGTTTTGGAATTTGACTCGAGAAGTGGGCCGGTGGTAAGAAATTAATAGTAATTACGTTGCCTAGTTCAAAGTTAATAAAAAAATATATACAGCCACGGGCTGTCTAATAAGATTTTATTTAGCAGCTTAGCCGAAAGACAGCTGAGAAGTAATCTGAATTGCCCCGGTCGAACTAGTGCCGGAGCTGTGAGTATGAGTTTAACCTTTTAGCATTGCTACCAGTTATTAAAATTAAGAACTGCTCCACTGTCCTTGAGCCCTAACCGCTTTAAATAAACTGTTTTTATCTTAGTTCCTGAGTTATGTCTGCATTTAAACCCCAGTACGAGCACCTAACCGTTACAAATGGCGCCCAACGTGAGTTAACCGTTACAAATGGCGCCCAACGAAATGTCGGACAGTGTGAGATTATGCCACCTGTTTATTTTACAGGTGAAGGTTACATTAATGAATTTTTAGTCAAACTAGATGATAATATTTTGTTTAATAATATAACTGAGAAGAATAGATACATAGTGCTTAGGTGCTCATTGAAGGGCGAAGCACTTTTGTGGTTAGAAAATATAGGAAAATTTTTGGTTAATGATGAAGCTAAAAGATTTGAGCAGATTTGAGCATTGAGTTAAAAAAGGTGTTTTCTTGCGTTAAAGATAAGAGTATTTTGAGGAAAGAATTTTACTGCAATAAGCAGAATATTTACAAATCAGCATCAAAGTTTTTCCTACGTAAGCTTGAACTGAAAAATAAATTGGATTTAGATATCACATTTGAGGAATTATTGGACATAGTTCTTCCTCTCTTTAATGCGAATATACAGGACTATATCGAGATTAGAGCACCTAAGAACTTTTCAGAAATGCACCAAATTTTATCGAAGTATGAGACTTGGCATAGCTCGGATCAACGGGATTCGCGTAGTCTTCGACAGAGTTTTGTCACGGGAAGTAATTTGAGAAATGAGGGGAAGCGTATTTTTTTGAAAGGGGGGCAGCGATTTCTGGATAATAATTTGAATAATGGTAATTATGGATTTGGTCGTAATGTATCGAATAATGGTAATGGTAATAGGAATTGTGGTGGTGCTAATAATTTTAAAAGTAATGATAGATATATGTACGGAAATAGGCAGAATAGTGGTTATGGTCGGAAAGGGGGAGTACGGGACAAGAATGTTTCTTCGCTAGTAAGGATATTAAGTTTGGATGAGAATTTGGAAGGTAGGTCAATGCAAAAGAGATGTGTTCAGAGGTTGGTAAAGTCTTCTGTGAGTTTAAATAAAGTTACTATTAATCCGGTTGAGTTACCTGAAGTGTTAATTGTGTAGATGGTATTGTCGTTAAGAGTGTCTTCGATACAGGGGCAGATAAGTCGTTCATTTCTTTTAATTGTTATCGGAAGTATTTTTCGTATAAGATGTTGAAGAGGTCAAGTCTGGTGGTTCAGTCGGCGCAGGGAGTAGCTTGTGATAATAAGGGTTCAATAGATTTAGAAGTTGAAATTCATTCGGTTTAAACATGTTGGGAGTTTTGTGTGTTAGATGGATTAACAGTGCATTGTATAGTTCGTGTGGATTATATGAAGGATAGAGGAATGAGTCTGGATTTCTTTAAAAAGTCTTTGATCGTGAATAATGATGAGAATCTGAGTAAGAAAGAGCCTGTTTCAGTGTCAGTTGATTTGGAGGTGTCGGGTTAAAATGAAGTCGGAAAGTGGAGTTTACTAAGTCTTTGGTTTTGGTTTGGTCATTCGTTTGGTGAAGTCTTTTCAGATAAACCGAGTTTAACGAATGAAATTAATATTGGTTTTGACGCACTCGTTGCTAGTAAACCATTTCGTTATGATTTTATATCTATTATTTTTAAGTCTTTGTGTGAAAAGTTGGAGACTGTGGACGGTAAGGAGCTTCCACAATCTAATATGGCTGAACGTGTAAATCGTACATTAATTCAAATGATTTCTTCTTATGTTGGTTCGCATCATTCGAATTGGGACCAGTTTCTGTAGCATTTTGCGTATGCACTTCGTACGGCAGTTCACGAGTCGACGGGGAAAACGTTGGCTGAATTATTTTTGGGTAGAAAGGTGATTACTCCATTTCAAAGGCTAGTTATGGTGTCGGATGAGGAAAGTCACTTTATGTGTCAGGATATGGAGAAGTTGGTTAAGGAAGCAAAAGTTCAGATGGGAAAAGTGGAGGAGAAGCAAGCCCAATATTATAATATGCGTAGAAGGGAATTGGAAGTTAAAGTTGGAGATTTTGTGTTAGTAGAAAAGCATTGGTTAAGTTCAAGTCGTCAAAAGAGGGTAGCTAAGTTTGGCCAAAGTTTGTCGGTCCGTTTGAAGTTTTGGAAGTTCGGAATAATAATTTGGGTGTTAATGTCAATAGTGAAAGAATGACAATTAATTTGGATCAGGTTCGAGTTTATAAGTTTAGAAAAAACGGTAGTGAAGGTTCTCATGTATCGAGCGGTGTTTCGCAATATTCCCGATCCAATGAGTGTCACGAGTTCAGCACTTCTTGATCTAACTCATTTCATCAGTATTCAAAAAGAAAATCTGGTCAAACAGCTCCAAAAAACGTTATTGAAAGTAGAAAGTCTATCAAACCGAGAACAAAGTATGATAATAAAAATAAAAGAATAGTGTCAAATACGTCAGACTCAGTGTGCCATAAAAGGCAAAAGATCATAAATTGTCCCGTTCCTCCACTTGTTAGACAGCAACCTCAAAAACATAAGTTATCCAATAGCTCAACGTCTTCAGTACTTATTCCTTGGAAAAAAACTTCATATGGACACTCGTCAAACCGAGAAAAGAACTTTTAAATCTGATTTTTTGCTAAATAAGAGACAGCGTAGATCCGGAAAGAAACGTGGCCTAGGATCTTCAGTAACTTCGGGTGCGTCTAGAAAGAGGAGACAAGATTCAGAGTACCGGAATCAGCAGTTTAAATCTCGCTATGGAGTGACCCCAGCGAACCGATCAGAGCGGAGTCGTCGAGGGGAATCTACAAGTGTCCCACGGCATCCATTCAGGACCAGGCTGCAGGCACGACAGTCAACTGTGGCGTCACCGTACAATTCTGATGACGAAAGATCCTTCGTGCAAGGTTTTTGGGACAAGAGGAGAAAGCCATCCTGTAGTATGAAGTCGGCTAGCGGCGAATCATTTCTATAATTGGGTGATCATGTTCTTTATTAAATTTCTATTAGAGTGCATATATGTGGTAGCAATGTGAAGGAATACAAAGCAGAGAGACTGTTTTGTATTTTTGGCCATTTTTGGAATTTTTTGACGGACTCACGAATGGTGCTTAATTGCGTTCAATATTTGTTTGCAAAATTGTTACTTTTATATATGTTTGAAATTTTTGTCTTAACTGCTTCTAAAAATTCTGGATCTATTGTTAAGTTGTTACGTTAGTTGTTAAAATGTTATTATATTGTTATACTGTTCATGTGTTATAAAATGTATGCTAATGTATGATTAATTTTCAGAAAGGTATAGATAGTAATTTCGGTTATTTTGTACACGCGCCGCGAATCAGGCGGGCACGTGTTTTGCCGTCAAGAAGTCCTCGACACGCGTTTCTATCTCTTATACTAACATTTAATGAATTAACTTTCTTCTTATCGTTCGTGGCTTATGCGTTGCGTTTGTACTTGAGTTGGGAGTGGTTTCCGCAAGTTGCGAAGTTTTATGTTACATTTGAATATGAAATTGTATTGTATTAAAATTGAATGTTAATGTGATTTTCTTGCAGGGAAGTATACCTGTGTTATATATTGATACTGTTATTTTTCTTTTAGTTTATACAGATGAAGAGTATGTGATCACGTCACTTTGTAAATTTGATATTTTAGATTGCTGCATAAGCACAGCTATGTGAAGCTGTGCGTATGTTACCCCAAATATTGTTTAAGTGGAGCTAGTTCTGACGAATTTTTGGGAGTTAGTTCATTGGCTAATGGTTATGTAGGTATTACGTAGTAGCAGTGTTATTGTAGTAGGAAGTAAATTTAATTTTATATGAGTTCTGAATTTTGCTGAGGAAAATTTTTGCGCATTGGGTTTTTTGGACTTGGTGCAAATTCTAGTATTAGGAAAGTTTTATGGAGAAATTTTTGGTAGAGTTACAGTTGTATTTCAGTATTGAGGAAAATTTCGTAAGTTTAGTGTTTTGATGAATTTCAGCACTCTTAGTGGAGTGGGTTGTTCTGGAAGAGAAAGTAGTTTGATTTGAAAGTTTTATGGTGGTTATTTTTAAGATAGAAGGATGATTGGATTGAATATGTGAATATTTGATGCAAACTGATGTTTTTGTAGTGGTGGGTTAAAGTTAATATTTTAAAAGTTATGTTTCGGTGCCAAATTTCACCCATCACTTTGTTTTGTGCTTTTTGAAATTTATAACAAGAAAAAGTCCTGGGCATGCATTTTGCCTAGTCCTTTTTCTCTGTAGAGTCCGAGGGGGGGTTGTGAGGGAGTGACCTTTGTAATAAAGGCACTCTAGCATTTTTGAGATCGTGGCGTCAATGATTTAACATGTGTAAGCGTGAAAGCGACATTTATCCTCTCTTTTACTTTAACTTTCTAGAGCGTGTGTGTCTTTCTCGGATTCTACGTTATGTCGCGGTTAGTAGCAATGTAAATTTGTAATATCTCAGTTTGCAGCATATAAAAGTTTGGAGTCTAAGTGTGTGTGGTGTGTCTCTGGCGACAGTAGCCAGCTAGGAGTGCGTCTAGCGGCATTGGACAGCTAGTTGTGAATCTAGAGCAAGCGATGTCAAATATTAGTGAGCCTCCAGTGAGTTGACAACTAGTTTTGGAATTCGACACGAGAAGTGGGCCGGTAGTAAGAAGTTAATAGTAATTACGTTGCCTAGTTCAAAGTTAATAAAGAAAGACATACAGCCACGGGCTGTCTAATAAGATTTTATTTAGCAGCTTAGCCGAAAGACAGCTGAGAAGTAATCTGAAGTGCCCCGTTCGAGCTAGTGCCGGAGCTGTGAGTATGAGTTTAATCTTTTAGCATTGTTACCAGTTATTAAAATTAAGAACTGCTCCACTGCCCTTGAGCCCTAACCGTTATAAATAAACTGTTTTTATCTTAGTTCCTGAGTTATGTCTGCATTTAAACCCCAGTACGAGCACCCAACCGTTACAAGTTAACATACTTTCGTTAATGTCTTAAAATCGTCTGCACTCTCAAATCTAGATTTTAGATTAATATTTGTTATTTAAGTGATAACGCATGATTTTAAAAGAATGTATTTATCAATATATTTTATATATTGACATGGAATTATTAATATGTTGTTAAGTCATAAACATTGTTAACAACCTTGACATAATCATTGTTAATCATAAACATTGTTAACAAAACATTGTTATGGTTGTTGTAACAGCCATAAAAATTTCTGGAAGAAAAAGAAAACTTTTAGTAATACAATTTTTTAATTCAAATCAAATGTTTTCAATATTTTATTTAATTTTATTTTGACATTTAATTATTTGTAATTTTCTAATTTTAATTATTTTAAAAGCAAACATTTATTTTAATAAATAATATAATAAAAAAGACATTTAAAAAATTATTATTTCTTCGTAAAATACGCTTCAGCTGTAATTCGTTTCTTTCAATCCGTCTTCTTAATACAAAATTCCTTCCCCGTGCTTTTGTTTGAGACATTAAAATTTCAGCGATAAATGGTTTCATATTACAAAGCTTTTTTTCGGTTTACTTCGCCTCCACCTACCTTTCTGCTCCATGGCATACAGGAGCTGTGATTAAAAAAATGCTCATTTAAACTGGCAGTTTGCCAGTCTATGAATTTTAAAGGTCTGTCCTAGCTTTTTCAAATATTTCTGCGAAAATTTTATGCAACCAACCAACCATAAGAAAATAAAAGTGAAAAAAGCGAAAAAAAAGGCGATTTTTTATGAGAGTGAGCTTTGGAATTTATTTAATTACTCGGTTTATAAATAGAATTTTGAAATTCTGAGCTTCAGGTGCATCAGAAGAGATATTGCGCTACTTTCATAAAAATTTTGAGCTTCGTACGTCCCATAGATTTTGGTAGCCATCGCAGATAAACACACACACACGCAGACAGACAGAGCGATTTGTTATTTTATTAATATAGATAATCAGATGTAAAAGTGTTGTATACATATAATCTTTAGGGGAGAGTGGGGATACTTGAGCATAGGGGATACTTGAGCCACCCCTATTATCTCTACAGTTGGTTAATTTTTCTTTCTAAAACTGCCAATATGGTAACATATTTATAGTTCTGAACCTGTAAAAAAGAAATCACACATCTTTGTACCATTTTGAAAGTATAGTGATTAATAGTTGTCTTTTCCCTATCTGAAGTAAATATTTTGGTGCATGGTTTTTTTTGTTTTTTTGTAATCAAAGTTTTGTTTAAAGTTGCAACTATATACATAAATTTAATAAGCATGATTTCAATTGTATTTTGAATCTAAAATAGTTCTAATAGCTGCATGCTTTATTTAGTAAAACTCTGGGAAACAAAAATAGTGGTAGTGGGGATACTTGAGCCAGTAAGAGTGGGGATACTTGAGCCATGTCTGAACCATCCCCACTAGAAATTAAACATGGTTGAAACAAACAAAAAATAAAATTCCATCCTTATATTCACTAATAGGTTTTTTTCTGGATAAAATGGAGAATAATTTTTCATTTTATTTTTTTTTCTTAAAAAAATAACGACCTAAAAATTTTTTAAAAATGTATATTTTTTAAATGAAAATATCCATTTTATTTTTCATTTTGACTAACAAAATAGCCTGTCCAGATAAATGTAAACATAGTTTTCAATTTAATTTTATTAAATTAAAATAACTTTTTAAAACTGTTTTACATGCTAAAATCTCTAATACTTTAATTAGTTAGGTCCAACATATTAAAATATTTTTTTTTTAATATAACATATTAAGGTTAATATTTTATATTGAAATCGTAACCTCTGTTGCTGTAACTTTTTTCTTAACTAAGAAAATTGAAGAAAAATTGGTAAAAAGAGCGCACCAAAAAACAAGAAAAGTAACAAAAATCCCAGTTCAAATTTACCTGCATGGAGCCAAAAAGGAAGACAAAATCTTTTCCTGTGAAATCAAAAAAGTGTTTGAAATAGTAGAATGATACATCTGGCTTAAATTCCGACAGCTACTAAATTAAAAGCATGCGTTCGACAATATCATTAGAGGAAAATTCTGTCAATGATGGTGATGATGTGAAAAGAAAACCTTCTATTGATGGTTGGTTACTAATAAAATATGACAGAAAGAAACATTAAAAATATTTGTTGCATTAGTGCTTAATATTTTGAAAATTAAATTTGCCCGAAGAATTGCAGATTCCAAATTTAAATGGCTCTGAACTGAGGATGTTTCTACCGTCGCCATAACTCAAGTTGAAATTATACTTCGACAACCAGTTCTAACGACAAAAAATGATCGTATTACTACCTTTTTTTACTCAATTGGTTTTGAAGGACTTTATGTTTCATAATTTATCATTCTATAAAATGTTTGTGCAAAAATAAAGCAAAAAAAATTACTTTTGTAGGTGTTTTTCCGTAGTGGCTCATGTATCCCTTCATCATGGCTCAAGTATCCCCCCCATGGGGATACTTGAGCCACGATGTAAAATAAAAAATAAACACTTATCATACATAGAAAAATAGTTCAAAATTAATTGAAAGTGGTTTTCAGTTGAAGAAAAAAGATCAAATTTTCATTTTCAATATTTTATTTTATTCTAAGAAATTATAAAAAATTTAAAAAAATTAAAATTAAAAAAATGGCTCAAGTATCCCCATCTTCCCCTATATATAATCCCGTTTGTTTAAATTTGACATTTTGAGAATTTTAATTAAAAATTAAATGTATGTAGTTCGTATTGCCTTATCTTAAGTAGTAGTTGATTAGCCGATACTTTGAACAACAGAAGAATTATATGTTCATATATGGCAGTGAAGTGAATTATAAAATTCTTAATATAGGATATGGTATGCGTAGAATTTACTTTTCATTCACAAGACCTCACAAAAGAGTTTGACTCGGAAAAAAAGAAAAACAAATGAACTATTGAGGCCTACCACTAAAAATTATTAGAATTGTGTTTTCAGCTTTAATATGCGTCTTTAATTTTAACCATCATGTAATTATTACATGGTGTTTATAAATTTTATTGATGTTCAGTGCCTGCAAAATTTCTCAACAAGATCCGCTTATTGGCGAAAATTCCTGAACGGAAATGTACTTCTGTGCTATGTTTTTACTCGAACTTACTTAAAACGTAGTGTGTAGTACAAATATATATCCACAGATCATATGCAAAACTGCACAAAAAAAAAAAAAAAAACTTACATTATATCGACTATTCATCATAATAGCAGGCATTTTGCATTCAAGTATGTTATGGTAATTCATTTTCCACATTTTTTATTTTGAAGTTGACTCTTTCCTTAATTAACTCTGAATTTATGTTATGGTTTTCGTAAACGTTTCATAATATGTATCTTACGCATATTTCCCGTTCTGTTTTTATGATTATGATTATTATTATTATTATTATTATTATTATTATTATTATTATTATTATTATTAATAGTTAATGACAGTATTTTTTTTCTTGAACTGTCTAAAATGATTTACGTAGCATTAGGCATTGCATGTAAATTTATTCGAAATATTACAACGAATGCAACAACTGCTTTAGGTGGTAAAAAATGCCACGCAACGGAATTCATGATAAAATCGGGAAATTTTAGTTGTGTCAGATTAAAGTTTAGTGAATCATGCTTTGGCCTTGTAAAAATGAAATATTTCACAAACATTAAAAAATAAAAAGAGAAATATGCGAATTATATCTAAAATATTACTCCATTTGAACTTATGTCAGTTTGTATGTCTAAGTATGACGAGTTTGTTAGCAAATGACAGGAGAATAATATATAAATAATACAGGAGATATTTTGTCAGTGGGAGACGTTTATCAATCATATTTTTTATTAGAGTTCATTCTTTCATGAGGTCCATGTATTTTACTATGTTCAAAATGTAGATAAATGGTTATTAAACATTAAATATTAAATATATTCGGATATTACTTTTAAAATGTATAAAAAATAGCCTATTTGTTTTTAAATGTCTAAAAGAGTCTTTAGAAGCAAGTTGTGACTTCTAATTAGACTGATGATAAAGTGAAACAGAGTCATTTAATTATAATTCATTTAAAATTACAAATAAATGCCCTAAAATTACTTTCAGGTTCATATACAAAAATTTATTTAAAATACATTGAAATATCTTAAAATAACCGAAACGTTTTCAACCATTACACGCCTGTCATCAGTACGGATTTAATTGTTGTTATTATCTCTGTTTGCTCTTTAAATTGAGCTTAATGCTTTCAAGTAGTTATGATTTTACATAAAACATGCATGTTTCTGGAAATTTCTAAATTTGATTTATTGGTAGTTTGAAAAATGCATACTGTATAATTGTATTTTATTACAGATGTTTTATGATGGTTTTCACATGCTAGTCATGTAAAAATTCTTCCAATAGAAACTACTCTAGTGTCAACGTGGATAAGAATTTAAACTATATATTGTTATATGATCAGTGAAAGTGTACTTGCTTAGCAGATTTGCAATTTTTTTGTCAGATACACATTGTTTGCAAATATTCTGCACTCAAACTAAAATAATATATATGCACACATTAGTTTTTATGCGATAAGTCCAATAGTCTAAAACATTTTATTCCATTCTGGTAAGAACTGCAATGCTAGATTTTTCTGCAATGCTAGACTACAGTTTTTCATATTACTGATTTGTCGATGATAATTTTTTGAATTTATACTATAAGAAGATGTCAGAACACTCCACACAATTACAATTGAAACGTACAATTTTCCTTGGCAATATACATCTCTGGTACTAGAACTAAAATTCATAGGTTATACACCGACAGTTAAGCAATGTATAATGGGAATTATCTGTGTATCATACCTGTGTAATTAAGGGGACAGTACACCTTTAAAAGCCGCAGAAAACGTAAAATTGTATCATGGGCTGTACATTTAAAAAAAAAAAGAGTAATGTCTCTGGAAACACAAAAATTTCAAAATATCTTTATATGGTATTGAACTTTCTTTAAAATTTTTTAATTTAGATATAATACAGCAATTTTTTTTTATGGGGTCGATTTCGAAATGATATTTTTAAAAAATTACGACGTATAACATTTCACTGCGCGCAAGATATCTCATGCAGTTTTCATGCGATTTGCATAAATTTGATCTTAAATTAAACATAATACCTTGGACTACAATTTGAACTAGAATGTTTATGAATAGCTAATTAGATACAGAGAAATTAGATTTTAATTATAGAAAATAAAAAATTAATGAATTTTGGCATACATTCAACCTTGTAATTTTTTTCATATTGAACACAACTGCATAATTCTAGTTCATTTTCTACATTATAAGTACATGTAGGCAGGGTGAAAATTTTGAAGCTATACTTTGAACGGTTTTGGAGATATCATGCGCGCAAGTGTAAAAAACATCATTTTGAGTAAAAGCCGTTTAAAGATTAAAATGTATTTCACAAATATAAAACTCATAAAAAAGAAATAAAACTATTAATAATATAACATATTCAGTATTAAAAATAAAATTTAATGCTTGTTTAAATTGATAAATAAAAAAATAGTTTGTAAAATGGAGTAAAATGTAGGAATTTGTGTACATGTTTGCGACTCGCAAAAAATACGAAATTCGATTATATGGTTTGCATTTTTTTTTAATAATAATGTCCCTAGATGAACAGAATTTTAAAAATATCTTTATATGATATTGAACTGCATTAAAAATATTTAATTTGGATATATAATGTGCAAAAGATACCAAAGAGTAGGTTTTAAAATGATAAAAAAAAAAAAAAAATGAATTCAAATAAGCGTTGAACAATCGCTTACTGGATGCATGATATCTCATGCAGATTTCATATGATTTGCATAATTCGTTTCTTAAAATAAACATAATATTCTAGACTATTATTTAAAATTAATTTTTTATAATTGGTTAGTTAAAAAAATAGCAATTACTTTTGAATTATAAAAAACAGAAATCATTATTTTTTGCACACGTTCAATCTTATAATTTTTTTTCAACTAAACACAGTTGCATAATTCTAATTTATTTTCATGTTTATATATATATTTAGATAGGATAAAAATTTTGAAGCTATACTTCGCATAGTTTTGGAGATATGATATGCACAAGCATGCAAAACTTCATTTTGAGAAAAAGCCGTTCATTTTTGCACACATTCAGCCCTATAATTTCTTTCAAACTATACACAGCTGCAAAACTTTAGTTCCTTGTCATCTTTGTATGAACATCTAGGTAAGGTAAAAATTTCGGAGCTGTACTTCAAATGATTTTGGAGGTATGCGCAAAAGCGCAAAAAAATACAAAATCGGAAACGGGGGAGTGATGCTTGGAACTTATGGAGTGATGCTGACATTTTCAGCAATATCTCGGTAAATAAGAATGGCATAATTAAAATATTGGTATCAAATTATTCAGAATAAAATTATCTTTATAAAGAAATAAAAATTGAAAAATCGATTTTTTGACCATTTTAAAGGTGTACTGTCCCCTTAAGCTATAAAATAGAGAATCCCCTATTTTTAAATTATTAAGAACACATATTTAGCATTTTGCGGTGCAGTCATTTAAATTGAATTCATCATAATCTCGAGAGAAGCCAGAAATGAAATTCTTAGTGTAAAAAAAACTTTAAACAAAGAAGCTATATGAGTGAAATGCGAAAAAAAAATTAACGTTTTCATCATCTATATTAATAAAAGAACAAAACGCTCTGTCTGTCTGCGTGTGTGTGTGTCTGCGATGGCTAGCAAAATCTACGGCATGTACGAAGCTCAAAAAGTTTTTGAGACTAGCCCAAAATCTCTCCTGATGTACCTGAGCTTCAGAATTTCGAAATTTCAATTATTAACTGAGTAATTAATTAAAATCGAGAGGTTACTCTCATAAAAAAGTCATCTTTTTCCCAATTTTTTCTCTTTCGTTTGTTTACGGTTGGTTGGTTGTATAAAAATTTTCGCAGAAGTTATAAGAAAGCTGAGACAGAATTAAAGGGCGTGTTCAGCGGCTACGCGCGTTGAGCGCTCAGGAGTCAGGGACATGGAGTGGATCCATATTGCGGCTGTTCAATCCGAACTAAGCGCACAGTATTCGGTACTGTGCGCTCAGGGACAGGTTAAGAACAGATCATAGATTTCATTGGAGGGTGCTAATGATAAAGATCATCTGCTACCAATCCTGGAGGAATGAGATATGTGGAGGTGAAGTAAGCCCTTAAAAAGGTTTGAAATATGAAACCATTTATAGCTCGAATTTTAATGTTCCAGTTAAAAAGACATGGAAGGGATTTTGTATTATAAGACGAATTGAAAGAAATAATTTACAACTAAAGCATATTTTAAGAAGAAAATAGCAAATTTTTTTTTAAAATGGTCTTGGTTCTATTATTATTTATTAAAATAAATGTTCACTTTTAAAATAAAAGATATTGGAAATTTAGCAATAATTAAATGTCAAATTGAAATTAAATAAGGTATTGAAAGCATTGTATTGCAAAAAGTTTCTTAATTTAATGTAATTTTAAATACTTTATAACGTGAAAATGTTTATCTATAATAATAGACAAGTTTGTGTGTATGTCAGCGCTGTTCTGGGGAGACCGCTGCATGTAGAGTTACAAAATTTGGAGAGAATGTACCTCTATACATGTAGTTTTGTACCTCGAAGCCTGATTCTTGATTTTTTGATTAGAATTTTTAATTTAATTTTTTAGGCGCTTTTTAGCGTTCACTTTATGTTTCGAGGCAATTTTTTCATATCAGCGAAAGGAATACGGTCTCATTCTTTTCACGCAATATAGTAATTTTTTTCTCTTTTCAATATAGTTTATTCTGAATTCGTGCGGCGATTTTTGATTTTTAGCTAATTTTTAATGCAATTTTTAGCGTTTTTTCGCTTTTTTTTGACAAATGACAATGATAAGAAGAAAATTGATCCAAACTTTCAGCCTAATGAACTAAATTTAGTCTTCTGTGATTTTTCAATATCAGTGATTTTTTAATGCGATTTTCAATGTGATTTTTAGCGATTTTTTTATTTTTTGTGCATTTAACATCGATTTTTTGTCATTTTTGTCTAAATTATAGTTTTTTGTATGCCACGATCTTATCTATTCTTGAATTGCATGTAAGAAAAGCAAAAACATAAAATTAATGAATCAGCAATAAAGTTATTAATTAGGATATTCACACTAATCTATAAGTAAAGAGAGAAGTTTGCGTGTGTGTCAGCGCTATTCTGAAGAGACCACTGCATGTAGAGTTACAAAATTTGGAGGGAAGGTACCTCTACACATGCAGTTTTGCACCTCGAAGCCCGATTTTTGATTTTTGATTAGAATTTTTTTATTTAATTTTTTAGGCGATTTTTCCATATTGGTGAAAGGAATGCGGTTTCATTCTTTTCACTCAATATAGTAATTTTTTTTCTCTTTTCAATAAAGTTTTTTCGGAATTTGTGCGGCGGTTTTTGATTTTTCGTGAATTTTTTATTGCGGTTTTTGGTATTTCTTATTTTGGGGCTATATTTGAGAATCATAAAAATAAAATTTATTCAAACTTTCAGCCCAATGAATTAAATTTTGCCTGCTATGATTTTTCAATTTCAGTGATTTTTAATGTGATTTTCGATGTGAGTTTTAACGATTTTTTTTAATTTTTTGTGCGTTTAGCATCTTTTTTTGTCATTTTTGCCAAAATATTAGATTTTTGTATGCATCATGATCTTATCTATTCTTGAATTGTATGTAAATTCCTCTCCCATTTTCCATTGCAGTCTTTTTGAACATTTTTACCTCTAAATATTATTTGTTCATTTTCTTAAATCAATTTTTCACACAGTCAATGGCTGTGTACTTCAGACAACGTAATTTCATGTATTTCGAGTCCGAGATAAAATCACAAATTTCAAGTTCCTTTAATATTATTATCACGGAACCGTGCAACGCCGGGCGGGTCAGCTAGTGTATAATAAGAAAAGTTGGCAATCGTCTGAGGACATTTTGTTCAAAAATACATATTGAAAAAAGTTTTTTAAAAGTCTTAAATGGAAGGACTTAATAATAAACAGACGGCAAAAAGATGTTTTTTTTCAAGAGAAATTATAAGCGTGCAAAGAATTTTATTGTAAGAATTAAGAGAACATTCTTTTCTAGAAAACTCAATATCTGCAACATTTTGGACGCAGATGTATTAAATGTGAAGAATTGAATATATATGTAATATATAATGATTGAATGACTACTTTTTAACAGCTTCACGAATTTTTAACTGCGTACAGAATATTTAGTACTTAAACTACCATTAAATAAGCATGCTAGTATTTAAGAAATAATTCTAACGATCAGAAACATTTTAAGCCATTCTGGTAAGAACTCCGATGTCAGTCTTCCCCATCGTTATTATTATTTATTTATGTTACACAGTTTATACATTCAGAAGTTTGAATAAAATGTCAGAACACTTCACCCTGTTACAAGTAAAATGTACAATTTTTCTTGACAACTTACATACATCTCCGATATTAGCATTATAATTCATAGATTATATACCAAAAGTGAAGCAATATATATTAGGACTTAACTGAATGGGTACTGTCATGTGTGTTTAATTGAGGTATGAAGTAGGACTCTTCAATGCTAAAATTACTAAGAATACATTTTTATACATTTTGCGGTGCAGCAATTTAAATTGCATTCGTCATAAACCTGAGTGAAGCAGAAAAGAAATTTTTAGTGTGTGTTTAATATCCTCAGTCCTGACACTAATGTCAGGAGGGGCCGCAAAGCGTGATTAAAATTACTATAAAACATTTCCAGTGATGTTTTAATCTATATATCAATGCTTATTATATGCACGCATTTATTAAAATGTCTGTAATTTAACAATTACAGAAATATTTAAATTCATTTAAAATGTGTTCGAAATCAAAAAAAAAAAAAAAAATTATAACTTAATTTTGATTGTTGATTGATAATTACTATATATATATATATTTGCTATTGCAGTCATAATATTTAAAATTTAAAATTTCTTTATTTAACAAAAATAATTGCAATTCAGTAACGATGTTTTAAAATCTGAATTTATTTAATTTAATGAATGAAATATTAATGTTGATTAAAAAAAATTCTAGCACAAAAAACACATCTTAACATTTTGAATTTTTTAATTTAATTTAAAAACGTTATCTTAGTTTAAAAAGTAAATATAATCCAAAATGATTTTACAAAAATTCTAAATTTACTTATGGTTCATTCAAAAAGTATTTCGGCCAATTTCATTCAATATTACCATTATAAAATTTATCCAAATAATTTTTTTTATAAATAAGAAAGAAAATTATTAAATGTAATGGTAATAAGTTTATTGGTAAAGGAAGAAAATATCAAATTTAAATCGTGAAATCTATTAACTTTAATAAAATTTTGTAAATAGATATAGATAAAAGAGTTTTTTTATAGAATAAAAATTAATCATAATTTAATAACAGATAAAGTGCCACAATATTTATCGATAAAATAATTTAGAGAAATACGATTAAAAAAATCACAATTTTGAAACCAAAATTTTAAATTTCTGAAGAAAAAAGTGTTGAAGTCAGGGAAATACTTTTAAGGGGTTAACACCTATTCTTGATTCTTGATTGACTGTTTTGGTTAAACAGCTCATATAGAAATATATTTTTCTTGAAATACGAAAGTGATTTAAGATTTTTTTTATAGTTAAACTTGTGTTTGTGGTAGTCAAGATTATTTAACGTAGCAAAATTTTCAAAATATTTCATTAACACAATAAAAAAAAAATTCTTTTTCTGAAAAACAAATTATGTCTCATTTGTGTACTAAAAATATATCCAGAAATATATTTATATTGTGGTAGTGATTCTTGAGAAAATTCTCGTCATAGCCCGCTGTGAGCTTTATTTTTTCCCGCATATTTTGTGTCACCCTGTAGTGTATTAAAACGAAAAAAACCTACTATTTGCCAACATAGTTATAAATATTATTGTTCATTACTTTTATTTTAAAAAAATCCTTGATCTAATTTTAAAAGAAGTTATATAAACCAAGAAAAATAAGAGTTTTTCTACAGAACATATTATAGAGAATATTTAACAAATTTAGTGGCACTTGTTCAGTATTCTGTTTTATAATTATCTTATGTTCAAACATTTCTGTATATTTCATTCTAATTAAATTTATTGTCAGTTAATGATTCTTAATTATGTCTAACAAATGAACTCTTCTGAAACTAATCATCAATTGTAGCCTGTACCTTGATGTTTAGGAAACGTACTGATTTTCAAGCATGTGGTAAAAAAATATCAAAAATATTTTAAATATAAGAAAAAATAAATTTCAGAATTCTTCTTTTAAATGAACTTTAACTACTTTTAATGAATTCATACATACATATATGTATATTTTAAGTTATATAAATTGTATACACATAAAAAAAATTAATTACCCCAAAATAGTAAAATATTCTGCGCCAGTTTAGTATAACTATGATAATTGTAGTATAGCTATGATAATGTTGCATTGGTACAACTTTGATCTCCGATTTTATAGTTATTTGTTGCATAGCTGTTTATTTGGTTGCATATGCCCTTTAAGTAGTCAATGAAAGAAAAATCGATATTTTATTAGCTCTAACCTCATATTGATTATTCGTTGATATCCATATAATGCAACATAAAATTTAGAAAAACGTAAATAAAAAAGTTGATTTTTAAATCCTAATGATATTTGTTGAATGTAAGTTAATAATAAAGAGAAAGTAAAATAAGTATGATATTAATATTTATAAGTATAGCTTTCGTTGTTAAAATTTAATAATTTTTGTTTTTTATTTTTAGTTGATTTAATGCAAAACACTCAACCTTGATTGTAAATTTGGGATTTTATACAAGTAATAGTATATTATAAGTTTCTATATTTCCTTCCATAGAAAAAATACACAAAAACGATTTAATGTTCTTTAATGCTAAAAATATATGTATGTAACGTTGAAAAATATTTCCAGGTTGTTTCAAAACTTTATAAAGACTTTTATGAATTATCCAGTAAAATGCGATTATTTATTATACTGCTTAACATGGCAATATAACAATTATAATGCATAATTTTTTTAGGTGGTAGATGCGTATCCTTTATAGTATTGGATGTTGGTTCTGGTTATGTGCCTTTTTATAATAAAATTTATTTATTAAGTTTGAACAAAGAATACTTTATTAAAAGAAAAAGGAAAGTGTCATTTAACAAAATTAAATATATTATATTAACGTAAAAAATAGATTATGAAAATTAGATATAACGGATTTTGATAAGAAGGATGCAGCAACAAAATATGAATACCGGTTTTAGTTATTGTTCTGGATAAGAAAGTCAGTTTTATGATTAAGAATACTTGCGTCATTAAATCTTTTTGAAAACAAAATATTTTTCCGTTACTTAATATTTTTCGCTTCTCTCACTTAATAAGGATGAAATCAGGCTTTTAATAAATATTCAAATATCATCACAGTAATGAAAAACTTTCTTCTGGTAGATCACAATAAACGTGTCGATGAATGCCATTTTCACTTAAAACAAACTAAACAGAAGTGATATATATTCTTTTGTAAAGTAAAATTGGTTATTAAAATACGTAAAAAATAAACTTAGTATGCACTGTCTTTTTAATTATAATGAAATCTTTTAATAGAGTATCGTATTATAAGTTTCAGATAGGAAAGATAATAACACACCAAATGTATTTTTGATATATCTAATTGATAGATTGTCATGAGAAAAATTATATACTAGGATTTCCCTCAGAGGGATTAGTTTGAGCGATATTGCTGAGAACATATATTTAATAATAATTTGCAAAAAGTATAAAAAAAGAAAGAACAAAAAAATACCACATTTAAAAAAATGTAATTCTAGAAATTACAACGACTATTTGGAAAATAATATTTTCAAAGGTTATAATTTTAGACTTATAAATGATTTCTACATTTAAAAAAACCAATAATAACATTTTGAAAATTATCAAAACGTAGTTTACGTAATAACAGAGTTATATTAATATGCCTGCACATTTAGATGTACGTTAATATTCCTGAGCCAAGCATAAACAACTATTAAATGAAATTTCAGTTTAACAATTTTCGGTACTGTAAATTTTTAAATTTCTAAACATTGCACACCGTCGTATAAAGAAAAAAACTTACCTTTAAATGCAACTTGTTTGAAACCTGTACCACAATTTGTTATTGAGTTATTAATTTTCTATTAGTTATTAATATATATATTTTTTTTAGGTCATCGTGGTAAAAGCATTCAGATTTCAAATTCTCTACCAAATATTTTCCAAATAGAAAGTCTATATTCCCAAAAGTTAATAAAAAATTATATGTTATTATGGTACTTCTAGGTTATCCCGTCGACCAAAAAATTATCGCCAAACTATAAGATTAAATGCCAATAATGGATGATCGTGAATGCCACATTCAATGACATTAAATGCGATTCACGTGTTTAAAATGTCATTAAGTGATTTTTATTTCGACTTTTTATTAATATTTTTATTAATATTCTTCTAATTATTTGTTTTTTCATTATTTAAAATAAAATTATATCAATATGTATGGCTATTAGTTTGGCGATTTTTATAATTTGTCGAAATTGGTCGACGGCATAACCTAGAAGTACCGTTATTTTTAATTGATTATATAGTGCCACAAATTTAAATGTCAAAAAAGAGAAAAGTAAATGGTAGAAATGCAAAAATTTATGTAAAAATTCCTATACACGGTTAAAAAATGGGAAATCAAACTATGCAAATCAGCCATGCATGGGTATAAAATTGAAAGTAACTAATGCATTAAAAGTAATGCAAATGATAAAACACTAAAATATCTTCAATCGGAATTTGAACTCTTTGAAATAACGTAAAAAATATAAGCAGTACAAAAAATTGCATAAATCATGATGTTTGAGTAGAATGAGAGAATTTGTTTACATGGTGTGTAGATAGTTAATATAGAATAGTTGATAATATAATATCTACATCTGTTTTCTATGGATCCGATGAGGTTCTCGAGGGGAATTTAGGGAATTCTCTATTTAAAAAATGACACATAAAAATCCCGAAAACGCCAACAAAGAAATGCATTACGTCGTTCGAGTGTGTCCCAGATATGCTCAATCGGATTTAAATGGATTGTGCTGCTGGCCACTATATACACTGTTTTTCTTTCTTTTCAAACTTGTTCTCATGAAGTTAAGCAGTATTTCACTGTAGCATACATTAAATAAAAGGAATATGCAATATCTATAGTATAAGGTACGAACGACATCTGAATATCTCATCTCCATAAGCTTTGAGCTGTAAAAATGTCACCACAAATGACTTATAAATCTGCGCATACTTTTACGCTAGACATGCTCGCTCAAATACGCCAACATGAACTCGAGTTTTACCCAAAAAAGTAATTATTTAAGAAGCTTGCTAGTGATAATTGAGAAAATGATAAAATCCCCAGATTAGTAAAGTTGAAAAATTAATGTCCCTTCCCTCGTACCTTTTTGTTATTTAATTCTTTTGTGGTGCCCTGCAAATGAATAATAAATATTCTTTGCGCGGCATGCTCTACAAAATGTATATTTTAATGCTCCTCATAAATGCATATCAATTTCATTAGGTTTCGATGGGCGCGTAACATCATTAAAATGGTCTTGGAATTATTTCATCCCATCGGCCATAATGTAACCAATATTTTTGACTGTCTCCGTATTCGAACTATTTATCCAATTTTACTAAAATTTGAAATAACTCAACAAAATTCAGAAACAAATATATATTTAAAATTTAAAACGATTCGGTTCGATAGTTTTGGTGCTGTTCTATGCGGACAGAGATACGGACGGTTCAGACGACGACTATAGGTACTACGCATTTATATAATTACGAATGCACCTAAAAAACAGTTAAATTTCAAAGCAGATGCCGAAATTGAAAACACATTACCAGCAATTATTGCTCAAAGACAGTATTGTAACCGATTTCTTTTGAGTGTCCCTGTAAACGGATTAAAAATTATATGAATGTCTTGTTTAAACGTAATCGTAATGAAATTCATCGACTTATGTAAGTTTCAATACTTTGCAATAGTGTAATTTCATAAAAATACTCTGTTTTCGATTTTTCTTATAGACCATAATGTCATGGAAAACTTTTGGGTGTCCCTGTAAATAAACTATTAATCTCACATACTTCATATATAATACCAAGCATGCCTAGAGGAACCTAAATAAGGTTTACCAATTGCATAAAAAATCCGAGTATATTTACGGATGTTAGAGTGTGGACAGATGGACAAACAAAACGAATGCATAAACACTTTTCAACTTTGTTGGAAAATAAAACTAGTCGTTGGGGGCCACCGTAATACTTACCCATCATGGATATGTATATGAAACTAAAACATGTGAAACTATTTATACAATGCATTGCAATTCGTAAACAAAATTTAAATATTGTTAATATACATAGTAATGCTATATTAAAGAACTGCTGATGTACCAATTTCGACAAATTATATAAAACGCCAAACTACTCAAGTAGTACCAAACTGCGTAAAAGAAACATCTTTATAACTCCAAAAATAATAATTCTATTCACTAACAGTTAACTGCGTCGGATTAAGCGTCTCATTTCCAATTAAAATATACTTCTGAATTGAAATTTGAATGAAATACAGGGTCATGAAAAATCGAAGAATGTGGAAAACAAGATTACAAATATCTCGGCAACTAATAATCCGATCGACTTTGTTTTATATGCAAAATGTGTGTTATGTTATTGCCTTTTAAGTTCATTCCATAGAACAAAAAAATTTGAAAATTTTTATAGACCTTTCATCAGAACGAATTTTTCGGGAGTCCGAAAAAAATAGTTCCGGATAATCGAGGTTGCTGATATTAAATAGGGTTCGTCCCATTCTTACATACTAACTACATACAAAATTTCAAGTCTCTATCTCAATTTGTTCGGGAGATAGAGCGTTTACAGACAGACAGACAGACAGACGGACTGTGACAGCGTTTCTGTCACATATTATCTTGTCTTCTCCCCTTTTTAGAAAATGAACAAGTAAAATCGAAACTTCAAAATTTTAACTGGAAATTACCCCCCCCCCTTAAATAAATACTTAAAGTTAATATTCTTACATGTAAGGTTATAATGCAGTACTTTATTATTTTCCTTTTTAAATTCGTATGTGAAATTAATTCCTTTACAAACCCTCTTTCATATGATAAAGAAAACACCATTTCATTCCGACTCTTTGTTTTGGATTTTTATCACTTTGAGAAAGATCTGTTAATTCTTTTCTCGTCACAATAAAAGTTAACCGAATGTCAGTCTTCCTTAGATCTGCACATTTCTGCATTTTTCCCATGTTAAATAGATCCAGCTGTGGTTTATAATAAGTTTATCCGTTAACATTCTCATGCACTCAGCTAATCTTTAAAATCTCCCAGATGTCATGAATCATTCGCCATGTAATTCTTTCAGTATCTGGAAGCACACGTGCGTATGCAATCGACACTCCTTAAAAACCACAGGACTTTGATATTACACCAACCCTAGCATTCTCGGTTACTAAGCATTTTTAACGGATTCGCATAACCTTGACGCTGTACATCTTCCCTGCTGCAGTGTCACTTCTACTCGGACCTTCAGCCATGTAACACCACGTTAAAGGGGCGCTGTGCCCCTCTCCGGCTAATGCCGTGCCTGTGAGCAGACGATGTGATTTCTATTATGTGTGATGCTAGCGACTTAGCATCGTAAACATTCCATCGTTCATCTTCTAAATAAACATCTTATTCTGTCTGCAATTATGTTGGAGTTTATTTCTCTGCGCTCTCAATCTCTTCCTGGGTAGTTTTTACGATCACCTTCACAAGTATTGGTGCCAGTGCCCATTGCTCCAACATAAAAAAAAACGAAAGAGCGCAAAGTGGAATACATGACTGTATTGGACTATTTCCTCTGAAATTACATCGTTACCCAGCCTTCAGATGATTCTACAGTGACACCCCCCATGCATTTGTGTTTGGAAAGACTCTAAATTCGACTGTGCTTCCCCGGTGATGATTTCGTCGCTGCGGAAAAAAAAAACCTTTTTCCGTCTCCGAAGTGTTCAGCGCGGAGCTAAGTTTCATCGGTCGTTCACCCCCCGGTTGCCTGTGAAGCTTCCATCGGTAAATTTCTGCTTCTAAAAAAAGAAATCGTCGGCTCTCCTCCCCGCTGTTCTGATGTTTACGGTCCTTCCGACATTGTGTACTTTCGGTTTGTGAAATCATGCAAAAAGTTTTGACCAGCCTTTCTAAAATTCTTCAAGGTGTTTTTGTGCCCTGTGCTTGTGTTCCGTTGTGAACCAGTGGCGTAAGTGATCATTTCTGTGCGGTGGTGGCATCTTCATGATGTTAGTTTAAATAGACAGCTTTTCAAGATATTAAAAAAAATAGATATCATAAAATTTTTATTTGTGAAATATGCTTTAAAAAATCCTTTGTGAAATTCTTCAAAAAAGTATTGTGGTGCTCAATTATGGTGTTCAGTTTTTGTGTTGTGAAATTAAAGAAAAAATGTTATAGTCTTCTTTCTCTAAGTGCTGAGTTGTGATAAAGTAAAAATTAGATCGGGCCCAAGTCGAAAGATGTGCTTTATTTTTCTTCACCATTTCTGTGCAGTAGTGACCTCTTCATGGTTTCGGTTTTAAAAATACAGCTCTTCAGTATTTTTTTAAAAAAAGCACATCATAAAAGTTTTTATTTGTGAAATAGGTCTGTATAACTTAATCAATAGGTTCATTTTTAACAGTTTTTTGTGTTTAGCGAATCATTTCATCCAGAGGTGTTTAGCCGTCAAGAATCTTCACGAATGCTACAAGAATTTTTGTTATTCTGCCAGTTCTCTTCTTAAACTGTTAAGTTCTACTTCAAGATATTTTTGTGTGAAATATGATAAACGGCAACTTCTGTCATAAAAAGATAAAAAAAATAATTAAGTCAACATCCTCCACGACTATTAAAAATGATAATAAATACACAGATCTGCAAAAAAAATGCTAACGCATATTTTATGAAGTGAACCCTTTACAGTTTTAAATATTTTAAAATTGCACATTATTTTGGTTTCAGTTTCATATTATAGTAACTATAAATTTACTTTTTAGTTATTATTCCTGAGCTATTCTAAATGTAATAATATTTCTAAATTTATTTTTATATATTTTGTGTGTCAGCATGAACAGAGAAGATTTTTAATAAATCTAAAATAAGTAAAATCGAAAAGTTTTGTTATCATTGCATAAATTTTGCAATCTTCTCTTTTCACGCTTTATTTGGTATTTTTGTGTTAGAGATGTGCATGCAGATTTTCATAATTATTATTCTCAAGTTAGTTATTTTTCTCCTTTTTTTGTGTGTGTGTTTTAGGTAATATTCCTATTCTACTCTTGGTGCATATATTCTGAGCTAGTCGCTCGACTTTGCACGTTACCTTTTATTTTATGTACTGATAGTTTATTTTTTTTTAAAAAAGGGGCAACCCTTCTACTAACATTTTTTTGGCTTTTGCACAGTTACTTAAATTTTGCTTGAAATAACAAAATGGGAGATTTCAAAAAATAAATAAATTAGAGAAAATGCAATTTTAATACATTTAGTTTCTGGGTTAAACTTGGTGTTAATTTAAATGGGTCAGAATTATAAACTTGATGTCCATGTTGAAATCGTTCTGAGTTTTGGGGTACTTTTAATATGTATGGAGATTTTTTTTCTTCTTTCCATTATCCCCTATCCTTTTATAGTTCTGCATACTTTAAATTTTTTTTGCTTAAAATTTTCGAGATTTATTTTTCAGTGATCCACTTTCTTAACAGGCAAGTGTGTGTGTAGTAAGACAAAATTAATTCACTTACACTTGATTTTTTTTACTTGTTAAAAAAATGGGAACTTCTCGCTTTCACATTTTACACATCTTAGATAATAAAAGTTAGACAACCCCCCCCCCCCCGTTGGCAAGTGAAAGCCCATTTTGTTTTTCTTAAACTAGTTATGCACATAAATGTAGATGTTGCATAAAGTAAAATTATAGGTTTCTCATGTGCTATTATTTTGAAACAATCATTTCTAACTGGACTTGTCTGGGCAAAATTCATTTTTTTCCCTTTTTCTAATTACACCCTTAAATTTTTTGCTTTTGATCTTTTTAACTTAAGTTGTTTTGTTTTCAAAGTTTTATCCTGTTATACTAGTTTTTGTTTAAAAAAAAAAAAATTCTAGCAGCTGTGTAATATGGCATCTAAAGATAAAAACCCCCCACTTGAACTAAATGTACCTAGCTATACTTCTCCTTGGCTAGATTTCTTTCAAGACACCCTAAATAAATACACTGAAAGTATGTGTAAAGAGGCAGCTGCATTTCAAAATAAAATTTTAGCTAACAACTCCCCTTTTTTAGAAGATTTTGCAGATATTACTATGCAAATGAAGTGGAATCTTAACACGCTTAATGAATCATTCAATATCTTGAAAGTGGAATTCTCTAACTTAAAACGTGACAATGATAACTTACAAATTGTTAATAAAAACTTATTGAAAGGTTACATAATTTAACTAGTAAACAAACCTCTACAACTTCAATCGAGACTATGCAGGGTGAGAAATTAAATAGCAGTAGTGGTAGTCTGTCCACAATAACAAGAGACAAAGCGACACAAACATGTAATCATAATAGCTACAAAGATAATTTGCAAAATGACACAAAACATGAACTAGAGACACTTACAAAATTCAGCGATTCTAATCAAAATTCTTTTTCAGCGTCTGAATGTAAAAAAATAAAATCTGTTCGAATTATTATTTTCAATTTGCCAGAAGAATGTGGTATACCAGATATTTTATTGGGAGTGGGTGAGCTTTTGCATAATAATGAACCTGATATTCAATTTTCTAAGAAATATAAATTACAACATGTCGATTCATACAATTGGGTTTTTGAAGCATCTTCGCAGACAGCTAGAAAATTAATAATGCAACAAAAATAAACATTAAAAGTAATGAATACTCTGTAGATGTATACATTAATGTCAAGCGATGCTTTTCGTGCCAAATGTACAAACATGTTGCTAGGCTTTGTCCTAATAATATCTCTTGTCCTGTATGTGCTCTCCCACATAGTGACACTCAATGTACAAATTCACCAAAATGCATAAACTGTATCAGAAATAATCAAGATAACAATACCAATTTTAATATTTTTCATCCAGCATTTTACACAATCTTGCCCCTCTCTTAAAAGATTTATTAAACAGGAAAGAAAAAATATACAACTGCATCTATTTCAATGATTAAGTTAGCCCCCCCCCCCCAAAAAAAAAAAAAAAAAAAAAGAGACTTACATTATTTACAGCCTTTAATTATTTTGCCAATAAGTCACATTAGTGTGAAGAAGTTTACTTTTACCTCAACAATCTATTTGATATTTTTGTAGTTCTACATTATTAGTTTTTTTTGATATACAAGTCAATTCACATTTTTTTTACACCATTCGTGTTAAAATAAAAAAAAATAAATAAACAAAAAAAGTAAAAATTGCTCCACACATGAGTGTACGGTTGGTGAGGATTCCTTTTTCATTTGACTGTTTAGCTGGCAAGCAGTTACCTGAGTAAGGTTTGGATGTATGGTTGAAACTTTCTGATGCAGGTCATTAGATTGTGTTCACACAGTTGGTATTTTTGCTGTAGGCGTACACGTTAACATCACATTCTTTTTTCTTTTATTTTACTCTGCAGACAAAACCTGTTTTTCTTTTACATAATCTTACACTCATTTATGTTGGTTTGTTTGCTGTTAGGAACATGCATTTTTTCTCTTTTGAAGTTTAAATTGTTATAAATACACATTATTTACATCAGTTATTTTAAGGACTTGTTTTTTTTGTTATGGCATAGAATGTATTAGTTCCTGGTACACATGAGAATTTTGTTCATAGAAAAAAACACAGGAGTTCATCGCACATTCTTAGTTCATTGATGTTACACTAGTTCATAGCTTTACTTTCCATTCGTGTTGTACATGGGGAACTAGTTACATTTATTTTTGCTAAAACAAAAAAAAAAAAAACCACTTTCTTCCTGATCATTTTAGTTCACCGAATAAACATCTTAGTTCATTGCATATTTACACGTTTACTTATAGAAATTTTACACATTAGTTCATCGATTTTTCACATCCGTTCATAGAATATTTACATGTTTATGTACAGAAGTTTACACATTAGTTCATCGATTTTACACATAAGTTCATAGGGATGTTATACATGTTTTCACTCATGGTTTTACATTTTAGTTCATAGAGATATACACTTTAGTTCGTTGAAGTTTTAATTATTTGTTCATAGATTGTTTACACATTACTTCATTGAAAATACACATCTTTGTTCATAGAATATGTAACACATTAGTTCATAGAAAGTAAACCACATTATACATGTTTCTTATAGCATGGTTTTAAAAAAAATCATCACACTTTTTGTTAAACACTTGTCATTGGATTTAATTCACACATTTTGGGGCTTTGGCAGCTGCATTTTTTTTAGTCTTTGCTCATCGAGTTATACAGTTATACATAGAGTTATCCTTTCAAACCTATAGCCATTTTGTCCTATTAAAAGTATGCATTGAATCTTTGATTTGCATTCTTTTCTTTGAATCAGACTGATAAAATACATTTCTGTTTTAATTTCATTCCAGTAATATTCTTTTCATACACATAAGTTCTCAGCATGAAGATTTTTTTACAAGTATTTCATCATCTAATTTAAATTCTACATCTCATTGTTGGTAATGGCATGATTCTTCATGTCATTTTCACTTTATTAAAAAAAAACAGATGATTAATTTAAGTAACAACTTCTTCACATAACTTCTTTTCGTTTCACATTAAAGTTCTGTTATTTTTTTTCAAAATTATTTCACTTTCTTCAATTACACTTTACACATCTGTTTGGTGTTGAGTAAGTTGTTTTTTCTTCTCAACTCATTTACTTCACAGGTCTTTTCCTGAATAAAAAAACTGAAAGCATCTTCTCAGAGGCAGTTTTGTTTGTAATAATAGTAAACACACCCCAGTTACACATATTAAAGATTAGTCATTTCCTTTCAATACATAATGAGTTACATTTTTACTTCAAACTGGTTAGTATAATGCTGATAGGTACAGTTAGTAACAACATAAATTACTTTTACCTTCTGATTTAGTTGCAGTTGTAGTTTAGAAATAATGCGAAGTTTTCCTGTGTCACTCCGAATTGCCTTTTGTTTTTTTTTTTCAATTATCCCCTTTCCTGAAGCTGGTTTCCGTTCAAAATTAGTGCCCTTAGGTCTCCAACTTCATTATGTTATCGAAAACTCTTGAATTGTTTTTCAATTCAATTTACAAATACAGTTTTTTTTCGATTACTCGACGTGTGCTCCTTGGAAGATCATTATGATCTTGGGGGAGCAGGGACTCATATACCTTCGTGCTATATGAGTCTCACAATTCCCTCCTCCTCTAGGGCTGAAGTCTTAAACTGACGCCATAATACTTGTTTTATCAAATTAAAAAAAAAAAAAACAAGATTTAGGGCCCCACCTGTCTATGGGCTTGCTTTGCATCCCTTTTTTTTGAGGTCCTGTGCTGTGTGCACAAATTTTTTTTCTTTTTCTTTTTCTTTTTCAATGTATATTATATATCCAGTACCCATTATATCATATATATAGTTCAGTGTATCGTTTATTTGTGTGCTAAATATAATTCATTTTTGCTTGCAGTCACTGTGAAGTATTGAAAAGCTATTATTATATTTAAACTTCACATTTTTTTAAGTCATGACAAAAGCTGGTACCAGCACTTTCAGAATAAAATATTTTTTTAAGTCATCCGGATGCACATAAAAAAAATTTTATTTTAATTAGTTGTCTTGGGACTGAAAGGACTAATGATCACCAAGACATGTTCATTCTGAAAAGCGCTTAAAGTCATGACGTTTATAAAATGAGTAAAAAAAAGAAGTTTGCATAATCCAAACAATTTTCAAAAAGCAAGCAATATACTATATATACAGTTTTATGTTTAAATGTATTTTTCCTTTCAATTTTATGTACTTACTGTTATGATTATGTATTTGGAGTAGAGAAGATGTGCAGCGCTTGTTGCTATAAAAAAAAAAAAAAAAAAAACTTTATTGCAAACATTGCAGTTTTTTTTTTCCCCGATGCTGGGAGTGAGATATGTGACAGCGTTTCTGTCACATATTATCTTGTCTTCTCCCCTTTTTAGAAAATGAACAAGTAAAATCGAAACTTCAAAATTTTAACTGGAAATTACCCCCCCCCCCTTAAATAAATACTTAAAGTTAATATTCTTACATGTAAGGTTATAATGCAGTACTTTATTATTTTCCTTTTTAAATTCGTATGTGAAATTAATTCCTTTACAAACCCTCTTTCATATGATAAAGAAAACACCATTTCATTCCGACTCTTTGTTTTGGATTTTTATCACTTTGAGAAAGATCTGTTAATTCTTTTCTCGTCACAATAAAAGTTAACCGAATGTCAGTCTTCCTTAGATCTGCACATTTCTGCATTTTTCCCATGTTAAATAGATCCAGCTGTGGTTTATAATAAGTTTATCCGTTAACATTCTCATGCACTCAGCTAATCTTTAAAATCTCCCAGATGTCATGAATCATTCGCCATGTAATTCTTTCAGTATCTGGAAGCACACGTGCGTATGCAATCGACACTCCTTAAAAACCACAGGACTTTGATATTACACCAACCCTAGCATTCTCGGTTACTAAGCATTTTTAACGGATTCGCATAACCTTGACGCTGTACATCTTCCCTGCTGCAGTGTCACTTCTACTCGGACCTTCAGCCATGTAACACCACGTTAAAGGGGCGCTGTGCCCCTCTCCGGCTAATGCCGTGCCTGTGAGCAGACGATGTGATTTCTATTATGTGTGATGCTAGCGACTTAGCATCGTAAACATTCCATCGTTCATCTTCTAAATAAACATCTTATTCTGTCTGCAATTATGTTGGAGTTTATTTCTCTGCGCTCTCAATCTCTTCCTGGGTAGTTTTTACGATCACCTTCACACGGACGGCAAAATTTTTTTCTAAAAATATGTTTTTCGGAATCTCCACTATCTAAAACGTGTAAATCCGTCAAAAAAAAAAAAATTTTCGATTTTCAAAACGATTGCAAGACTTACCCTATACTAAGTATGATGGGTAAGTAAAAAGGAACCGATTCATTTATGCAAAAAATAAAATAATAAATACATAAATAATCTATACTAATATTATAAAGAGGAAAGATTTGATTGTTTGTTTGTTTGTTTGTTTGTTTGAATTGAATAGGCTCCGAAACTACTTGACGGATTTGAAAAATTCTTTCACCGTTGGAAAGCTACTCTATTTCCGATGAACATAGGCTAATTTTTAATTGATTTAGTAAAATATTTTTCTTAATAATTCAAAATTTCATTATTTTTATACAGAATCAATTAAAATTTTTCCGATAAAAAATAACCATTTTTCTTTCCCGTTGCCAAGAAAATGTAATCTGGTATAATATTAATAATAAATTAATTAATTCAATTAGTAATTATGGAACAAAACAATTTGTATGATTTTAAAATAGAAAAGAAAAATAATGAAATAGTTTACTGATAAATAAACGACTATTACTGGATTACCACGTGAGGCATAAAATCGCAATTTTGTTGTAATCGTGTCAACGTGATACGTAGATGATATCTGCATCTAAATATTATTGGCAATATTATTGTTTATATAATTTGTTTACATTTTTTGGCAATATTAAATTATTTGGCAATACTTGATCTCCCATCGACCAAAAAACTGTGGCCAAAGTATAAGGTTAAATATCAATAATGGATGATCGCAAATGTCACATTCTTTTGACATTAAATATGTTTTGCAAATTGTTACGTCGTCAACTAATTTTAATTCGATATTTTATCTCTTTTCCTATTAATATTTTAGCAATTTATTAATTCTTTGGTTATTTAAAATAAAAATTATATCCATTTGTATAATTTGGCGAAATTGATCGACGGAATAATCAAATGGCACCAATTGTTTGTTTACACTCTATATGGATATTTAGGTTGATAGAATTAGCGTACTTATCGAGTCTCCGCCAAGTCATATGCCAAGCAGTCATTAAATAGTGTTTTAGCCTTACTATTATATCTTTTTCATCTGCAATTATTTTACCATCACTAAAAAGCGGTACTTCTAGGTTATCCCGTCGACCAATTTCGCCAAATTATACAAATCGCCAAACTAATAGCCAAATTATATATGATGACATAATTTTTATTTTAAATAACGAAAAAACAAATAATTAGTAGAATATTAATAAAAAGTCGAAATAAAAATCCCTTGATGATATTTTAAACACGTGAATCGCATTTAATGTCATTGAATGTGACATTCACGATCATCCATTATTGGCATTTAATCTTATAGTTTGGCGATAATTTCTGGTCGACGGGATAAGCTAGAAGTACCTAAAAAAAATATTTTGAATGTGAAAGAAAAATCATTACCATGAAGAAATATTTGCAATTAATTTATCATTCATTCTAATAAAAAAACGGTACTACTAGGTTATCCCGTCGACCAAAAAATTATCGCCAAGCTATCAGATTAGATGCCAATAATGGATGATCGTGAATGTCGCATTCAATGACATTAAATAGATTCACGTGTTTAAAATGTCATTAAACGATTTTTATTTCGACTTTTTATTAATATTTTACTAATTATTATTATTTTTTTTGTGTGTGTGCATATTTTAGTGCATTTTTTCATGCTTAATTGAATGGTACTAAGCAAATTCTTTTAAATCCAGTACTTGCTGAGATACTTCACATTTTCCTAATTTGGCGATGTCTTCGGCGCAAAAACCTGAAATTTTGAATCCTTATCTATCTATCTATCTATCTATATATATATATATATATATATAAATCTTTCCTTTAGGAAGTTCATCGGATGGTCTAAAATAATAACATGTTTCACCGTACCTCAGAAGCAAATTCAGGTAGAAGCAATTCAAATGGAATTCACCTACTAAAAAAAATCTTAATTACTTTAGTACTTTTGTAATTTGTCAGTTATTTAGTCATTTTAGAGGTATTTTGTCGTCAAAATTAACTTTGAACGGACCAATGTAAGATTACATAAATCAGACAAAAATTGTGGGTATTTGATTCGATATTAAGATTGTTTATTTAAATATATTTCGTTTGATTCAAGATTATTTTAAAGATACTGACCAGCATAGCGGGCGGAGGCTGCTAGTATAAAATAAAATAAAAAATAAAAAATAAAATTTCACCAAAAATGCCAGAACAGGATTTGGAACTCTTCCATATAATTGGCATCGAACTATCGTTATTTTGCATGACATTGTAACCCGGCAATTGTTTTTTTCCTATATTAAATTAACCTGTATTTAATCGTGTTTTTTTTGACGTGACAACGTCTTGTAAATTGGTTTGCCGGGAGACACTTCAAGAAACTGCGTTACGTTACGTTACGCTCCGCTCACGATACGCGCTCACTTTTCTCTTAACTTTTTCCGGTCACTTGTGGGACCATTTTCTGAACGTGAATGTGAATTCGCTGCAAGGAAGGGGCGGTGCTTAATAGGAATTTTAGATAGTATCAAACTAAGACGAAATACGTTATGTATTAGTTATTAGTATAAAGTACAAAGAAAATAAGTGTAGTTTATTTCGTAATTCGGTGGTATATTATGGAAAACTAATGATATGTGATTAGTGAAAGCCATTTTACTTTAGTTATATTCTGCTCATTGAAAAATTCTTTAATATGCTGTTTACAAAATTCAACATTTGACATCAATAAACATGAAGTAAAATGTGTTTAACAAACACAGTGTATTGCAAGTTATTGTATGTATATTTGTATATAAATACGTATGTATGTGTAAAGGTAAAAATAAAATTTTGTTAATATCACCGCCCCTTCCTTGCAGCGAATTCACATTCACGTTCAGAAAATGGTCCCACAAGTGACCGGAAAAAGTTAAGAGAAAAGTGAACCGATAATGACGGTTTTCTGTGTCTAAATATAAACACATTTCATCGTAATAGAGAATGGCTGCTGCGCTATAAGGAGTGTATCAAAGTATGGGTTTTAAGTAAACCAACCAAATTGTGATCTTTTCTATGTTATAGAGAGTTTATCGTTATAAAGAATGATGTTATAAAGAGTTTACACTGTATTTGAAAACATTTAAAAATATGAGAAACAATAATTTCTAATTTGTTCAATTTTAGTACAATGGAGCCAGATGTACAAATTCCTTCAACGTCCAGTACACCGATGGAGACTGATGATATCGTGCCACCAACGTCTGCCATACCTTTCGCTGTGCCACACACACCCCATAACGCCAAAGCGCAACGAAAAAGTATGTATAGAAAACGTAAGGCCTCGGAAAGAACTCCTGCAGAGGCAGCAGATTTTGCAAAAGCAGCCGCCGAAAGACAACGTACATGCAAGCAACGTAGACTCGCCAACTCAGCTCTTGACACCGGCACGCTAGAGTCAGCCACAGTGTCTGCTCCTGTGGTAGTGGAAAGAACAGTTACTGCCCAGACCAGCGCTCAGCGACAACGTGCTTACAGACAGCGTAGAGCTGCTCAAATTGTTTCACAAATAAGTACTCCACCGACTCACACAGCAGTGGAAAGAACAGTTACTGCCCAGACCAGCGCTCAGCGACAACGTGCTTACAGACAGCGTAGAGCTGCTCAAATTGTTTCACAAATAAGTACTCCACCGACTCACACAGCAGTGCAACTGGAACAATCAACCTGGAATATCAAATGGTCGTCGTCAATAAAGAAGTTTAAAACTACATTTCTGGACAACGAATTTGGCCACGCTTGCTCTGTTTGCGACCGATTGTGGTTCAAGAATGACCTTAAAATCATCACTGCTGTACAACTACAGACTTCTCTTATGGAATTATTGGTCAAGTGATCAACGTTCCAGTCAACGTAGAAGACATGGTAAAATGCTTGCCCGGCATTTAGATGAAGACGACGTCATTAATGTCAACATCAAACGGAATCTCGCACACAAAACAAATTACATCAGCGGCTACATGTCCAAAAGGACAATCAAAGAATGGTTGGATGTACTTCAAAATTCAAGTCTATATCGCTTGTACGATATCAAAGTAGATTTGTCAAGGCTGCAAACTGTCGTGCCACCAGAGGAAGATTTGCAGGATGACTCGGCTCATCGAATCGAAACAATCGCCGCCGAGTGTACTCCGGAGTCAGAAATTCTTGCTTCCAGGCAGCATACACTACTGTGGAACGAAGAGGATTGCCTCAACATCGCACCAGGACATCGGGCCATGCCTCTGAACATCATTTACGACCGTCATGCTGAAGAACTATCATTTCCTGCAATATACTACGGCCAGCCTCGTCGCTTCCACATGGGAGTTTCAGTGACACCTTACATGATGGCAACCAGTGAATTACGACGAAGTGACAGACGCGGAGCCACGCCTCAAAAAGTCTTGTACGTTACTATGAAGATTCTACGTCTCCGCATGGTGGATGGCATTTACAGCACATTTCGGAATGTGTCAACCACGGAAAACGTAACTCGACGCATGTTGGAGGACCCGGAATTTCTTAAAGAATTTGTTGTTCAAAATCTTGCCTTCATGAAGTCAGTACCCAATTCCGTCCAGTATTGGGCCTCTCGCAAACGAGATCTGTTTGCGATGCTCCGTCAACTAGGTAAACCGACCATATTTCTCACTTTAAGTGCAAACGAAGTACGCTGGTTGATATTACTGAACTTACTCAAATTGAGTAACAAGTATCCTGGAAAAGTTGCTGAAGATCTAAACACGTCAGAGCGGTGCAACTTAGTGAGCGACGATCCAGTTACGTGCTGCATATATTTCCACAAACTCGTCGGTACATTGATGAATATGCTGAAGGCAAAACAATCATATAATCCATTTGGCCAGTACTTTGTTAAAGATTATTTCTTTCGCATTGAGTTCCAGCATCGAGGAAGCCCCCACGCACACAATTTGGTGTGGTTGAATAATGATCCACACGAGGCCGTGTCAGAAAATATGCCAATGACCATCGAGCTCGTTGAGAAGCTGAGTTCTGTCGCCAAAGAAGATATGCCCAACGAGACCATCTACGCCAATCAAATTCACAAGCACACTTTCACCTGCATGAAGCGAGGTGAGACGACTTGCAGATTTGGGATCCCGTACTGGCCAATGCCTGCTACTCAAGTCTTGGTTCCAATGCCTCAGACTGATGGACGCCGGTCAACATTCCAAAAAAAATCCAAGGAGCTACGAACGTGTCTCAGCGAACGTACATACCCTATCATGGATGACTTTCTGAGGGAACATGGTCTGACATTTGATGCATATCTTGATATAGTACGTTCAACCCTTCGCAGGCCAACTTTGTTGTTTAAACGTAACTTCGATCAACTTATGACAAACACGTTCAACCCTTACCTTGCTGGTCAAATTAATTCCAACATCGATATTCAGTTTATCTTAGATGAATACAGCTGCGCACAGTACGTCGTGGAATACGTGAACAAATCAGCTCGTGGAATGGGTAACTTGAATCGAGAGTTGACTAAAATGATGGAAGAACATCCTGACCGCGATTACACTGGTCAATTAAAAGCATTGAGTATCAAACTTCTTAATACAGTTGAAATGTCGGCGCAAGAAGCAGCATGGTATTTGTTACGACAGCCGATGAGCGAAGCAAGCCGTCAAATTGTGTACATACCAACAGTGTGGCCCTCAGAGAGACAACGTTGCCGCAAACGTCGGAAACAATTGGATCGCGAAGGAATCGCAGAGGACAGCACACACGTGTGGACCAAAAACATCATTCAGCGGTATGAAGAAAGACCTCCATCTTTGCAAGATGTATATTTGGCCGAGTTTGCGTCGTGGTATGCTAACTCTCGTGATTTCATTGACAATGAAGACGACTTGAACGTGCATGAAGATGACGATCCTGAACCGGCGACTGGAGAAAGAACGACATCGAGAGGATATCGCAAACGTCTGATCGGTCGAATCATACGATACAGATGCTACGACATAGATGAAACTGTCAATTATCAACGTGAGATGGTACTGCTGTACTTGCCCTTTCGCAACGAAGTCGCTGACATTGTTGATTGTAATAAATTTATACAATTATTCAATGACAACAAGGAAACTATCATGGAACGCAGAAAACTTTATGAGAACAATATTGACATCGACAAAGTGATGCAAGAGCTAGAAGCAATGATGTTTTTGCAAAATTCAGACACCACAGAACCAACGGAAACAGAGTCAAGAAGAGTGTTTGTAGAACAGCTGTTAGGAGGAGAGGGAGCTGAAAATAACGATGATGTTAATGAAATCGTGCCGCAAAACGGATTGTCAGTTGTAAAAAAACGGAGCAACGTGATGCCAAAACAACAATATTGTGAGCTGCTACGAACTACAAATGCTGAACAACGTGAGGTGGTTCTTGAGGCTATACATCGTTTACATGGCTGCGGAGATGAGCTCCTACAGACTCTACAAATCTTCTTCACCGGACCAGCAGGATGTGGCAAAACGTATACATTGAAAGCCCTCATGGAAACGTACAATCGTTACACTCAGAATCACAACTCACTCAACAACGCCTACGTTGCTTGTGCAAGCACAGGTAAAGCAGCTGTACCTCTTGGTGGAACAACAGTTCACTCAGCATTTCGCCTAACAACTTCTCGAGTTACAAGACTTCTATCAGCTGAAAACTTGCAAGCCTATAGAAATATGTTCGTTGGCGTGAGAGCAGTTTTCATTGACGAGATCAGCATGTTGAGTGCAGCTATCCTCGGTAAAATCAATTATCGATTGCAACAGATAACCGGCATATACGACCAAGTTTTCGGAGGCCTTCACATCATCTTATGCGGCGATTTCAGACAGCTGCCGCCTGTACGCGCTACTCCGTGTTACAAAGTGCCAATCAACCAACTCGGAGGACCTATACTGTGGCAAAGCATCGACTACTTCCCATTGGTCCGTGTTGTACGACAAACTGACGAGCTGTTTTCTAGAATTCTGACTAAAATTGGAGATGGACTTAAACTAAGTGTCAATAACATCAAACTTATAGAATCCAGACATAAGTCAGAGTCCTGGTGCAAAGAGAACGTACCTGACGCTGTTCGGTTGTTTTACAGTAACTTTGAGGTTGATTCATACAATCGAAAAGCAATTAAGAACGCACACAACTGTATTGCCACTGATATCATGCTCGGATATTCCAGTAATTCTGAGAGGGGCCAACAGCAAGGAAAACTTCACAAGATGTCGGTTGCAGAGACAGACGGATTGCCTTACATGCTGCCCTTAGCAGTGGGATACCCTTACATGATAACGTCTAACATCAACGTAGGAGATGGATTGGTAAACGGCGCTATTGGAGTCTTGCGACACATCGAACGTCAGCTAGCCGATCCAGCCGAAGCAGGACCATCGACCAGCACGACGTCACCGCCCACAAAAGATGAAATTATCACTCTTTGGTTCGAGTTTCCAGACAAAAGTACGGGTGCCAGTGCAAAACTCAAAAGTCGACCACATGTACTCAGCAAACCAAACACTTTGTCCGTTGATTGGGTGCCGGTGTACAAAAAAGTGGTCAACATCACATTGACAAAAACAGTGAAATGCAAACGCAAACAATTTCCTTGCGTACCTGCTTGTGCCATTACGATTCACAAATCACAAGGTGAGACGTTTGATGTAATCGTGTATAAGTACTCCTCCAACCAACCACAACAATTAGTATATGTAGCCATGAGCCGCGTAACGAGTATCAACGGATTGCATATCATCACGGAGAAGGACTCTCTTTTGATTTTCAAACATGGGCGCGAAGGAAACGACTCACAAACTACACGAGATATTCGCACTGAATATATTCGACTCCAAGGACACACTTTGCAAACCACCACTAAAAAGGCAGTCAAATTCTGTGACGATGCTACCAGTGCTGGACAAACTATCGTGACGAACATCAATTGTCAAAGTTTGAGTGCTCATGCCACAGACATTGAAACAGATACAGTGATTCCAAGATCTGACTATTTAGTACTGACCGAAACGTGGATGCGCGACACTTGTGAACCACATCCAATCAAGAATTATGAGTGCATATCAAGGAAGAATAATCGAACAAACTCAGACACCAACGCAGCAGGTGGAGTAGCGATCTATCGTAGGTTATCATCAATATCAACAGGAAAAGTGATCGATGTTGCGGTCACAGACACTGCTCGAGTTATCAAAACCTGCGGTGACTTGTGCTTGGCTGAAGTTACTTGCTTTACCGCTGATACTACCTTCAAATTTGTGCTCGGTGCTGTTTATATTCATCCAGGATCAAGTGTACAAGACATCGGAATATTGCTACACCAGGCACTTCTTCCATACGTGCATAACAGCCAGTACGTGCCACCGTTCCTGCAAGTTGATCCTAATATGCCGATTCTTCTATGCGGTGACTTCAACCAAAACGTGAAGTCTGATGACAAGTTTCTCAAATTCATTAAAGATACGTTTAATCTTGATTGCGTATCAGATATGTCTAAGTCTACTACGTTAAAAGGAACAACCATTGACTTGACATTTTCTAGGCACATTACAGCAGAAACACTTCCTTTCATTTCATATTTCTCCTAACATCGCCCTATCCTCAACAAAATCACTCACATAGGAACAAGTTAAGTTGTAGTAAACGCTGTTTCATTGTACGCAAATGTATTGCAAGTTATTGTATGTATATTTGTATATAAATACGTATGTATGTGTAAAGGTAAAAATAAAATTTTGTTAATATGAAATTCAGTGCGAGATTCTTTGTATAAATTAATGTTTTAAATATAATTCTTTGTATAAATAAATGTTTTAAATTGTTACTATTATTTCATCCTTCTTCCTACTATACGAATGAATATTCACATTAAAATTATTTTACAACTCAAAGTCGTTGTCACGTAAAACTTTCGCCCGTATACCGACTTTACAGGCAACCAATTTTTTATTGTTGCTTCCTTTTTAATATAACAGAAAATAATTAAAAATGATTTTCGCCAAATTTGCGCCAAACTACATAGGTACTACTTAGTTATCTCATCGACCAATTTCGCCAAATGATACAAATCGCCAAACTAATAGCCAACTTATACATGTTGACTAAATTTTTAGTGTAAACAATGGAAGAACAATTAAATTAGTAAAACATTCATAAAAAGTTGAAATAAAAATCACTTTATGATGTTTTAAACACGTGTATCTTGTTTAATTTCATTGCATGGGACATTCAATGTCATCTATTGTCGGAATTTAATCTTATAATTTGGCGATATTTTTTTTTTTTTTTTGGTCAACGGCATAACCAAGTAGTACCCCAAATACGTATACGATATTTCCGTCCCGTTTTCATGGTACTTTTCCTTAAATCTTCACTTCGGCATTTTTATAAGTCTTAGTTCATATTGGGCTTCAGAAATCCAGATTTCATATCTGATGAACGTTTATACTTATTTTTAAACATAAATATGGGGTAGATGTCATATACGTACCAAGTTGGCGCGATTTTTTCTGTCACCAAATTGGTGAAAACTTTGATTTTGAACATTGCTGTAAGCGTTAATATTTTCGATTTATTGTTTTATGTATATTTTTATTATGTTTATTATTTAGAATTTTTTTTTATTGCTTCAAATATTGTTTCTTTTTTTTTGGTACTACTTGATTATACTGACGACCAAAAGAGTATCGCCAAACTATAAGATTAAATACCAGTAATGGATGATCGGGAATGTCTCATTCAATCGCATTAAACACGATACATTGCTTAAACCTTTCAGGGGCAAGGCATTTCTGCTTCAAAAATGATCAAATAATTAATTCCCACCGATATTTACGAACAAATTTAATTGAAAATAATCTAAACCGTTTCGTCACGTATATTCTGAGATTAAAATTGTACTAAAAAAATTACTGGTACCAGTTGGACGTTTAAGTATTAAAATTAACCGTTTGCAGACTGCAAATGGCGCCCCTCAAGAGGTTTAAACGCTTTTAATCCAACTTAAACTCGTATTTTATTAAAACACGAAAGAATTGTTTCCAATTTGCACACGCTAAATATTAAAGATGATAATGCCGATTATAAAACGCAATTATAAAAAGTATCGCATCTAAGAATTATGGCCTCTTTATTTTCAATTAATGGAAAAAGAAAAAAAAAGGATTTTTTTTAGTTTGTTTTTTAAGTTTTAATATGTTTTGTTGCACTTAAATGAAAATTGTTTGCATATTTTCTTTGCTCCATGTGCTTCAATTTGGAAATCTAATTAAAACATCCAGCTCGTGAAAATGACGCACATTAAATTTTCGTGACGTATATAGCCAAATTGTGTGTTTTTATCAGTTTTTTAAGTATAATTTTAAAACTATTTTTAACTTATTTTTCGTAGTAAGTGCATTCAGTAGGCTACCTTCACAGGTACCTTCTGGTACAACCAGAATCAAAATCCGTCAAGTATTTTTTGAGATTTCCTTGACGGAAGAATATCTTTTTACTTTTAATATCGTTACGTACTATGTCTATAAGACTTCGCTTCACTCAGACAATTACTATTTATTCCATGTGTTCTGGTTCGGCTGTCTATGAAAATATCCAGGCGGTGAAAAATGACGCACACCAAGTTTCTGTGACGTATGCAAATAATTTCTGCTTTTTATCAGTTTTTTAAATATAACTTTTAAACTATTTGGAACTAATTTTTCGTAGATTGTGCATTCACCAGATTACCTTCATAGGTACCTCTGGTACAAACATAATCAAAATCCGACAAGTACTTTTTGAGATTTGCTTGACGAAAGAATTTTTTTTATTTTAATATCGTTACGTACTCTGAGTATAAGACTTCGCTTCGCTCCGACAACTAGGACTTCCCTCAGAGGGATTAGTCTGAGCGATATTGCTGAGAATAAACATTTAATAACTTGCGATAAGTAAAGAAAATGAGATGTTACCTTTAATTGGTCATTCATTGTGATAAAATATGATGAAAATAAGCATATTGAATCATAGAATTACAAAATCTTATATATAAAGTTGCATATACTATTTTTATAAAAGAAAAGCAAACCATGCATGGATATAAAATTGGAAATATGCAAAATGTTAAAAGTAATACAGAAAATAAAATACCAAATTTTCCTATATTGGAAATATAACTCTTTGAAATGATGTCATGAGCATAAACAGAAGCTTCGCACCGATTTGAGAAACTATAAATAACATAAACTATTATGTTTGAAGAGAATGGAGTGTATTTTATACGGTGTGAAATCCGTCCGAATAGTTTATAATGTTGAATATCTGTTTTCCACGGATGCAATGAGGTTGTGGATAAGAATTAAGGAATCCGTCTTTAAAAATTTGTCCTAAACGAGCACTTACATCTTATAAGTTACTGTGATGCCAAAGTTATAGTTTCTGACCCCAACAGTATCCTAGAAATTGCAATATTCTCAATAAATTGGGTTTAAAACTTTTTCTAGAAAAAAATGTTTAATTTGTGAAATTAAATTGTCGAATGTTTTAGAAATCGTTCATAACGAGAATATTATATCCTAAAAGTTGCCAAAAAAAAAAGATTTTAAATTTTTAGTCATATCGACATCAAAGAATTCTCAATTTTAGAACTTTTTTTGCTCGTGCATTGATGGTGATTATTGTTCCTACGCAAAATATAGTATATTTTGCAGCAAAGATAGTTACCAACATTTTTTGCCCACATTATTTTTTAAATCGGATAGGTACTCCGAATGATAACGACAAACACACAAACGTTAATGCTTTAAAGCATAGAAATACAGAATCAAAAGCTATTTATCGCCTATTATACACACATAAATTATCTAAATACTGCTAGCAGATGCATTTTTAAATATACATAGATCAATATAAAGCTTCATTTTTCTTTTATTAGTATTTCTTAGTATTCATTTTTCTTTATTTGTATTATTCAGTAAAATACTCACTTTCTTAAGCCCGAACTACGTCAAACTTTTTATAAACGCGCCTAAGTTCATATAACAGCGAAGTATTGTGAAGAGTATTAAATACAAGGTAGTAAGAAACTTAGCCAAACGCAGGTAATAAATCACCAAATATTGGTCTTTTCGCCCTCCATCGAAATGCATTTTTCCGTACATTTAAAAAACGCGATTTTGAGTCATCTTATTTAAAATTCAAATAAATAAATAAGAGGAAGCAATAATAGCATAAGTCAAAACATTTTATTTCAGCATCAAGGAATTGTATCGTAGTTACACATGTGGAAAAAAGCTGCTTTTGGCCAAAAAACGTTGTCTTCACTAAATTTGAATCCGATTAAAAAAAGTACCGTGATTAATTAAAATGTTATAGGCAGAGCTGACAAGTCTCCGGCATTTTGGATACCGGTATTTTAATACAGAAAATCTTTTATTAAATAAGAACATTCTGCGGATTTAAAAACTAACTTTTACTATAAGAAAATTCTGCTGTGCCATATGCGGGGGCTTGGCATCTCTGTATAGGAATAATTCGTAACCTCCTTTTTAACCTTAAAAAAAGCAACGACCATTTTTCGGGTTCAAAAAGTATTGCTAATTGTTCCATTTTGCATACAAAGTACTGATTGTAATATTGATACATCTATGGTGATAAATTTCCAATAATTTTTCAAATCCCATTTATTTCATTAAAAATATAAATCTTTTATTCATTTAGTTTAAAATAAATGGTTTTTAACTAATTTCATAATACTTTTGAAATATCGCTTTTCGTTGGCCATCTTTTTAAAGCATTTAGAAAATGGTTGTTGTTTTCAGTCAAATATAGATTTTGGTCTGTCCGCATTTTATTTTATTATTATTATTATTTATAAATGGTGGAGAAATATTCACACTTAATTCATAACGTACATAATATATGACTCCGTTATTACATAAGTCACCTTTTTATTATCATAAAAATTATGTTTTTACTGATTTTACTTACCCATCATACGTAGTATAGGGTAAGTCTTGCAATCGTTTTGAAAATCGAAAATTTTTTTTGACGGATTTACACGTTTTAGACACTGGAGATTCCGAAAAACACATTTTTAGAAAAAAAAATTTGCCGTCTGTGTGTCTGTGTGTCGGTCTGTCTGTCTGTCTGTCTGTAACCGCTCTATCTCTCGAACAAATTGAGATAGAGACTTGAAATTTTGTATGTGCTTAGTATGTAAGAATGGGACGAAGCCTATTTAATATCAGTAACCTCGATTATCCGGAACTATTTTTTTCGGACTCTCGAAAAATTCCCTCTGATGAAAGGGATATAAAAAATTTCAATTTTTTTTATTTTAAGGAGTGGACGTAAAAGGCAATAAATTAACACAAATTCTGCATAAAAAACGAAGTCTATCGGATAATTAGTTGTCGAGATATTTCTAATCCTTTTTTTCACATTCTTTGATTTTTCATGACCCTGTATTTCATTCAAATTTCAACTCAAAGATATCTTTTAATTGCAAATGAGACACTTAATTTGATGCAAGAAACCGTTAGTGAAAATGATAATTATTTTTGGAGTTATAAGGATGTTTCTTTTATGCAATTCAGTACTACTTGAATAGTTTGGCGTTTCATACAATTTATCGAAATTGGTTCATCAGAATTTCATTAATAGAGCATGATGATGTGTTAAAAATATTTAAATATACGTTTATATTTTATTTTGGAATTGTAATGCATTTTATAAATTGTTTACACATGTTATATTTTCATATATTATGTTATGCATACCCATGATGGGTAAGTATTACGGTGGCCTCCAACGACTAGTTTATTAACTCAATAGGAAAAATTTTGTGCTTTGAGCAATAGATGTCCGCATTTCATTTATTTATTTATTTTAACAAAATTCTTTGTATTGAGAAGAATTTTTATTTAAATAGGAAATCCAAATGTCGCTGTTAATAAAGAAGAAATTTACAAAAAAAAAAGTTACAAAACGAGTAGACGCATACTATCAAATATGGAAAAACGACGAATCCAAAAAAGACGTCGTATGAAATATCATCTTTGAAAGCAAAAAAAACGGGGTCTGATTATCGAGCAGACTGATTACAAAATGTGCATTACATAAAAAAGAAAAAAAAAATACTGCAAATATTGATTTTTTTTTTCTTTTGTGCAGCTTTGGCTTCGGAAGGTGCGCTATGTTGCAAAAAGATATAAGCGACTATGAAAACACACTTGGTAAACGTTCATACTCAGTTTTACAAATAAATATGGCACATATATGCCCTATACACACCGAGGTACCTAATTGGTGCCAAAATGGCGTTCAGTTGCCTAACATGCTGGTTATCATATAAATGTTATAATAAATTGTTTGTTCTAAAAATATTATCATTTATTGATTGTTATTTCTTTTTTTTTAATAACAGAAAATGTTTCGTTTATTCCTTTTTTTCATTTTGAAATAAATAAATAACGTGTTGTTATAGCTGAAGAATTCAATTTGTTCGAAAGTTTATTTTTTAATATTTTACTCAACTCAAAATTAAATACGCATCTCTCACTTTAAACAGTTTATTCTGATGAGTAAACTCAACTCATGTTCTTTCGAACATTAATAATTTCACAAAACACAACTCCAATAAAAACTGTAACATTTTTTCACACAACTCATTAAACAACATTCTAATCAAACTCAAAACAAAAAGAATATTGTTTCACACAGCTTAGGTAAAAGCAGAAGAATTAAACAGATAAATTCATTTATCACAAAAAATCGTTTGCACAGAAAACTTTTTACATTTTGAAATAATTAGGTACATCTTGGTTGCTAGGTGACAAAGTCAGTAGAAAATTAAATAGCATTTTATCAAACATACCGCCCCTCTTGAAACCTCCGAGGGGGGTTTCAAACTAAAACACTGCAATTACAACCATTGTAAAAAATATAAATAACAATACAATTAAACACAATATAAATGAGTCACAGTTAAGTTAAATTTAAGCAAATATTTAAAAAATTTTACATAATACATAATAAATAAATAAAGAAATTTTACAATAATGAGCATTTTATCATTACCAAAAAATACTTCTACAATTCTCCCTAATAACCATTTAGACACTGGAAGATCATCTTCCTTTATTACAACCATATCTCCTATTTTGAGGTTGTTTTTTGATATCATCCACTTATGCCTTTGCTGCAATGTACTTAAATAACTATTTTTCCACTTTTTCCAGATGGTCTGAACCATTTTAGTGGTCTTTTGCCATAAGTTTAGTCTATTATCTTCAATATTACTCAGGTCAGATTCAGCAATGGCATTAAGTGGGCGACCAATAAGAAAATGTCCCGGGGTCAAGACCTCCAAGTCATCAATATCTGTACTCAAGGGAGTAAGCGGGCGCGAATTTAAGATACCTTCAATTTGGACAATTATAGTTAACATTTCTTCGTAAGTTAATTTAGAGTTGCCCACAACACGTTTAAAGTGATACTTGAAGGACTTGACTCCCGATTCCCATAAACCTCCAAAATTTGGAGCTTTAGGGGGAATAAATTCCCAAGCAATACCTTCAGATATCAAGTAATTAGTAAGGTTCTGGTCTGGTTTGTTTACCAATTCATGCAACCTTTTAAGCTCTACATTAGTCTTCACAAAATTGCCTGCATTATCACTGAAAATTTTTCGAGGTTTGCCTCGTCTGGCAAAAAACCTCTTTAATGTTGCAATAAAAGCCTCAGATGTTAAATCATTGACTAATTCCAAATGCACTGCCTTTGTTACCATACAAATAAAAATACAAACATAAACTTTATGATAAATACCTTTACGTTGACCTCTATATCTAATCAAAAATGGACCACAGAAATCAGTTCCTGTGCAATTAAAAACAAAGTCTACATTTATTCTTTCTTTTGGGAGCTCGCCCATAATTTGCTCTAATAATTTAGGTTTGGCCCTAAAGCATGTAATACATTTATGTACAATTTTTCTACAAATAGCCCTACCGTTTAAAGGCCAAAATTCTCTTCGAACACAATAAAGTAAATTTTGTGGTCCTATATGTAGATATTTTTTGTGATAAAACTCGATAATTAATTCTGTTAATTTGTGTTTAGAGGGCAGTACAATTGGGTGTTTTTGGGCATAATTTACCGTGCTATTTTGGAGACGACCTCCAACTCTGATTAAATTATTTTTATCCAAGAAAGGATTTAATGAAAGTAATCTACTATTTTTTGGTAACTCCTTACCCTTAGATAACAATGTGAATTCAGAACTGAACTCTTTTTCTTGAACAGATTTTATGATAAACTGCTCAGCTTTCTTCAATTCATCAGATCTTAACTTACCTAAATACCTTTCTTTTGGCTTTTTGACATTCTGAATGAACCTGAAAACATAGCTAAGAATTCTTATTAATTTAGCATAATTATTACTCAATTGCAAAAAATAATCAATAAAAGATGAACAGTCTGATATTAAAAGTGAAGTCTCTGAAAAAGTCTTTTTAAGTTCACTTCTGTATAGATCATTATCATTTTGCTCAAGTTCGACAGTATTTAAAGAAGGTTCAATTTGTTGGGTTAGGAATAGTGGACCCTTCCACCATAAGTTACTCTGGAAAAGTTTGTCTGGATCTACACCTCGTGACACAAGATCAGCAGGATTATCAGAAGAAGCCACATGTCCCCAATGACTGATATCAGAAAGATTCTGAATCGTAGCCACACGTGATGACACAAAGGTTTTTAAGTCACACGGCTGTTTTCGAATCCAACATAATACAATAGTACTATCTGAATAATAGTAAACAGATTCTTTAGGAACTTTTAAGGTTTTGGCAACCTTATTCATCAATTTGGCTAATAAAACTGCACCACAGAGCTCCAAGCGAGGAATAGTGATTGTTTTGATTGGTGCAACTCGACTTTTACTGCAAAGCAACTGAGAAATTTGCTCTCCTGAAGAATTTGAAGACACAGCATACAATGCCACACCGTAGGCTTTCTCCGAAGCATCTGAAAAGCCACAAATTTTAATTTGCACTGGATTATTTGAAAAAATGTATCTAACAGCACTTATATTATTGATGGCTCTTAATGATTCTAAAAACTGCAACCAATCATCAAGCTCAGCTGTAGGGAGATTTTCATCCCAATCAATTTGCAGTCTCCACAGTCTTTGTAGGAAAATTTTTGCTTTCGTCACAACTGGTCCAAGTAGACCCAAGGGGTCGAAAATGCGAGCAATATTTGACAGCACACTTCTTTTAGTTACCTTGGTTTGCTCACTGAATGATACACTAAAAGTAAAAGTATCATCATTGGAATTCCAGCAAAGTCCTAGTGCCTTAGTTTCACTCATATTTTCAAAAGTGTAATTCTCATTTTTAAAGGCTGGCTCCATTAATTCTGGATGGTTACTAAACCATTTATGTAAGTTCATGCCACACGTATTTAATAGTTGAATAAGCTCAATTTGCAGTCTCTTAGCAGATTTTAGGTCAGCTGCTCCAGTCAGGACATCGTCCATGTAAAAGTCTGATTGTACCACACCAGAGGCATACGGAAATTGAGATTCACCATCTATACCAAGCTCTTTAAGGCAGCGCATGGCTAAATAAGGGGCACTAGTTGTGCCATATGTGACTGTACATAGTCTGTAATATTTCAACTCACCATTTACAGAATCTTTCCAAACTATGCGCTGTAAATCACGTTGACTTTTATCGATAAGTATCATGCGATACATCATTTTTACATCTGCTGTAAATGCATAGCGGTGTGTACGAAATCTAATTATTATGCTAAACAAATCATCTTGAATGACACCTCCATTCAGCTGTATGGAATTTAGGGATTCTCCGGATGAAGTTGCATGTGAACCATTAAAGACAACTCTCAATTTTGTAGAACTTTTATCTGGGCGATAAACAGCATGATGAGGTAGATAATTCGCATGTATTGGCTCATCTGTTTTCTCTACTTCCTCCATATGGCCTAACTCTCTATACTCTGCCATAAATGCGCAATATAACTCTAAAAGATTTGGATTTTTGACTAGCCTATTCCAAAGTGAATTTAATCTATTTTCCGCAAATTGTTTTGATTCTCCCAAAGAACTAGGATCTTTTTTCAACGGCATTTGTACTATGAATTTGCCCGTTATATCTCTCTGATGTGTGTTTATAAAGTGGGTATCGCATGCTAATTCTTCTGTATTTCTCAATGGTGTACTTTCTTCTACTCTTTCAATTTCCCAAAATTTTTTCATTTCGAAATTTAAATCTGTTTCAGTAATTAACCCACAATGTATTTGTTCCTGCTCGTTACAATCGTAAACACTCCCACTTACTATGCAACTGAACACCGTATTTTGCAGTATTAATTTAGAATTTGGTAACTTCATACGACCCACCTTTATCAATTCTAGAAATACTTCAGCTCCTAGCAAAAGATCTATTTTCCCTGGTCTATTAAATTCAGGATCAGCAAGAATAATAGACTCTGGAATTCCTAGCTCTGAAATATTAATATATTTCGAGGGCATAATTTGCGAAATCTTTGGTATGATAAGGAAATCTAACTCTCGGCTATAATCTCCCGAATTATTACTGATCAAGGCAGTAGTTTTATTTTTTACCGCTACAGAGGATCCACTTAAACACGATACCGAAATATTACTTTTTTCTTTTCGAATTCCTAATCTTTCAACTAACTGCAATGTTAAAAAATTGCTCATTGAACCATTGTCCAATAAAGCACGCACCGGAACTTTATTTCCGAATTTATCTCTCATATAAACAATAGCAGTGGAAAGAAGAACTGTTTTAACATTATTCGATCTCACATTTGAAGTACCAGTGAAATTTTGAATTTGGTTATTTAACTCAAATGGTATGGCGTCAGCATTTAACGTTGATTTACTTTCATTCGTCGACAATGCATTTGGCACTTCCTTATCACTATAATTTTTTGTGTTTCCCACCGCATTGGAATTTCTCTCACGCCTATCAAAACAAAGAAGTACATTGTGGCGTTTATAGCATTTTGAACACGATAATTTTGAGTTACATTTTTTGACGCAGTGGAATTCTGAAAGACAGTTAAAGCACATATTGTTTTTTTTTCACAAAATCTACTCTTTCCTGTACATTAAATTTTTGAAATTTAGGACATTTAAAAACACTGTCATTTTCCTGGTTACATACAACACATTTGCGCATATTTTTCTCATTTAAACTCGCAACCATGGATGTTACCTTTGAAAAGCTATGCTTTGTTTGGCTTTCGTTTTGAAAATTTCGCTTTGTATTTACTTGTTTGGACGCACTTAGTGTACGCGCGTGGTCTCTCAAGAATTCTAGCAATTCAGTTAAACTCGGTAAATTATCCCGCTTAAGATGTCTTTCCCACCACATTTTTGTATTTATATCTAATTTTTGAGCCAAAATATAAGCAAACATAGTAGTAGAAAACCCCTCAACTTTTTGTTCTAAAATCTCTAACGACCTAATACATTCATTTGTTATATCTATTAGATTTAATAATGCTGCTGGGGACTCATTCTGAATAACAGGAATATTTAAAAAACGTTTTAAATGCGCGTAAACTTGTTCTCTCGAATTTGAAAACCGTTCTTCCAAAAGCGACCATGCAACTTCATAATTAGAATCCACGATTGAAATAGACTGGATTATACGAAAGGCATCTCCTCTCAATGAAGACTTCAAATATTGTAATTTCATTGCCCCTGACAAATTAGAATTTTCATGAACAGTAGCCTTAAATATATCCTTAAAGGATAGCCACTCATGCAAATTACCCGTAAATACAGGAAGAGTTAACTTTGGCAATTTAATGTTATTATCAGCCTTTGTGGCGTTTTCTAAATTAACAGTTTGCACTTTCATTTTTGATAACTTTTTTGTAAGTTCAAATTCCATTATTTCTAAAATTTCATTAATTTCTTCGTTTTCCTTAATAAAATCCTCAATTTCATCTTCTTTACTTATCTTATAAATAGACTCAAATAACTCAGAAAAGTTTTTCTCTAATTTATTCCGTTTCTCCTTTATAAGAATTAATTCATTTAATTCTAGATCGGAATTCGATAATTTTTCTTTTAATTTTGTCAAGTTTGTTTTGAAAATTTTCTTTTTTGCTTTTAATTCTTTCATACTCATTTTTAATGAATAAAAATTAAATGGGTGCACTTACCCCTCTTGGCTCTTTAAAAGATGAGTTCTAACATCGAAGAAATAGCAAAACAGCACAAAATATTCACCATTTATCCTTCAGTTCATTGACGTAGATCGCTGATTTTTCTCCTTGGAAGACGGACCATATGAAGAATTCAATTTGTTCGAAAGTTTATTTTTTAATATTTTACTCAACTCAAAATTAAATACGCATCTCTCACTTTAAACAGTTTATTCTGATGAGTAAACTCAACTCATGTTCTTTCGAACATTAATAATTTCACAAAACACAACTCCAATAAAAACTGTAACATTTTTTCACACAACTCATTAAACAACATTCTAATCAAACTCAAAACAAAAAGAATATTGTTTCACACAGCTTAGGTAAAAGCAGAAGAATTAAACAGATAAATTCATTTATCACAAAAAATCGTTTGCACAGAAAACTTTTTACATTTTGAAATAATTAGGTACATCTTGGTTGCTAGGTGACAAAGTCAGTAGAAAATTAAATAGCATTTTATCAAACAATAGCATGCTATATGTATCTGGTAATCAAAACGATGTTTTCGCCTAATTGGCATAAAATATCTCGCCAAACCCGGTGCTTATATCTCTAGTATATTATCTAAAGTATTTTATTTATGTATACTATAATTGTTTTTACATACCACTTACTTCTTCTTGTATGTAAAAATAGGTAAGTGGCTCCTTTATGCAGTATAAATCTTTAAAAAATAGCCCCCGTTGCCCCTTTTTGGATCGAATTAAAAAAAAATCAATGTCTAATTCCAGTATTGCTCCCAGGTATGCATATATATTCCAAATTTCAAAGTTGTATGCCAACAGGAAATGGATGAAAAATGGGAAAAGATGTCACATATGCACCAGGGTACATAATTGGCGTCAAAATGGCATTATTTTACCTCAGATGGTAATCCGGCTTTATTTATTTATTATTTGTTTATTTACTCATAAAATGTTTATTTACTTTCATTTCCTTTTTTTAATTATATAAAATATTTCTTTTTATAGTTATTAATTATTATTATTATTTTATTTACTGTAAGTTCTTTTTGAAAATAGAAAATTATTTAAAAATGTGTATGTAAGCGGCGTTATTTGAAAATGGAGTTTTCGCCAAATGGGCTTTGAAAAAAATTGCGCCAAATCTGATGCGCTTGTGGTATCCGTGCCGAAAAATTAGTGACCAGAATTGACTTCCACACACAAACAAAATATAAGTTAAAAGAAAACATGCAATAAAAATAAATATAAAGGGAAAATGATGTCATAAAAGAAACTTTTTATTTAAAAACGTAATTGTTTCTAATTTTCACACGCGAAATATATAAAACATTCTTTTAGCGATCAAAAAATGCTATTAAGAGATTATCACAAAATCTCAAAATCAAAGTTTTTATGACATTTTTTTATTATGAAAAAATAACAGTTTTATTTCCCTGCATGATTAAATTTTAAATTGTTTTATTGTATTCAATATTTTTGAGTGCGTTAATGATTACTATTTACTCCATGTACTGATTCGGTTATCTACGAAAATATCCAGCTGGTGAAAATCACGCTCACCAAATTTCTGTGACGTATGCAAATAAATTGTGCTTTTTTATCAGTTTTTTTAATATAACTTTTAAACTATTTGGAACTAATTTTTCGTATGTAGTGCATTCACCAGATTACCTTCATAGGTACCTATTGGTACAAACAGAATCAAAATCCGACAAGTACTTTTTGAGATTTGCTTGACGAAAGAATTTTTTTGACTTTTAATATCGTTACGTATCTCTGAGTATAAAGACTTCGCTTCGCTCAGACAATTAAACTAGGATTTCCCTCAGAGAATTTAGTCTGAGCGATATTGCTGAGAATACACATTTAATAACTTGCGATAAGTAAAGAAAATGAGATGTTACCTTTAATTGGTCATTCATTGTGATAAAATTTAATGATGAAAATAAGCATATCGAATCGTAGAACTACAAAATCTTGTTGCATATACTATTTTTATAAAAGAAAAGCAAACCATGCATGGATATAAAATTGGAAATATGCAAAATGTTAAAAGTAATACAGAAAATAAAACACCAAATTTTCCTACATTGGAATTATAGCTCTTTGAAATGATGTCATGAGCATAAACAGAAGCTTCGCACCGATTTGAGAAACTATAAATAACATAAACTATTATGTTTGAAGAAAAATGGAGTGTATTTTATATGGTGTGAAATCCGTCCGAATAGTTTATAATGTTGAATATCTGTTTTCCACGGATGAAATGAGGTTGTCGATAAGAGTTAAGGAATCCTTTTTTAAAAATTTGTCCTAAACGAGCACTTACATCTTATAAGTTACTGTGATGCCAAAGTTATAGTTTCTGACACCAACAGTATCCTAGAAATTGCAATATTCTCAATAAATTGGGTTTAAAACTTTTTCTAGAAAAAATTTTTTAATATGTGAAATTAAATTGTCGAATGTTTTAGAAATCGTTCATAACGAGAATATTGTATCTTAACAGTTGCCACAAAAAAAAAAAAAAAAAAAAAAAAAAAGATTTTAAATTTTTAGTCATATCAACATCAAAGAATTCTTAATTTTAGAACTTTTTTGCTCGTGCATTGATGGTGATTATTGTTCCTACGCAAAATATAGTATATTTTGCAGCAAAAATGGTTACCAACATTTTTTGCCCACATTATTTTTTAAATCGGCTAGGTACTCCCAATGCTAACGAAAAACACACAAACGTTAATGCTTTAGAGCATAGAAATACAGAATTAAGAGCTATTTATTTCCTATTATATATACATAGATCAATATAATGCTTTATTTTTCTTTTATTAGTATTTCTTAGTATTCATTTTTCATTTATTTGTATTATTCAGTAAAAAACTCACTTTCTTAATCCCGAATTACATCAAACTTTTTATAAAAGCGCCTAAGTCCATATAGCAGCGAAGTATTGTGAAGAGTATTAAATACAAGGTAGTAAGACACTTAGCCAAACGCAGGTAATAAATCGCCAAATATTGTCCTTTTCGCCCTCTCTCAAAATGCATTTTTTTTCGTATATTTAAGAAACACGATTTTGAGTCATCTTATTTAAAATTCAAATAAATAAATGAGAGGAAGCAATAATAGCATAAGTGAAAACATTCATAAGTCAACATCAAGGAATTGTATCGTAGTTACACTTGTGGAAAAAAGCTGCTTTCGACCAAAAAACGTTGTCTTCACTAAATTTGAATCCGATTAAAAATGTACCGTGATTAATTAAAATGTTATAGGCAGAACTGCCAAGTCTCCGGCATTTTGGGTACCGGTATTTTAATACAGAAAATGTTTTATTAAATTAGAACATTCTGCGGATTTAAAAAATAACTTTTCCTATAAGAAAATTCTGCTATGCAATAAGCGAGGGTTTGCATCTCTATACAGGAATATTTCGTAATCTACTTTTTAACCTAAAAAAAGCAACGACCATTTTTCGGGTACAAAAAGTATTGCTAATTGTTCCATTTTGCATACAAAGTACTGATTGTAATATTGATACATCTATGGTGATAAATTTCCAATAATTTTTCAAATACCATTTATTTCATAAAAAATATAAATCTTTTATTCATTTAGTTTAAAATAAATGGTTTTTAACTAATTTCATAATACTTTTGAAAAATCACTTTTCATTGAAATATTCATACTTAATCCATAACGTACATAATATATGACTTTGTTATTACATAAGTCACCTTTTTATTATCATAAAAATTTTGTTTTTACTGATTTTTATTAACTCAATAGGAAAAATTTTGTGTTTTGAGCAATAGATGTCCGCATTTCCTATTATTTATTTATTTTAACAAAATTCTTTGTATTTAGAAGAATTTTTATTTAAATAGGAAATCCAGATGTCGCTGTTAATAAAGAAGAAAGTTACAAAAAGGGGTACAAAACGAGTAGACACATAGTATCAAATATGGAAAAACGACGAATCCCAAAAAGACGTCGTATGAAATATCACCTTTTAAAGCAAAAAAAACGAGGTCTGATTATAGAGCCTACTGATTACAAAATGTGCATTACATTTAAAAAAAATTGCAGCAAATATTGATTATTTTTTCTTTTGTGCAGTTTTGGCTTCGAAAGGTGAGCTATGTTGCAAAAAGATATAAGCGCCTATGAAAACACACCTCGCCTATGTAAACTTTCATGCTCAGTTTTACAAATAAATATGGCACATATTTGCCCTATATACACCGAGGTACCTACTTGGTGCCAAAATGGCGTTTAGTTGCCTAACATGCTGGTTATCATATAAATATTATAATAAATTGTTTGTTCTAAAAATATTATCATTTATTGATTGTTATATCTTTTTTAATAAGAGGAAATGTTTCATTTTTTCCTTTTTTTTTTCATTTTGAAATAAATAACGTGTTGTTATAGCATGCTATATGCATCTGGTAATCAGAACGATGTTTTCGCCTAATTGGCATAAAAAATCTCGCCAAACCCGGTGCTTATATCTCTAGTATATTATCTCAAGTATTTTATTTATGTACACTATAATTGTTTTTACATACCACTTACTTCTTCTGGTATATAGAAATAGGTAAGTGGCTCCTTTATGCAGTATAAATTGTATAAAACTTTAAAAAATAGACCCGTTGCCCCTTTTTGGATCGAATTAAAAAAAAAAAAAATCAATGTCTAATTCCAGTATTGCTCCCAGATATGCAGCAGTGGTGACCATCCCCCTCAAACACAATGACGCAAATCCCCCCCCCCTAAACAGAATATCAATTGTAAAATATATTCTACTTATAATCTACTGCACATTCCAAATATAGCGAATTAAGTATAACGGAATGAGTTCTTATTGCCCTTATCTAGAATTTAAAGAAAGAAAACATAGGAACATTTCTGAAATTTTAATGGGATAAAATTTCAAATAAAAATTAAATAAAATAAAATTTCAAATAAGAAATTTAAAAGGGATATTAAAAGAATCAAGATTTACAAAAGATAGCGAGCTGAGTATAGCAGAATGAGATCTTATTGCCCTTATCTAGAATTTAAAGAAAAAAAAAAACACAGGAACTTTTCTGAAAAATAAATGTTGAAAAAATTTAAAAGTGATATAAAAAAATAAAGATTTTTTTAACAGTAAAAAAAGGAAATATTAAGAATTTAAAAATCTCACCCCCCCAAAATGTACTTTTTCTCAAATTCTCCCCCCCCCCAAATTAAATTATATGACGCATCTTGCGTCACCAAACCCCTCTCTGGGCACCCCTGGATGCATACATACTCCATATTTCAAAGTTGTATGCCAACAGGAAACGGATGAAAAATGAGAAAAAATGTCACATATGCACCAGGGTACATAATTGGCGTCAAAATGACATTATTTTACCTGAGATGGTAACCCGGTTTTATTTATTTATTATTTGTTTATTTACTCATAAAATGTTTATTTACTTTCACTTCCTTCTTTTAATTATATAAAATATTCCTTTTAAGAGTTATTAATTATTATTATTATTTTATTTACTGTAAGTTCTTTTTGAAAATAGAAAATAATTTAAAAATGTGTATGTAAGCGTTATTTGAAAAGGGAGTTTTCGCCAAATGGGCTTTGAAAAAAATTGCGCCCAATCTGATGCGCTTGTGGTATCCGTGCCGAAAAATTAGTGACCAGAATTGACTTCCATACACAAACAAAATATAAGTTAAAAGAAAACATGCAATGAAAATAAATATAAAGGGAAAATGATGTCATAAAAGAAACTTTTTATTTAAAAACGTAATTGTTTCTAATTTTCACACGCGAAATATGTGAAACATTCTTTTAGCGATCAAAAAGTGCTGTTAAGAGATTATCAGAAAATCTCAAAATCAAAGTTTTTATGACATTTTTTAATATAAAAAATAACAGTTTTATTTCCCTGCATGATTAAATTTTAAAATGTTTTATTGCATTCAATATTTCTGAGTGCGAAAATGATTACTATTTACTCCATGTACTGATTCGGTTATCTACGAAAATGTCCAGCCGGTGAAAATCACGCTCACCAAATTTCTGTGACGTATGCACATAAATTGTGCTTTTTTATCAGTTTTTTAATATAACTTTTAAACTATTTGGAATTAATTTTTAAAAGTAGGTGCATTCACCAGATTACCTTCATAGGTACCTATTGGTACAAACAGAATCAAAATCCGACAAGTACTTTTTGAGATTTGCTTGACGAAAGAATTTTTTTTGAATTTTAATATCGTTACGTATCTCTGAGTATAAAGACTTCGCTTCGCTCAGACAATAAACAGTTAATACTTTATATAGCTGAAAATAATGCGGGTATGAAAAAATATTTAAACTTTGGTAACCGCCGCGGTGAGCGGCCAATTTTTGTCAGCTACCCCTACCTAAGACTCGAACAGACCTAGTGTCTTGCGCGACAGCCCTGTCGCTGGTAGGTGACCACGGATAGCGCCAAAATACTTTACTTACAATCCGAATAGCTTTGGACTCTTAATACAAAAAGAAAAAAAATACGAGAAATTGAAACCGGACAAATTTAACAGAAAAATTAGACAAATTAAAATATTGAAAAATGGTTAGCGGGCGGGCGGGGCTCTGAAGCAACCGATTTTTCCCTGTCTTCATCCCGAACATATATGTTTATTTACAATCAACATCTATATTTTGAATTTAATGCTATGGCTTACAACGTTTAACTATAGACTACATTATGGATTTTATATGTCGCCAATAAATCATCAATTATATTTTGCAATGATCTGTGGGAGAAATTCTTATTGTTGAGCAATTTCAGTGGATTTTATAGACTTTGGTTAATTTATTATATAGAAAAAACTTGAAGGCTAATTCCATGCGCAAATTTATCACACATATAGAATAAATACGATGTGCAAAAAATTGGTTGCCTGTAAAGTCGGTATACGGGCGAAAGTTTTACGTGACAACGACTTTGAGTTGTAAAATAATTTTAATGTGAATATTCATTCGTATAGTAGGAAGAAGGATGAAATAATAGTAACAATTTAAAACATTTATTTATACAAAGAATTATATTTAAAACATTAATTTATACAAAGAATCTCGCACTGAATTTCATATTAACAAAATTTTATTTTTACCTTTACACATACATACGTATTTATATACAAATATACATACAATAACTTGCAATACACTGTGTTTGTTAAACACATTTTACTTCATGTTTATTGATGTCAAATGTTGAATTTTGTAAACAGCATATTAAAGAATTTTTCAATGAGCAGAATATAACTAAAGTAAAATGGCTTTCACTAATCACATATCATTAGTTTTCCATAATATACCACCGAATTACGAAATAAACTACACTTATTTTCTTTGTACTTTATACTAATAATTAATACATAACGTATTTCGTCTTAGTTTGATACTATCTAAAATTCCTATTAAGCACCGCCGCTTCCTTGCAGCGAATTCACATTCACGTTCAGAAAATGGTCCCACAAGTGACCGGAAAAAGTTAAGAGAAAAGTGAGCGTGTATCGTGAGCGGAGCGTAACGTAACGTAACGCAGTTTCTTGAAGTGTCTCCCGGCAAACCAATTTACAAGACGTTGTCACGTCAAAAAACCCTCTATTAACGGATTTAGATACCCAGGTCAAAATTCATGCTTGTACCAGCAACAAATATGTGCTAGTTATTGCTATGTATTGCTATGTCTGCTAGATTTTCATGCTATTATATGCTAGCTAGCATCACATGCTATATCGCAAACTTGCACAACAAAAGCATGTGAAGCTATATGCAAATATTTCATGCTTATTTCCATTAAAGTGGGCCAATACACACCATGAATTGCTGGAAAGTCTACTGGAACCAGCAAATATGTAATGCTAGTTTACGCTATACTATTATTTTCAACACACTACTATTATTTTGCTTTACCTAGGTAAAGCATTGGCCTTGTAAGCAAAGTATCTGGGTTCGATCCCCGGCCTGGGCAATTTTTCGCTCAGTTGGAAATATTCAATTCGTATGATTAGTTTACCAATCAGTTTGATTGTGTTGAAAATAATAGTATACTACGTACCCATCGTCATATGGAGTTCCTTTACCTGCGGTCAGTTCAGTTGAGCTGTCTAAATGACAGACCAGATGCTATGACCAATAAGGTTATCTCAGCGAAAAAAAATCCCAGACGGCTATCGCCCAGGTAGCTTAACAGGTAAAGCATTGGCCTTGTAAGCCAAGTATCTGGGTTCGATTTCCGGCCTGGGCAATTTTTCGCTCAGTTGGAAATATTCAATTCGTGCAGTTAATGCTATTTTACTTGTTGAGTTATAGCACTTAATGCTCGTCTAGCAAAGAAATACCAGCATGAATTTCGACATGGGTATCTATTGATTAATCTTCTTGTTGAACAAATGCTTCGGTTAAGAATTGTAAATACTTAACAGGTTTTTGTTATTTTTCAATAAAAATTGTATACTGCACGAATCTGCGGTGGTAAAATATCATTGCGGTCTCTCTTCTGTCTTCTTATACACCTTTATCATGTCTATGCAATCATTCTCGTTTATTGCTTGTTTTATTTTATGTATGTTGCACTTATGTAAGGACAATATGTAAAATTATTTCTGTTTCAAATTTGTTAAACGTAGTATTTAATAATTCAAAATTCTGAAAATTACTTTAAATACAAAATCTTGAATTGTAAAATTTTAAGACATTTCTACTGATTAGTAAGCACAGATTAATAAAACATACATACATATATATATATATATATATATATATATATATACATATAATAAAACAGTAGGACCCGGTGTGTCTGTACATTGAAGATAATTGACAAAAATGGAGTCAGGGCGATAAAAGAAAACCAATGAAACACAAAAAAAATTTTTTTGAATTTTTTGTCTGTCTGTCTGTCTGTTTGTTCGAGGTTATCTTCATAACTACTGAATGCATTTTTATGCGGTTTTCACTAATGAAGAATGCACACTCCCGGGCAGTGTATAGACTTTGTTTCATCAAAATCGGACAACAGACAAAAAAGTAACAAAAAGAAACAAAAGAAACTATTAGGTGCGCTGCTCACGTTTTTTAGTACATAACGTTTTTTAGTACATATAAAATCCAATAGATGTCACTGTGCGATTTTAAAACGCGCTATCGTTATGTTTTCGCCAGTCTACTTAAGTATGAGAAAGTTTCAAGCTGGCTGTCGTTCCATGTGGTTTAGTCGGTAGAACGTCAGTGCGCCATACTGATGGCCCGGGTTCGATTCCCAGCATGGAATTTTTTTTCACTATGTTGGCATTAACGCCTATAAGCAATTAAAAGAATTTGAAATATTGTATTCAAGGCGAATTTTCTCTCTGGGAAAATTTCCTTGCATTAATATGTCAGTGTAATTTTTTTTTCGATTTAATTTTTTTTTTCGAAACTTTGTTTTTCTTAAAAAATTACAGTAAATATTTGATATTTCCCAACGTTTTTTGAATGATCGACTTGCTTTTTTTTTTTAATGTATGTCTGAAACTTATCTAACTACTTCTTCAAGATTTCTTTAGATAAACCGACCAGCGTAGCGGGCGAAGGCCGCTAGTATATCATATATATTATAAAGCAGAAGTTCTGAAACTTCCAAACGGGTGTTTTCAAAAACTACCCGATGGATCTTTTTGCAGATTATATCATTCGATAGGAAATATTTTTGCGGAGGTTTATGATACAAATATACAGGGATAACTCTGATTTTTCGTACTAAATTTCGTATTTTTCGGTTATTTTTGACGGAAGGGTTGCAACAACTAATTTTTTGGCGATAATTATATTTCAAAAAAGAAATAAAATGCTTTCTCTATTAGAAAATAATATAAACATTTCAAAAAAAAAAACTCTGTTAATTCATTGATTTAAAATAAATAATGATAAAAAGAAAAAAATCCGTGTAAAGCAAAATAATATTATGAAAGAAAAAAAAATATCTTTAACAAAAAAAAGAGAATATTTATAATATTTAAAAAGTAGCTCTATATGAAAGAAAGTTTTGAAGTGACACAATATTTGGCTATTTATTTCTTTCGAGCCAGATTAAAAGAAAACAACATCTCAAAAATTTCATTAGGTAAAACATAAGTATTTTTTTTCTTTCTTTTTCTAAAAATATTTTTAAATCTAATTTTCCCGTTATGTGTTTTACAGAAGAAACTCGCAGAATTTATTTTTTTTTAAAAAAGGCTCTAATTGTTATTTGTATGTTGTTTCTTCAATTGGGTGTTTCAATCTACTTTTGTCGCCAATCAATGCTATTCTAAACCAAAAAAAGCACAAGATGGAGCGATGTTCTCAAGAACTATTTTCTCTCTTTCTCTCTCTCTTTTAATGAGTGAGAGCATTTTTAGGAAAAAAAATTACATTTAACTTAAATACATATATAGCAGTTAATACCACAAAAATGAATAATATTTAAATTTTAGAGTAAATGTCTTTCCACATACATAGATAATGCAAAATAATTTAACTGCAACTTTTAAAATTTTTTTTGGCACAGATATCTTATACGCATTACATTGGTGCGATTTGTCTCTTACGCCAATACCATATATACATCTGGGTAATTAACGGACGCCAAAGTGTCATTCTTTTGCTTGATATGGCAACCCGGATGTTATTGTCTATTTATTAATAAATTGTCTATTTATAATGTTTTTTCTTTTTTTCCAATTATATTAACTATTTTAATCTAGGCACATTTGTCATATATGCGACACATTTGCGCGACTGCAATAAAATGCCGATTTTATGCCTCACGTGGTAACCTGGCTGTTGTTTATTTATTAATAAATTTTTATTTTATTTTATTTTATTTTTTAAAGGATATAAATAGTTTTGTTTTATAATTATTAACTAAACTTTTTAAAATTTATTGTTATTTTCTATTTAAAATAACAGAAAATAATTGTAAACTATATATGTAACTGGTATTTGAAAACAAAATTTTCTCCGATTCGGCTTTAGAAGAAAAGAAAAAAAAACGCGCCAATGTGGTGCGTATATGTCATGCATACATTTTTTTCACTATACTACTGTATTTAAACATGCTGTATAAATAACGATTATTATTTTTTCGAAACATGTTTGGCACAGATATTATATACACACTGAGGTATGTGACTGTCGCCAAAACGGTGTTATTTTGCCTTATATGGTAACCCAGCAATAGTTGTTTCTGTATTAATAAATTGTTTATTTACTTTCAATTTCTTTTTAGAAATTCTATAAATTGTTTTGTGCTATAGTAACTTTTTTTATTTATTACTAGGGGGGCCCCGCCCCCCTGCTCGCTCTGCTCGCCCACCCCCCGCGTAATCGCTTCACGATTCCAAATTATTGGCTACCCCTGCTTGCTGCGCTCGCCAATATCCCATGGTATGAATAAGCAGTTGCAGACCTTTTAAATAATGTGTCACACGACTGGTGTTGTAAAGAAATTAAAAATGTGCCCCCCTGGGGGTGCAGAGGGGGAGGCGACACAAAAGACATCCATAATGTGAATAAGCAGCTGCAGACCTCTCAAATGATGTCATACGACTGGTGTTGTAAAGAAATTAAAAATGTGCCCCCCTGGGGGGCAGAGTGGGGGTGACACACAAGACATCCATAAAATGAATAAACAGTTGCAGACCTTTTAAATGATGTGTCACACAATTGGTGTTGTAAAAAAATTACAAAATGCGCCCCCTCTGAGGGCAGAGGGGGGGGTTACACACAAGATATCCATAATATGAACAAGCAGTTGCAGACCTTTCAAATCTTGTGTAACACGACTGGTGTTGTAAAGAAATTAAAAATATGTCCCCCCTGGGGAGCAGAATGGGGGATAACACACAAGACATCCTTTAAATGAATAAGCAGTTGCAAACCTCTCAAATGATGTATCAAACGACTGATGTAAAGAAATTAAAAATTTGGCGAAATATTACAGTTATCGCCAAGTTGGCGTCACATTTGGCAACTAATTTTGGTCGCCAAATTTGGCGATATATCGCCAATTTGGCGACAAACCTGGCGATTGTTGGCGATGGTAACCTTTCCTCTCTTTATGGTAACCCATATGGCGATGCATAGACGGAGCCCTTTCCTGATTGGTCTATTCGACTCATGGAAGGAGGGGACAACCCGGATTCGTTAGTTCCGGAAATCTTCCACATCAGCATCATTCCAGGAGTCATTCCTTTTACGGCTAGTTTTTTTTTTACTACTAGGGGGGCCCCGCCCTCCTGCTCGCTATGCTCGCCAACCCCCCGCGTAATCGCTTCGCGATTCCAAATTATTGGCTACCCCTGCTTGCTGCGCTCGCCAATACCCCATGGTATGAATAAGCAGTTGCAGACCTTTCAAATGATGTGTCACACGACGAATGTTGTAAAGAAATTAAAAATATGCCCCCTGGGGGGCAGAGCGGGAGGCGACACAAAATACATCCATAATATGAATAAGCAGCTGCAGACTTCTCAAATGATGTGTCACACGACTGGTGTTGTAAAGAAATTAAAAATGCGCCCCCCTGGGGGACAGAGTGGGGGTGACACACAAGACATCCATAAAATGAATAAACAGTTGCAGACCTTTCAAATGATGTGTCACACAATTTGTGTTGTAAAGAAATTACAAAATGCGCCCCCTCTGAGGGCAGAGGGGGGGGGGTTACACACAAGATATCCATAATATGAATAAGCAGTTGCAGACCTCTCAAATGATGTGTCACACAATTGGTGTTGTAAAGAAATTAAAAATGTGCCCCCCTGGGGGGTAGAGTGGGGGATGACACACAACACATCCATAATATGAATAAGCAGTTGCAGACCTTTCAAATCTTGTGTAACACGACTGGTGTTGTAAAGAAATTAAAAATGTGTCCCCCCTGGGGAGCAGAATGGGGGATAACACACAACACATCCATTATATGAATAAGCAGTTGCAAACCTCTCAAATGATGTATTAAACGACTGGTGTTGTAAAGAAATTAAAAATTTGGCGAAATATTACAGTTATCGCCAAGTTGGCGTCACTTTTGACAACTAATTTTGGTCGCCAAATTTGGCGATATATCGCCAAGTTGGCGAGAAACTTGGCGATTGTTGGTGATGGTAACCTTTCCTCTCTTTATGGTAACCCATACGGCGATACATAGACGGAGTCCTTTCCTGATTAGTCTATTGGACTCATGGAAGGAATGGACAACCCGGATTCGTTAGTTCCGGAAATCTTCCAAATCAGCATCATTCCAGGAGTCATTCCTTTTAAGGCTAGTTTTTTTTTACTATAGAAGGATAGAAGGATTATTTTCGTTTTAAAATAATGAAAATAATTTTTAAAAATGCACATTTCTCCGCTATTCTAAAACGAGGATTTTGCCGCATTGGTATTGGAAGGAAATCTTGCAAATCCGGGTTTGTGCCGGAAGTTTTTGTGAAATATGATATTTTCAAATGTAAATTGAGTGCTACTTGATTAACACGTCGGCCAGTTTCGCCAAACTATTCAAATTTACATAAATTCATTTTAAATAACGAAAGAACAATAAACATAAATAAAAAATACAAATTAAAAGTCGATTTAAAAAGCACTTATGACGTAAAAAAATACGTGTATCACGTGTAATATCAATTGCTATCATACTTACGATCATCGATTATTGACATTTATTCCTATAATCTGCTATTAATTTTTTTCTCAACAGAATAATCAAGTAGTACCATACATTGTACAAACTCCAGTTAATATTACAAAAATAGAGCTAAATAACTAAATTTAGGTGCAAATGCACACACGGCACACACCCATGTTGTAAGAAAGCGACACAAATGTCATATATGCACCACGTTGGGGTGATACATTTCTGGCGCCACTTTAACGGAAACTTCGTTTTCAAATGACAAATACATTTCTTTTTTCTATTTTACTTTTCTATGCAAATGAAAGTAAATAAATAGTTCATTAATAAAATAAAAACAGAGCTGGATTACCATAAGAGGCAGAAAATGTTCATTTTGTTTCAATCACGCCAACGTGATGCGTATATGACATGTGTATCAAAAAATGAATTTCACACATTCAAAAAACATTCACCTTATTTTTCTAAGGAAAACTTTATTTAACTTTATTTATTCTACTGCATTCCAAAAACGGAGCACTGTAATAGATTTGTCAAGAGCAGATGTACGTTGCGAAATATAATTAGGATGAGCGAAGCGAATCCTCTACTAGTCCACTCAAATGACACTTTGTCGTACACTTTACAAAAAAACTATACAGTATTTTCACTTGAAATTAAACACAAATATAAATTATGATCTGTAGATTTGCAGAATATTATTTTTTTTTACAGAAATACTTTTCAAAAATTTTTTATTTTAATTAATTTATTTTACATGCATTTCCAATGCGGACGCATTTTAGCAAATAAATAAAAAATGAAACGCATATATTTTCAGAAAAAAAAATATAAATCATGGAGTAAATAATTATAGATAGAATCATGATTAATTTAATAAATGAAATATGTTTTCATCACTCCGCAAAATCGTTTGCACAGGTGACACTTAAACATTTTAAAAGAATTGTATTATGGATTTTTTTTTTTTTTTTTTAGTAAAGTGACAACAAAAGATTTGTAAGCAAATAAAATTAATTTTTTTTAAATTTGCCATATAAATGAAAAATTAAAAGAGCTGCTTAAAGGTGTTGCCCCGATTCAAGCACTTTATAAATGTATTAAAGCAAAGTTGGCCGATTCAGAAACTATAAATGAACTTTAATCATTTCTTACTTTATCATTTGGATTTAAAGTAATGTTACGTTCTTATTTGTGGACCGAAAAAGGTTTAGTGAACAATACTTTAGACTTTGTTGCGCGTATTAAAGAAAATCACAAGCCATCAGACCAGATACCGCGAATAATCATGGATAAATTTGAATACTGCAGTAATTTAACTTATAAGAATTGGTGCGTACCAATTCCCCCAATAATTAAATTCTGGAAAAATGGAAGCATAAATTGCTCAATAAAACAATTTCCTTTGCAATCAGTTTTTGCAGTTATAATTCATAAATCTCAAGGTTTGACATCAGATAAAGCAGTAGTAGATATTGGGGATACCAGTTAACGTACGTAGCGTTGTCGAGAGAGAAATTCTTTCAAGGTTTATCATTTAATAGAAAATTTCCTTACGAGAGATTCTACAATATAAAAAAATTTCATATGCTGGTATGCAGAAAAAAAGGAGAAATTAGAATTAAAAAAATACATTTAATAGTTCTTAGTATCAACTAGAGTAGATTTTAATGTTTTTCCAAATATTTTGTTTGAATGTATTATTCTAAGATTGCTATCAAAGATTATTTGATGTGAATTACAAAGATTGAAAACATACCTATTTCAAATCATTTCAGATAACTCCAGAGGCTATTGGGAAATGTAAAAACATCTTTAAATCTTTTGATTAAAAATTAAAAAAATATTTTGTAAAATTTTGCTTCGAAAATATTTTTATTTATACCAGTCTTATATCACAGATAAAAAATTCCGAAAAAATTCTTAATTATTTGGCTGAATTTACATTTCTAAAATTTAATTACGCCAAAACATAAGATAAAGTTTTTGCTTAATAAAGATGCAAAAATAATATAAAATAATAATGATATTTTCAAATATTTATTTTATGAAATAATGCTTCGCGAATCCAAACAAAGCACGGCTTTTGCTAGTATAATATTGATAGAGGATGTATTAAGGTTTTCACAGATACCCATATTCTCAAGTTGAGAGGTGTAGAGTTCAAAAACTATCAAATGAAAATGAATCACTTGAAAATTGTTTAAATTCAATGGTCAATCTCTGCGATCACAATGCTCGCTATTTTAGAAGTATGGTAAATAGACAATATTTAAATTGCTCTTTTCATAATTGCCTTATTTATCTATCAAACTCTACAATAAATGGTCAACTGAAATATTTTTTTCTTAAAAGCCCAAATTTTATCGAATGCTTAAGCTGATACAACAACATAATATTTTATTATTATTTTAATATATTTTGGCGTCAACGGGCATTGATTCCATTGTTGTTGTTTTTATTTTTGGCTCAGTTTTGTTTTTTCTAGCTCGCTGAGTTTTGCACTGGTGAAGAATCTCGACAGTAGATTCGAAACAGCTGTTTACTAACTTTTAATGCATTTTTGGTGCATTTATAATCGTTAATTTTCTATCTTTAAATGCAATGGCGTTTTGTATGATTTTCAGATATATGAAAGAGCATTCGAGGTGAAGTGCTTTAAAAACACAATCATATTCAATATTTTGTTTGATTCATGTTTTGTTTTGAAAAATAGACCAGCACAGCGGGCTTAGCCTGCTAGTATATATATATAAGGGGGAATCATAAATATCGAAACAATAGGCTATCTCTTAAAATATTGCCTCTAGACCCATACTTCCAATTGCAAAAATTCATAAAAAAGGTGAAATTTCTGATAAAATAAGTTGAAACTCCATGGGGGGTCTATTTGAAAAAATGCAAAAATAAAATTTTTATACGGCCCCCGTAGAGCAAAATTCCCAGTTAGGAAATTATTCTTTATCCATTCGTAAATTGAACAAAAAAATTTTCATCTCCGTATCTAAAAACGTGACAGAGATATTAAAATTCAAAATTCTCCAAAATTCTTGATATACACCACTTTACCGTGCTTGTAAACAAAGTGTTTTTGACTAATATTCAAAGTAAATGAGGGGTCGTCCACAAATTATCTGTTATTAAATGTCGATTTAAGACACTGACTCTTATTTATTTGGACATAATAAAGCAGGGTATTGATTTAAATCAAAACTTGTTTTCAAATTATGCTGATCGTCAGCACTGGAGGTTTGCATGAATCAAAATATCTCGGTCCGGTCCCAAACCGACCCATAGGGGAAAAAGTTCTGTCCGCTAGGGGAAAATGTTAAAATCATAACCCAGACCGGCCTAGAAAAAAGCTTAAATCATATCCCGGCTCAGCCGTGCATTTCTACATAGTTTTTTACTTCGGTGTGGTTAAAAAAATTTTCTTATGGAGGAATTCTAAACAAAAATACTTAATATAATTTTTTGTTTTTTATATTTATACTTTTTATTATTAAAGAAGCACCAAAGGCCGTGACATATTTATTTTATCAATGAATCTCTGTTTATATGTTACTGTTTCACTTATATTTTAATAGCGTTAATCCATATCTCATGCGTTGGAGACTTTAAAAAATGTTATACAGTCAAAACTTTTAAGACGTAATCACATAGGAAAGAAAAAATATGTCATAGACCAATGCCCTTCCTAGGAGGGTTAAATGGTGTTTATTTTTCTCTTAGGTAGACTTGTACTTATTTTTCATGGATCAACACATTTTCCGTTTAAGATATAATTCCGTCATCGGAAGATTTTTTTTCTCTGATTTTATTGAGTTTAATTTTTTAGCATTTGAATATACTATTGTTTAAAAAAACATAAATCTTGAATTTCAAAGATATTTTTTTTTCTTGATTGAACCAAATTTTACATATTTCAAGTACATATTAGGTCAGTCAGAGACAGTGATTTTAATACGGATTGTTCAAGATCGGGATTGAAAATTTCGTCCAGTGCAGATCCAGGAAATGGGAAGAAATCCCGGTATGAAAAATACATTAGGCCGGAAAGGCGAACGTTCAGAAAAAAAAAATAACGTCTCGATATTGACTCGGCTTGTGCCCAGAATAAAGCTTTTTTAACAGCCTCTTTAAAAACGATAAAAATCTTAAAGTTTTGAGAGGTAAATTTCTAAAAAACACTTAATCTGCAACATAGAAAAGCATTCTTTTAAATAACTGAGGGGCGGTAAAACAATACATTTCGTTTTTCTGCTTAATAGCTTTTTTGAATTGTTAAAGAAAAAAAGTATAAACTTGAAAAAATATCATTTTTAATTATTTTACATTAGTTTTGTTTCGGGTAAAATTGAAAAAAATATTTACTTTTAAAAATATGATTTTTTGAAGTTAAATTATTTTTTCAATAAATATTTTTTATAGTATTGAAATTAATATTGAAAAACAGAAATCTTGAAGCAAAACTAAATTCAGATTTTCATCTTTAATTAAATAAAAAGAAACTGAAATCCGATAAATAATGTTTCGAGCTATAACGATTTTTAACTATCCCATTTAAACCACTACTAACCATATGAAATTTTTATAAATTTTATGATGTGATTTTCTTAGCAAATTATATGGCTAACAATCACAAAATGAAAAAAAAATCAACATTCTAACTCAACAGATAGATTTTTTACACGTTTCGTAGAACTGTTACAGTAACATTGTCTTTTGAATCGCGCGCATTTCAAGTTGTATCTAATCCCTTAAAACCTCATGAATAATTCAAACGTCTATAACTCTGCAAATTTTCAAGATATGAAGATGCAATTTTTTAAGTCTTATTCAGGACTGGATAAGGAAAGTTTTCCTAATTGGAATTTTTATCCTACGGGGGCCGTATAAAAAGTTAATTTCCGGATTTTTTCAAATAGACCCCCCCCCCCCCATGGAGTTGCAACTTATCTTATCAAAAAGTTCATCTTTTTTTATGAATTTTTGCAATTGGAGGCAATATTTAAGCCAATATTTAATATTTAAGGAGATACCCAACTGTTTCGATATTTATGACTCGCTCTGTATATAGAAATACGTGCTATGTTGTATGATGATATAACGTTATTTTCATAATATGAAATACATTTCTTAAATTTTTCTTATGATAAAGATATTTATATCTGAGTGTGATACAAATTATATGTACTCCATATTTCCCTTTTCATTAAAACCGTAGAAAAAGTAAAATTACATTCATTTAAAAGCCTATAACGACATCTTTATTATTTCATCAAAATTTCTATAAAAATTATTTGCATATTAAAAAGGTTAGCTCGGTGAATTTTATATATTTAGAAATTGTTTTTAAATTAATAATTTTATAATAATACTGATAATTTCATAAATATTTCTTTGAATGCCGACTATCAGAGTAAAAGATAAGTATTTTACAACACGATTAATTTTATTACATCAATATCGTAGAAATAAATTCGAATGAACTTTCGAATGTTTGCTGAAAAAAAATGGTGCGATGCATGTGGACCTCTGATATTGGTATATATTGTTATAAAACCATGCAAATTATCTAATTATTTATAATCTATTTACATTCATGACATGGCATTTTAAGCTTAAAAATGAAACTAAAATATTCTAACGCTTGACATACTATTATATCTAAACCGTTAGATGTAAATGATATTTTGTAAAATGTTCGTCAGTGTGTGAAAGTAGGTAATATTTATTTATAAAAAGTTTACAATTTTTCGTATTGTTAAAGGCATTATATATATTCATATAATCCTTCAATTATCCTTTATTCAATACTAATATTCATAAAAATCCTTTTGTTTGTTTTGTGATGTTTTTTTGCTTCTAAATATCATAATATTCATTTTAGCACACTCTCATCTGAGTATTATTTTACTATAAAAAGGCTTAAGGGAATACTATTATCGTGTTTCAAAATAATAATAAATAAACATTTGTCAAAATTTATAGATAGCAAAGTTTTGCCTCAGTAGCGTTCGGAAGAATGTAAATCAAAAAGAAGAATCTATACTGTGTATATAAAATGTAAGGTTTGTTTATGATTTTTTTTTTTATCAAATGAAGTGAAAAAATGAAAGTAATTAATTAAAAAAGAAAGTAATTATAGTTTTTGCACTTATATATTAAGGAGGTAACGAGAAAAATTGTTTAATAAAATTAGTGTATTTAAAGAAAAAATATAATTTTTATTGCTTTATAAATGTATAAAAAATAAAATAAAATAAAATAAAATAAAAATATTTTCCCAAGTTTAAAATAAAAAAATAATTTTCAAAAATTTTCAAAAAATTTTCAAAATTTATAAAAGGAAATAAAAAAAAACTATCAAAACACTAACAAGAAGAAAAAGTGAAAGAAAAAGGGAAAAAAATGTTCTTTATTCTGAATTAAAAATATTTTTAGAGCTATACTTATTTCCCATCATATGAAATTCAAAAGAAATTTGAAAATAAGATAATAAAATGTGTATTATGAATTTATTTCTGCAGAATGCAGTGTATGTTTCATAAGATATTAGACTCAGATTCAGAGATTGTGAATAACGTTACAATTTCGGAAACGGAGAGAATATATTTCACATTTGCTAAGAATTTTCCTAGGAATGTGCAATGCAGCCGAAAAGCAAATAAGCTTGGGATATTATTTGTATTTACTTAGAAAATAGACTAAAATGCTGGCCATGTATAAACAGAAAAGAATTGTATTGGGAATAATGTCTAACATTATTTATAAATGAAAATTAATATGGTTCATTTTTATAATAGAATAGTAAGAAACATCCACTTTCGTTTGCTTTGATACTATAAATACAGTAACATTTTACAAATACAGTTATAAATGCAGTAATATTTTCAATTTATACTGTATATAATATATTTAACTTCCTACCATAATATTTGTGGCAGTCTTCTTGTGTGTTTTTTTGGCTACTTTAATCTTTTTAACTGGTGTTACGTTACACCAGTTATATCAGTGTAAATTGCATTATTATATAAGTTTGATTACTCCCTAAAATTGGCGGCTGCCTCTAATTTTACGGAATAACGTTGCACACACACACATACACATGTGTATATATATCCACTGCTATTATATTTTTAAATGGTATTATAAATTATTAATTCTCACATTGTTGCTTTAAATTAATATGTAATGTAATTTGTTAATTCATTCTTTCGATGCATTAGTTTTGCATATAGCAATTTAATCCTATTTGCAAACTAAATTTAGTGCTACTGCACGTTTTTACTTCCTACACTATAATAAAATTGATACATTAAACTATTTGTTTGTATCTTGTTAAACTATCCTTATTAAAAATATATGTTTTTTATTCTTTTATCTTTTTCATTTTATTTTTTTATCAAGAATTTAAAATATATTTTTAATTCTCCTTTTGTTGATTAAGATCTAAATGTAAATATATCTTGATATATTATATTTCTTTATAAACATTATTTACACACAATCATGATAATGGATGGAGCAATATCTAGTTTATTTGTATTTAATAGTTCTTAAAGTAAACTTTCAACGATATTAATTTAAATCTTTTTATTATTATAAAATAATTACATTATTTCCATTAATTTCATAACATGTTGATTAATATTATTTTGTAATTTAAATTTTTAATAATAGTTATTTTAATTATATATAATTAATTATACCTTTTTGGTTTCTGATATAACTTTCTCTGTTAACTTTCATCTATTAACTGTTAGCAAGGTGAGATGGCAAATTTGAATTTATTTTTTTTCTCACAAACATGGTGACGATTTTATTGTGTAAGTTTATCTATTTGATAATTCTATTACTATTGTTTTAATATTTATGAAGTATTTTTCATTGAATCAAGTTTTGCATTGGCGATTAATTGGGTAATTTAGAAATCATTTTTAGATTTATCCTGATTTCTAATAAAAAATTAATCGCAATTAATGTGTCTATTTAGTATTACCCTTGATAACGAGCTAAATACCACATTTCCAATACTTCGCATTTGTTCCAAAATTTCCAACTCCTCTGTTTGATGTAGTTTGATGTGATGATTGTTATTATTCCATATTTTGATGTTGAATTGTTGTATTGTATAATGGTTCTTTATATATATATATATATACCGGGTGATCCAGAAGTTCCGGGAGTTTTGAAATGCTAATAATTAACAAACTATAAACAATAGAAATATGCGGTTTTCACAGAAATGCTTAGAAACTTATGGGATTTTTTTTCGATGAAACAAACATATAATGTTAGTTACACTTTTTGCCAACAGGTGGCGCTAATAATGATAGTATTTTTTTATGGTTTGATACAGATCACTAAAAAAAAAAAGAACTTGGTGTCTAAGGGTTACAAATTTTCATTATGACGCTCATAGCTTAAAAGTACCGCCGTGAGCCGATGTAAAACAACGTGCACAGCATCTTCAGAGGAAAAAGAAATTCCATAAGAAATTTCAATTCATCGTGAAATTACAAGTGTACTGCACTCACCATGAGCTGATGATTTCCATTGAGTATTGGCATCGAATTCTATCTCATTCACGATTGCAAGAGACGTTTGGGGCTTCCTGCTTTTATCACGATCTTCCTATGAGCCCTTTTCTCAAAGCTTGTTTACAATAGCTTTCACTTATGTAAAGGCCATGGAATATTTTGCAGTTTTAACTTCACGTATTGTACGATAAGAACACAACTCGACATGCGAAGAAAGCTTGTCTTAACATAGCAGTTACCACCAGACAGCAGCGCCACCTGTTGCTGAAAATTTTAAGTATATATATATTTAAAAAAAATCATTCTAAACAAAAATCCCACATGTTTCTGATCATGTACCTGAAAACCGGACCTTTGTATTGTGCATAGTTGCCTAATTATTAACATTTCAAAACTCCCGAAACTTCTGGATCACCCGGTATATCGCATATTGTCTGTCGCAGTAGTGACGACACAAAACACATGAAAGAAAGGACACGAACAGGGAGAGAAAACATGTTTATTATTCTTAGTGCTGGAAAAATATCGGGGTAACACTGAAAAGTTCTGAGGAACTAGTTATAAGCGTCGTTGCATCTGATGGAGAAGTTCAAGACATCCCTGATGTTTTCTGTAGAACATTAGATCTTCCCTGCATCGGAGATGCGCCTGCATCCATCAGGGCCCAGGGTCTTAATTTTGGACGCCTGCTTTGATTATTATCGTTGTTCCATTCATGTTCTTTTTTATTATTTTTCTGCTGTACTAAGAATAATAAAGATATTTCCGTTTCTTATTTGTTTCCTGTCCTTCTTGCGTTTTGTGTCATCACTACCATGCCAAGAAATCGTTTCCGATCATGGGTTGCTATACAAATCTGAATCCTTGTGATGTCCCCTACCTCTCCTTAAAGTTTGTCCCACACATTTCTGAGACATCCTGTATATATATTACCTCTGACAATAGAGTTTGGTGAATAATCCTGTAGCATTAATGTAAATGAAATATTAAAGAAAGTTACCATACCAGCCTTCAAAATAGTCATCTCCTATAACTATGCACCGCTGAGATCTGTTATCCATGTCCTGGGAAATTCGCAAGAAGTCTTCTTTCGGGATGAAGTTCAAAAGCTTCGTCACGTTTCTTTGGATGTCAGCAATACGGTTAAATCTCTTTCAAAGAGAGTTTGAGTCGTGAAAATAAGAAGAAGTCTGGAGGATTGAGATCTGGCGAGTATGGTAGGCGTTCAATTTGTACCATCCCTCATGAATTTCGTTCGGGTCTTGCAAAGCTTAAAATCAGACTTTAAAAGGATCTTTCATTCGTTCATTTTCTTGTTCTCAGTTAAGAACCAACATACAGAACAAGCACTTAGTAAAGCACGTCTTACACGGAATATAAACGACGCTCAATTGAACAACGGTGGGGGGAGATAGTCAACACTTGCCTTTTATGTAGGTGCAGAGTTTTGTTTTTCCAGTATCATCAGATTGGTCGTTCTGAACTCATTCACCAAATTTTATTGTCTGAGGTAGTATATTGCTAATATTTAGAATGAAATTGAAACACACAATCCATTTCGGACAGTAGACAAATGTGGTTTTATAATACATTTTTTGAGTTCCCAAACTTTGCTTATGTGCAAGGTTTTAATTGAAATAATACAACACAGGCTTAGAGATTTTTCAGCTTTCAATTCAATATATATTTTTATCCATATTAAAAATACATTATGTCAATTGTTTAATGAATGAATAGTTTCTAAATAGTTTAAATTTTCTTAGCAAACAAGAAAAAAAAAATAAATAAACGTAATTAGATGTAAACTCAAGACAAAAGTAATCGATTACATAATAGCACAAAATTCTTTACAAAAATTTTCTCTTAAAAAAACCCATAAAAATAATGCTCCTCTTCGCTACTTATAAAAAAAGCATAAAAAAACTTACTTTTTCTTACCTAATTTGGCTTCTAAAATGATAATTATAATTGTAAGTATTCATCTGCGACAATCCCATTTTTTTTTTTATTTCATCCATGTAAATGTTTCAAATTTCTTTTTCACAGTGCCAAATGAAATGGTAATCCATGCAAATCATAGCAATTCTAATGATATGAAATTTCGTACATTAGTTATTAGGATATGATCATCGTTAAAATAACACAAATCATGCAAAATTCAGCATAGCAATATCATTTGTTGGATGTTTTACATTGAAATTTCATTTGCAACAATTTATGCAGACATCTAACTGCATTTGAAATTTGATGAAAGTCCGTGCATTAGTTCTTGAGATAGGGGTATGTTGGAAATCATAAAAACTCACCATAAAAGTGCGATCTGCTGGGCAATTTACGGCAAAATGAAAACAACACAAAGTCATATTTATGAATAACTGAATGTGAAGTTTTATGAAAATCCGTACATTATTTCTATAGATAGAGTTTTAGCGAAAATCGCAATAAATGCAGCATAGTTAAAGTCTATTTACACCAAAAAGTAGCAAACTCCAATTCATGTCAGGGACTACATGAATCTGAATTTAGATGTAAATTCGTGCATTAGTTCTCGAGATTGAACTATTGCAGAAATGGTGATAAATGCTGCATAGCAACGCCACCTGTGGAGCGATTTAAACTAAAAACAGCATCAGCGTCCATATAAACCAGGGACTAACTAAATATAATTTTATTAAATCCCATTAATTCTTGAGATAAAGCGCCTAAAATATTTGTGCCATATACAGCCAGAGTGACTGACACGCTCACAGAGAGACATTTGTAAAGACATGTATTTTGGCACTTCAGACCCGTAAATCGTGTAAATACGTCGAAAACCTGAATTCAAAAATATTTTCTGATCCAATACTTTCTTCTTGTAAGGACAGAATAAAGCAAAAATACGGCATCAGGTATGAGTAATTGGAGGTTCGCATATGTCATCTTGGGAATAAATTGAGTAAAAATTCCAAAATTTTTGAAATTTTTTGTAAATTATTTTTTTTTATTTTAAACTTGGGAAATATTTTTACTTTTTTTATTTTTTTTTATTTTTTTTATATATTTTTTTATTTAAGTAGGTTTTAGAAGTACTGTACTGTCTACAATAAGCTCTTTTATCTACGTGAGTGTATGTGTTTGTATATATACAAATTTTATTTTTAAACAGTTCAAAAGATTTAGACTAACTTTTGTATTTAATGGTTACTTTGCATTCATTGATTTAGAATATTCAACCACTGGGCTAAATGACATGATCCAGAAAATCTTATTATTGGGCCATTTTTAGATCACTAGAGGTCATGGCATTTCAAAGGGAAAGACGTTTAAAACAAATTTCAAAATATTGAACTACAAATGAAGTGGCAAAGTTGACAAATTTTCGAAAGCTTGACAATGTTTTGTAAAATATAGCAACGTCGGTTGTATTCGGATTTAAAATCGTTTTTCAAGGTAACAGTCTGAAAACAAATGCCTGTAGATACGTAAAAGACTGCCACATATTTTGCGATATTTGTTGGCATTTGGCATAAAAATAAGCTTTCAAATTATAAAGCAGTCCTTGAGATACTCAAAATTGTAGATCATGTTCCAAACAATCAGACTCCATAGAGCGGACTCGAAAACTGAAATCAACCAACCAGAGTAAACATAATTTTTGCAACACATGCTTCTTAAAGAAATATTGCCAAAATTGGAGATATTAGTTGAAATTTGGGTCACAAGGCGAAGAGTAAAACATTCGATTTCGTGAAAGGGGTCTCGTTGATCAGTAATGCTATATGTTGCTTCAAGTTTTAAAATCATAAAGAGTCCTACAACCAAAATAAAAAGCGCAACTAAAAAGAAAATTTGGAAAAATAGCATTATTTGTAAAAATGTAAAAATAAATATAAATATTAGAAATATCATCATAGTATTAACATTAATTATTTCTGTCTATAACACTGGCATAAAATAAAATGTTTCATAGCAATAATATAGCAAGAATTTCCAGTTATACATGTTATTATTTTTACGTTATTTAAACGTTATTACACAACGTTATTTTAATGTTATTTTATCGACATTTCTCTATACTTGTGACGTGAATATTCATGTGCGGAAATGTAACAGTTACAAAATGCATCGCATTTAATGCTTTCTAATTTTAGTTTGATTTTAATTAATTCATGTAAAAAAACATGATTTTTTTTAAAGGAAACTATCATGATTAATAAGCAACTTTTCATTTTTATTCCATTGTTGCTATAAGCACCACATGCCAACGCAAATTTATGCATTTTATAAAAATTATGCTTTTGGCGAACATATAACGCTCAAAAATATTGACTATGCTTAATTAAATGTCGTGCATAAATATTGTGCATACAGATGTGACCATTAAATAAAAAAATTCAATTACAATAAGATATAACTTATATCATATTTAGGTTTTTTTTCATTTTTTTAATTGTTACATATTACCGGTAACGATTTAAGAAATCTCCATCATACAAAACACAATCTTTAAACCAAAATTTTTAACTATGAACGTTATAGCATGAAAGCAATAACGTGTTAGATAACAAGTTACTTAAGACAAAATAACACTGTGAAGTTATTTAATATTGTGTTATACACAATTTTCACTTGCATTATTAAAAATTCTTATTTTTGCATAAGGTAATGCATATAGACCATGACTTACCTGTAACTGACAATTTTAACTATTCCTCTTTTTAGGTGCGTTCACAATTATGTAAATATTCTACAATTGTCGTTCACTTCATCCGTCCGTATGCCTGTCTGCCCGGATATGACCTAACCTAAAACTATTCAACCGAATCACATAAAATTTAAAATATAAAATTGATGCATAATTTTGTAGAATCATTTAAAATTTTATGAAAATCGGATATATAGTTTAATGACAAACACACATTACAGTGGTTAACAAAATTCTTGAAACCTTTAGGTAGCTTTATTGCAAAAAGTAAAAAAAACTAGCTATTTCAGCCATCCGGAGGAACACACTCCCGGAAACGTTTGATATATTTCCACCAACCATGATCCCCAGACCTCAAAACTACCTTCCGTTCATATGTTGATATATATTTATAAATGTAAATATCCATATATAATGATATATATATATATATATATTCAATTCTTAACATTAAATATAAACAAAAACATTACAAGTAAATTTTAAATCATTTACAATTATAAGGAGATATTTATAAGTAGAATTGGGACCAGATGCTGCCAGATATAATGCAGGTTAAGAGCGGAAATGACAATGCTAATCGGGAAGTCTATGACTAAAGGAACGACTAATATGGAATGAATAAGATTGTTTAATACAGAAAAAATGCTAAAATTTGCTCTATAAAAAATTCTTTTTTATTCAACAAAAGATCCACTATACCATTTTTATTCATTTTGATTTCAACTAGTAACTTTTTTGCTGTTTTTCTATGATAGTATATTTCGTATCAATTTTATAAGTCTATTCTTAAATTGTGTGGTGAAACTCTAATTATATCGTTCGTATGAAACTGTCGTATGGTTCTCTGAATTTAATGTTTTAAAGTAAAAATTGCAGAAATTGTCTTTTTAAAAGTATAACAAAAAAAGAGAAATGTATCCAAGGAGAATTCTTTTCGTTTCTTTTCGTAATAATTTAAGAGATTGTACGAATTAGAAATATATATATATATATATATATATATACTTCGTTAGAAATTTTGTTCAAAGTTGTTTTGTATTTTTGGGACATTGTTAGATTAAAAAAGAGAGAGGTGGTCACATAAACTTTATCAAATTAAAGTATGAAAAGAAGAAAACTATTTTACGGAAAAATGTTGTAAAAATTTTAAATCAAATTCTTTATTATTTCAGACGTAAAGATTATTAATTTTCAATGAAAAGTAACTGTATTCTTTTTCATTGAGAAATTTTATATCAAAAATTTTTATTTCAAAGGACATTTTTCCAGTCCACTGTTACGTTATAAAAATAAAATACAATGCGTTGAATTTTAAAAGGTATATAATAATTTTCATTTATTTTCAGGATTTTGAATCTTGTAAATGATATGTATATGTATATATATATATATATATTTTTTTTGAAATGAATATTTTAACGAAAACATAGCATACAATATTTAAGTAAATATTAAATTTATGTTGTATAGGTTGCATAAAATACACGCGCACTCGTTTTTTTCTTATTTCTCTATTAAAATATTTAACATTAATATTACTTGACTTGAATAACAAACTATAACTTTATGCTTGGAAATTGATGCACAGGAAATTAGTTTCCTCTTTACTCCTATTTATTATTGAAAAGAAAGTTATTGAAAAAACAGAGATATAATTAAGTTTATTAGTTATGAAAACATTTTCAAAAAATTATAAGTATTTTTAGGAATTTTCTATTTAACAGAAAAAAACTTTTTTTTTCGTAATTGGGACTTGTTTTATGGTGGCAACAACAATTGAGAAGTCCTAGTGAAAATTAAATATCTCTTATGTACATTCCCTTGCGAAATATTTATACGATTTCAATTCATTATTGCCATTAAATTGTCCCATATTTCGATCGTCCTTTTTTATGTCAAATCATTTTTAGTAACTTTATTTTTCGCCTTTTAATAAAATCATATAACTGATTTTTTTCTTTTTTTTTTCCTTTTTTAGCATTTTTACAGATTGGTTAATATTTAGTGTAGCTATAAGCAGACTATTTTTTTTAAAGTTAAATCGTTTCTTTGAAATCCCAGGAAATCTAGTTTATCATCAATTAAAATTTCACAAGTGTTGTTTCTTCAGTAATTAATATAATTCAAAACACACATTTAAAAACACTAAACGAAGCAATTATGATTACTCATGCAATAAAATATTAACTAATATACGAATTCGAAAACAAAAAAAAAAAAATGTCAGAATGTGATATTGCAAATAAAATTTTATTTTGGCTGTTTCAAATGAGTAAAACCCCAAATAAATTCAGGAAAATGAGACTAGCTGTCATTTCTCCAGTAATTAATATAATTCAAAACACATATTTAAAAACACCAAACGAAGCAATTTTGAGTACTTATGCAATTAAATATTAACTAACATACGAATTCAAAAACAAAAACAAAATGTCAGAATGTGATATTGAAAATACAATTTTATTTTGGCTGTTTCAAATATTAAAACCCCAAATAAATTCAGGAAAATGAGACTAGCTGTCATTTTAATCTGCGTACTAAATTTAAAATCTTGATAAAGATTTAGACTAATTTCATAAGTTATTTATATGTACAATGTGTAGTCTCTGATGCAAAAAATAAAAAGCACCCAGAAGGAATTGAGCCAGAATAACGAAATTGGTTTGTTGATGTAATTTAATGAATTATGTAAATGATTAAAATTTCACGCTGACTCATCTCCTATGGGCTTTGTGCAATGCGCATTTAAATTGTTCAACATGCTACACTTAAAGACCCGGTACCCGAATCCATGGATAATTAGAACTGCTCTAATATTTCTGATAAATGAGATTTGAAAGAATGATCATTTCATAGCATTCTAGATAGCACTTGGAATAGTTGTTTCATATCGAAGGGAACAAACGATAGACCTCAGAAAAGCGGCTTGGTCAAACAGATATATCAGTCTGCATTTTAATGGAAACGATAGACTTGTTCTAATTTGTTGGCATCTCTCGATCACAGATTTTATAGTCAGCTGACGCAGTGTCAAAGGACACTCCAAGGCCAGAAATGCATGGGAGGATAGAGCAGTAAGAAGAGCAGGTACATTTACAGTCACCATCAACTATTCGATTCCATTACCAGTTGATATGAATGTGGTGATGGTGATAGCGAGGCGTGTAACCCTGTAAGATAATAGGGCGTCTCTTTGCTCAACTCTCAACGTCCATTTAAGCAGTTACATCTAACACTTCAACCTAAATGATGTTGTTTCAATTAGTATAGATATCAAGGGAGCTCTGTTGTTTCTATTTGGTGAAATGTAATATTCAGCTACTAATTACACTTTTCTCTTACACTGGTGTCTAATGTATGTGTCTATTTGTACTAAGTATGTATAAAAAACCTGGCTTAAAATCACATTGTTTTTTTTTTTTGTTTTGTTTTGTGTTATGAAGGGCAAGCAGGGATTTTCGACCGATGTTATTGACTTCATGGATGTAAACAAATTCGCAAATCAATATTTATTTTTTGCTTCAGTTATAATACTCATGACAAAAAACGGTGATTTTTCCCCATATAGTTTCATTTTTGAGCAAATTTATAATGTTTAGGAAGTATTTACATTACATTGTTTAGGCCGATTCCGAAGAATGGAAAATTGCATATGAAATGAAAATATGCCCAATTATAAACAGCTTTGTAAATAATTAATATTTATTTAATGTTTCACTTTCTATGTGTTGACTCAAAGTTCCCTTAAAAAAAAAAAAAAAAAAAAAAAAAAAAAAAAAAAAAAAAAAAAAACTTTTTTTTAAGTGTTCCCGTGACGAAATTTGTTGAGGGAGGGGGATTATTTTGATGAAATTTGCTATTTTTTTCAATTTCTTGATCTTGATCGCTCAACAATGTTTTTTCAAAAATATGAAGATCATTATAACAACAAAGAAAAATAAAATTATCAGACGAGATCCCTCTTTTTGCATAGCATTCAATCATGATAATGCAGTCCTTATATACCATATTTATCACTTGCTCTTGTTTTTTTATGACTATTTGGTAAAACTTGCATATTTTGTGGTACCTAGACAAATTTTGTGTGTTTTGGGGATATTTTGACGAAGATCACGTTTTTTATGATACCTGGACAAAAATTGCCTTTTTCTCGAGGTCTTTTGGTGGAATTTGTCGTTTTCTCGAGGTCTTTGGATGAAATTTGTCATTTTTTCTGACTATCTTTCGATTTAATCTGCCGTTTTATCGAATTTATCCTTTTTTGGTAAATTTATCGTTTTTTCGTTATCTGTTTGAGAATTTTGCAATTTCTTTTGCTACTTTTGGCGATATTTTGACGAAATGTGCCTTTTCCCCCATCTTTTGACAAAATTTGTTGTTTTCTCACGATCTATTTACCAAAATTGGCGTTTTTTGAGGTATCTAGACAAATTTTATGTATTTTCGCGATCTTTTGACGAAATTCACGTCTTTATGTTACCAGGACGAAATATGTCGTTTTCTCGAAGCCCTTCGGTGAAATTTGTTCTTTTTTCTCGCGATCTTTCGGTGTAATTTGTCATTTTATCAAATATATCCTTTTTTCATGATTTTTTTCACAAAATTTATCGTTTTTTTGGGGTTTTTTTGAGAAATTTGTTGCTTTTTGCGAAATTTATCTTTTTTGCAATCTTTTGATGAAATGTGCTTTTTTTCATCTTTTGACAAAATTTGTTGTTTTCTCACAATCTATTTACCAAAATTTGCTTTTTGAGGTACCTAGACAAATTTATATATTTTCGCGATCTTTTTTCGAAATTCACGTCTTTTATGATACCAGGGCAAAATTTTTCGTTTTCTCAAGGTCTTTTGGTGAAATTTGTCATTTTATCAAATTTATCCTTATTTCGTGATTTTTTTTTGCGAAATCTGTCAATTTTTCGTTATTTTTTTGTGAAATTTACCTTTTTTGCAATCTTTTGATGAAATGTGCCTTTTTTCCGTATTTTGACAAAATTTGTTGTTTTCTCACAAACTACTTACCAAAATTTCCTTTTTTTGAGGTTCCTAGACAAATTTCATGCGTTTTCGCGATCTTTTGACGAAATTCAGATTTTTATGATACCTGGACAAATTTGTTTTTTTTCCCGAGGCCTTTTCGTTGAATTAGTCGTTTTTTTTTGCGATCTTTCGATGTATAGTTTGTCATTTTATAAAATTTATCCTTTCTTCGCAAATTTTTTGTGAAATTTGTCATTTTTCTTTATCTTTTTTATGAAATTTGTTATTATTTTTGTGAAATTAAACTTTTTTTGCAATATTTTCATGAAATGTGCCTTTTTTCCATCTTTTGATAAAATTTGTTGTTTTCTCACAATCTATTTACCAAAATTTGCGTTTTTTGAGATACATAGAAAAATTTAATGTGTTTCTGGGATCTTTTGAAGAAATTGATGTTTTTTATGATACTTGGAAAAAAATCTGTCTTTTTCTCGAGGTCTTTTTATGAAATTTGTCGTTTTTTCTCATGATCTTACGATTTAATTTGCCGTTTTATCGAATTTAACCTTCTTTCGTGATCTTTCTGCAAAATTTATCTTTTTGTGTTTATTTGACTAAATGTGCCTTTTTTTCTGTTCTTTGACGAAATTTGTCGTTTACTCACAGTATTTGAGAAAAATTTTGGTTTTCTCACAATATTTTGAATTTTTTTCGGAATATGTTTACAAATGTGCCATTTTTTAGGGGTTTTTTTGTCAAAATTTGCTTTTTTGCAATACTTTGATGAAATTTGTTTTATTTGGAATACCTAGACAATTTTGTTTCTTTCTTTGCAGTCTTTCAACAAATTTTACAATTTTTTTAGCGATCTAAGAAATTTGCTGTTTTTTGCGATTTATTGACGAAATTTGCTGGGATTTTTTTCCATCAATTTACAAAATTTCCGGGAGGTTTCTTTCTTTTTTTGGGGGGGGGGGTATTTTGATGCAATTTGCCATTTTGTTGAATGCATCCCTTTTTTGTGATCTTTCTGCAAAATTTGTCATTTTTTGTGAAATTTACCTGTTTGTGATTATTTGACGAAATGCGCCTTTTTTCTATTCTTTTACAAAATTTGTCATTTACTGGCAATCATTTGACAAAATATGTTTTGTTTTCTCACAATATTTTAATTTTTTTTTCATGATCTGTTTGCAAATTTGCAATTTTTTTTAGGAATTTTTTGTCGAAATTTGCTTTTTTTTTAAAAAATTTTCATGGATGTAGCCGTTTTCAAAGACGTTTTGACAACATTTTGATTGTTAGCAATATTTTGAAGAAATTTGTTTTATTTGAAATACTTGTACATTTTTTTGCATGCTTTTGACAAATTTTGCAATTTTTTTAGAGATCTTTTGAAGAAATGTATTGTTTTTTGGGATCTGTTGAGGTTTGCTGTTTTTTTCCCCAATATTTTTACAAAATTTCCGGGTGTTTTTTTTAATTGAGGGGGAGGGGTATTTTGACGAAATTTGCTATTTCTGTGATTATTTGCCAAAATTTGCGTTTTTAATGGTACCTAGACAAATTTTGTGTTTTTTCTTGATCTTTTGACAAAATTCCTGTTTTTTATGATACTTGGACAAAATTTGTCGTTTTCTCGCTATCCCAAGGAGCATGCAAATTTCAACTAACGACCATATAACATGTAATATAACACGTAATTTTCTTGAAAAATAATTTGCAGAAAGCTTTTGACCTAATTTTTACGTACACAGAAATTTTTTTAATTTTTCACAAGCTGTTGTTCATGGCAGGAAGTTTTTTGAAAAACTGTCAGCTTTACACAAGCAGTCCTGCTGAAAAATTAAAAAAGTTAGTGAATATGGCACTCGACCTCCTGGGTATACATGGAACCGAGTGCAACACTGATAGTAATTTATTATTATGATTTCACGAATTTGATTTTTTACATATAATTTTTTTTAATATATTGTACATGCTTGTCATTATTTCACATTAATGCACTAATATTTAAAAATTTCTTTTTTCCTTTGGTTCTTACATATTGTTGCCATCGAGTTTCGAAGGGTTCCACCTAGTATTTATAATTTCTTTTTAAGTTTGGTAAGAGTGTGGCCTTTTGGGCAAGAGTGTTTAAATAATTTTCGGAGAGTGCGTAAATAACCATCATAAGAAAAATTCAAATTGCAGCCAAGTTGCTATTTTCAATATTATTGTAATCTAAGTCATTTTCAATCATTACGTGATCTGATTGATACATGTAGAAATTTCTATTCAATAGATCGCGAATTAATGAATCATATGACAATTAAACATATAGAATTATTTTTTTTAATGAAACCATCTAGCCAAATAATTAGATATTTTCTTATTGGTTAAAATTAAAATAAAAAATTAATCAAATGTGCGTACTAAAAATTCAGTAAAAGAAGATAAACATACAGCGAAAAATATGCCTCAAAAGAGCATCTCAAATGTATTTATTTCGGAAACATACAAAAAAAAATTATAAATGTGTTCTCTACACATACAGTGAATATCATAATTTACATTCTTATTTTCAATTAAAATTTTTTTTAATAACAGATAGAGAAGTTGTGACATTTATATTATACATAAATTTATATACTTATTAACACTAGAATTACAGAGGCGGGTCATCCGTGACCCAAGACATTGTTTTTCGCTCGTATCACTGTTGCTTTTTAAAGTAAAACTTTGAAACTGATTGACTTTTCCTAAATACTTGGTATAATGCCGTAGCACGAATTTAGTTGAAATCGCATGAAAACTTTTTTATATACACATCTTTATACCTAGAATTACCATGCTGGGTCAACGCTGACCCGAACAAAATAATTGCATTTTTCCTTTATTTCAACAAAGATTTCAACTCTATATTTTTTAATAACATAAGAATAGTGTAAGTATATGTTCCACACTAACTTTTCACAAAAGAGGGAAAGAAATATGCGTATGTACAGGTGCGGGAAGGGGGGGGGGTTATGATCACATATCTGTTATGCATTTGAAAGCTAAATTTGTGAGTTTTTATGTTATTTCAAACTACTGTAAGGATGACGTAAATAGTTGATTTTTAAGTTATACCTTAGAAAGCAACTAAAAAGAATATTTTGCTTCTCATAATCCTCACCGCGAAAAAAAAACTTTGTTTGTGACATTTGACTTTCACACATTTATAGTAATGACATCACTACAGTTGTTTCTTCAATGAGAAAATTTTAAAATTTTAATGTGAATTGTCTTTAAATGACTTTAGTGAAAAAATTTCGTGACGGCGATGATGAAGTAGATGAAGCTGACAATTTTGACATAAATGACGAAACATTTTTTCTTAAAAATGACAATAAAATTTCATTGTTCGAATCCAATACATGTAGTAGCAAGCTGAATAAAAGTAGACAAAAAAATTGCTGTGGGAAAAATTAAGAATCAGAAATAAATTGTAAGTATTTTGCAGAAAATTAAAAATAAAAGAATTCACTTTTTCGAAATAATTCTAAAAAGTGGGAGAGATACAAAATAAATCACTCTTGGAAGTGATTTGGAACATCGAACTATATGGACGGTAGAGCCCCAGTGTTCAACATCTTCTGATTAATGCAAAATCTGATTAAAGATCTAGTGATCATAAATATTTCGGTAGTTTTTAAATGTACAACAGATTCTAATATAAGTAGAAATGTCTTCTTGCTAAAATTATAGCTATCATTTCAAAAGAATGTGAAGATATCTGTCCACGCACCAGCACTGAAATTTCAAACAAATGAAAAATATTGCCACATAAAGCATACGACAAAGAAATTAACTTGTTTGGGAAAACTGCTTATAACTTGTGTGTGTGTCATGAACAGAAAAAAAAGGAAAAGAAAAAAATCCATGGCATTTTGTATGAATTGATTGAACCGTAAACTGTATAAAACGTAAAAGTGTAAGTAAAAAAAAAAATCACGAATATGTATATATATTTAATTTTATTGTATGAATATCTAATTGATCGATAGGAACATTATAACACAATTTAAATCGATAAATTATGTGTATATAAATTATATGTATATATATTATTTAAAAAGTATGAAAATCTCAAAACATTTTTTTTAATTAGAAATAAAAAAAATTCCTTTGTGGTATTTAATCTCAAATTTTCGTATTATGTAATAGTCTAAATGCTAAATTGTATTAATTATTAATTAAAAATCAGGATATTTATGGTCAATAATTATTGTGTGTCTTTATCTTCCATGTTAAACAATATTAGCGTCCTTAAAAGCCATGAGTCAGATGTGACTCACCCCGGTATTTCTAGGTATACAAGAAACGCGGTAATTCTAGTGTTAAGATTGATACAGAAGAAAGCTCACATATATGATAAAAAGAGAAGATAAAACTGCCTTGTCTTTCGAATACATAGATTTAAACTCGCAATGTTTTGAAAAAACACCGTAAACACTAGCGATAAATGATAAATAAACTAAAACACTTCGTAAAATCACCATAAAAAAGAATGACCATGAAATCACCATGAAATAAAGTGGGAGGTGTTTCGAGCTATTACAATAACAGCTCGCCATCAGGTAAACGTCATCAGCAACAGAATAGAGGTAAATTGAAAGAAACTTTATTTCATTTTATCTCTACTATGTGCCCTTACGTACACGTGTTGGTTTAGAGGATGACGAGCTGTTATTGTCGTAGCTCGAAATGCGTCCTACTTTATTTTTCAATTTATGGAGATTTTACAAAGTATTTTAGTTTATTTCGCAATGTTGTACCTATCGGAAAATTATGAACTATCATTTAAGAATATTAGGGTTGATGAATATTTTTGGTTTTCAATACCCGCCGAGATTTTGACACTATCGTCGTACAGCTCTTTTTTTTCTAGTAAATGTGACAAATATTTCAGACGATTTCGTGTTTATAAAAGTGAAACTTTTGCAGAGAAACTGGAACCGTGTACCGACAATATCTCAGGTTACAGTGTTCAGAATATGAAATAAAGTGATTTATTTATTGATTGTTCTTAAATATTGTGTTGTAGCTGTATGTTTATGAGAATTCAGCTGATCGTTGCCAGTGTGATATTATTATTAATACAGATAATGAAAAGGAGCAGTGCCTTAGTAATAATTGAGTTTAAGTGCAAGAGTGTAATATACAATATAGTTTTAAGATGGTCATGTAACCGTTACATAATAATTTCAATGACTGGACAGTTTATTGTAGATTCTCAACGGTTTAGTATAAAAATTTTCAATACTATACCCGTTATATCGGTTTGATAGTTTAATTGGTGATTACTTGCATTTTCTTATTGCAAAAACATGAATAAATATATATTTCGAAAAAATATATACATATCGCAAGTTATAATAATATAGGAAAAAAATATTAAAAATACATTTAATTTACTTTGACAAATAACAGTTCAACACACAACGATATGAGCCTTTATACAGAAATTCTTTATCCGTAATTCTATTTGGATATTTAAAAACTAATCGTTGGGGTGCACCGTAATACTTACCCATCATGGATATGTATATGAAAATAAAACATGTGAAAATATTTATACAATGCATTGCAATTCATAAACAAAATTTAAATATTGTTAATATACATAGTAATGCTATATTAAAGAACTGCTGATGTACCAATTTCGACAAATTATATAAAACGCCAAACTACTCAAGTAGTACCGAACTGCGTAGAAGAAACATCCTTATAACTCTAAAAAACATAATTCTATTAACTAACAAATAACTGCATCGGATTAAGCGTCTCATTTCCAATTAAAATATACTTCTGAATTAAAATTTGAATGAAATACAGGGTCATGAAAAATCGAAGAATGTGGAAAACAAGATTACAAATATCTCAGCAACTGATAATCCGATCGACTTCGTTAAATATGCAAAACGTGTGTTATTTTATTGCCTTTTACGTCCAGTCCTTAAAACAAAAAAATTCGAAAATTTTTATGTACCTTTCATCGGAACAAATTTTTCGAGGGTCCGAAAAAAATAGTTCCGGATAATCGAGGTTGCTGATATTAAATAGGGTTCGTCCCATTCTTACATACTAACTACATACAAAATTTCAAGTCTCTATCTCAATTTGACAGACTGACAGACTGACAGACAGACAGACGGACGGCAATTTTTTTTTTCTAAAAATATGTTTTTCGGAATCTCCACTATCTAAAACGTGTAAATCCGTCAAAAAAAATTTCGATTTTCAAAACGATTGCAAGACTTACCCTATACAAGGTATGATGTGTAAGGAATATCAAAATACATTTTTAAATGTATTGAAAATTCAGTTACATTTAGACGATGATGAAATATACTACGAAAAAATGAATTAAATATGCATTTATTACAGTTTCTTAATTGGAACTTAAAAAAATTTCCATTGACATATATCGTGATAAGTTTTCAGTAAGAAAGCTTATGCTTTCTTTTTTCCTGAATTTTATAAAATAAATTCTACAACTACAAGTATACAGGTTGCAAATTATGTTTTTATCACAATTCTGCAAAACAATTGTTAAATATTTTCTATATATATAAATGGGTACTACTAGGTTATCCCGTCGACCAAAAATTTATCGCCAAACTATAAAATAAAATACCGATAATGGATGATAGTGAATGTTAGATTCAATGACATTAAATACGATTCACGTGTTTAAAATGCCATTAAGTGATTTTTATTTCGACTTTTTATTAATATTTTTATTAATATTCTACTAATTATTTGTTTTTTTCGTTATTTAAAATAAAAATTTTATCAATATGTATAATTTGGCTCTTAGTTTGGCGATTTGTATAATTTGGCGAAATTGGTCGACGGGATAACAGAGTAGTAACCCATAAATGTAATCCTGTTACTTTACTTACCTATTTATATTTCATTTAACTGTAAAATGTTTCGCCTATTTCAATACCTGAAAGTTATAAAACTATTTTAAAAGAACAAAAAAATCAAAAGAGAAAAATCTTTGAAATTGCAAGCATCCTGAGAAGTAAATACCATTCTAACTTAAGAAGTGGTGAAAAAGAGCCCATTTAGAATCTGAGAATAAATTCAGCTTAGAATAATATGTTCCACGTTTTCAACAAAATGTAAATTGTAAACAGCATTAGAAAGGAAATGTTGTGGTATTATGATTCTCTGTAGAATATCACGAAAGCTATTTGCTGTAGAGAGAAAATGTATAAATATTTTACAACGAGATTCAAAAAGATTTCAGAGTATTTATGCAAACGTGTTTCTTCATTTCTCATTCACAGCATTTTATTTTTATTTTCCTTTATAAGAAACAATGAATAAAAAAGTATATATATGTATATATATATACACTATATTGCCATTGATTATGGGACACTTGCGATTTTAGACATTTTACTAAATATCTAGAAAAATAAATGAGGAATCATCTCAAAACTCTTAGTGTATAAATATAATAGTATACGTCATACATCTCCGTGAAGATTTTTTACCGAAACTCCATAGGGGACCGTCAACAAATTAAAAAAGAATGAATATCTTTTGAATAACCCTGTCAAAACTAATGTAGCAAAAGCGCTCAAACTCTAGATTATGATTGAATGCCTTATTGTAATACACTGTGTTCATTTTTATGCAAATAGCATGCATACTCGCAGAGTAATTAAGGTTTTTATAAAAATGGCCCCAAATTTTTCCAAGTTTTTTCCTTATAATTTTCAGAGTTCTTAATATAAAATAATATTTTTTTCAGAAAAAATGACAAACAACATTGCACACAGTACCCTGTAATCAGAATTAAAAAATAATGAACATTTTATACAAAATGAGTTGGTTTACTAAATAATTTTTTACTGCGCATGCGTCAACGATATCAAAATTTCATTTGCATATTATGTTAGCTAAATGTATAGAGCAACTTTTGTGAAAGTCACAAAATCATAACTTTAAAATTCTGAAAATAATCGTCAATTGAATAAGTTGAAAATCCGTTATTTTCAAAATGAAGCAAAAACAAGAGGGGTTGTATCCATATATTCATTGATTAGTGTCAATATAAAATACACAATACGGGATGTTACGACTACTTTTGGATAAAATCCCTCATTTTTTTGCTTCATTTTGAAAACAACGGATTTTGTCCTTTTTCTATAGACGATTACTTTCAGAATTTTCAAGCTATAATTTTGAGACTTTTACAAAAGTTGCTCTATACACTTACCTAACATAATATGCAAATGAAATTTTGATATCTTTGACGCATGCGCAGTAAAAAATTATATAGTAAACCTACTCATTTTTCATACAATTTTTATTATTTTTTAATTCTGATTACAGGGTACTATGTGCAATGTTGTTTGTCATATTTTTTGAGAAAAATATTATTTTATATTAAGAACTCTGAAAATTATAAGGGAAAAACTTAGAAAAATTTGGGGCCATTTTTATACAAACCTTAATTACTCTGCGGGTATGCATGCTATTTGCATAAAAATGAACACAGTGTATTACAATAAGGCATTCAATCATAATCTAGAGTGTGAGCGCTTTTGCTACATTAGTTTTGACAGGGTTATTCAAAAGATATTCATTCTTTTTTAATTTCTTGACGGTCCCCTATGGAGTTTCGGTAAAAAATCTTCACGGAGATGTATGACGTATAGTATTATATTTATACACTAAAAGTTTCGAGATGATTCCTCATGTATTTTTCTAGATATTTAGTAAAATGTCTAAAATCGCAAGTGTCCCATAATCAATGGCAATATAGTGTATATACAGGGTGTTTCGCTACCAGACCGACAAACTTTGAGGGATGATAGTAGACATGAAAACAAACATTATTAAATAGGGAACCATGGGGCGCAAACGTCTTCTGTAGGAGCTAGCGGCCATTAAAGTTTGAGGTCCAAAATTTCAAACGATGATAAAAAAATGGAAAAAAGGGTCGAACCGTTTGCGGTTTTCACTAAAACATTCTTTATATCACGTTTTTCTTAGAAAAAAATTTCAAAGGTTATGTTCAAAAATTGTCGATAGAGGGCGCTTTAGACTTTAGAGTAACGAACAGTTACTTTTTACCGTTATTTTGTGTATGGGGTTGAAATTATTCTAAAGTTTAGACTTTAACTTAAATTTTAAGTCCAAAATCGGAAACATTGGGATTAGGTAACTAGCGAAAATTAAACTGTGAACAGAGGGGGAAATTTTAAACGCTCATAAATATTGGACAAACAAATCGATTTTGTTGCAGTTTGCGTGTAAGTCATTCCCTTGGTAATTATTTTATTCAAAATGATGTACAGCTTTGGTGCCCTCATATTTTGATAGAGAGCGCTTCCGACACATCTCTGACATTTTAGTGGCATTACTACTGCGTGTTTTACTACCAGACCATCATACTTCCAAGAAGTGTTAGGGATACAAAGACGACTTGGAATCACATAGGATTGTGACGTTGGAAATGCATTTTTTGCAAGTTACGGTTAAAGGAAGCAGAGAAAAAAGTAACAGAAACAGCAGAGAAAGAACGACACGTTAATGTGACAGAAAACAGTTTATTTAAAGGTTTTACGAGAAAAGGTGCTCAAAATTACAACCAGAAGTAGTCCGGTATGCTTGACAGCGGCGTCACGTGGAATTCCTCACGCTTTGAAAGTTTCCTGGCATCTCTGATAGTTTTCTGGCAGCTACAGAAATACCAGCTGCGAGGTCTTCAACTGATGGTACGGGAGTCTCATACACCCAATTTTCTATTTGACCCCAGCAAAAGAAGTCCATACATGATAGATCCGGCGATCTGGCAGGCCAATGAACCGGGCTACCACGACCTATCCACCACTGTCCATATGTTACTTTGAACTGTCGGTAAACGTCATTGGTAAAATGTGGAGGAGCCCTATCGTGCTGTTCATCGTTCAAATACTTCATTCTGCTACCTTTGGAACCGGTTCGCGAATGATCACTTCAAAATGATCTTTGCGCAGGCGCATTACCGTTTAGCGCCATCTACCGTCGCTGTCAAACTTGCCGGACTACATCTGGTCGTAATTTCAAACACCTTTTCTAGTAAAACCTTTAAATAAACTGGTTTCTGTGACATTAACGTGTCGCTCTTCTCGCATTAAAGTGTCTCTCTGTTTCTGTTACTTTTTTCTCTGCTTCCTTTAACCGTAACTTGCAAAAAATGCATTTCCAACGTTACATTTCTATGCGATTCCACGTCATCTTTGTATCCCTAACACTTCCTGGAAGTATGATGGTCTGGTAGTAAAACACCCAGGAGTAATGCCTTTGAAATGTCAGAGATGTGTCGGAAACGCCCTCTATCAAAAAATGAGGGCACCAAAGCTGTACATCATTTTGAATAAAATAATTACCAAGTTAATGACTTACACGAAAACTGCAACAAAAACGATTTGTTTGTCCAATATTTATGAGCGTTTAAAATTTCCCCCTCTGTTCACAGTTTAATATTTGCTAGTTACCCGATCCCAATGTTTCCGATTTTGGGCTTAAAATTTAAGTTAAAGTCTAAACTTTAGAATAATTTCAACCCCATACACAAAACAGCGGTAAAAAGTAACTGTTCGTTACTCTAAAGTCTAAAGCGCCCTCTATCGACAATTTTTGAACATAACCTTTGAAATTTTTTTCTAAGAAAAACGTGATATAAAGAATGTTTTAGTGAAAACCGCAAACGAATCGACCCTTTTTTCCGTTTTTTATCATCGTTTGAAATTTTGGACCTCAAACTTTAATGGCCGCTAGCTCCTACAGAAGACGTTTGCGCCCCATGGTTCCCTATTTAATAATGTTTGTTTTCATGTCTACTATCATCCCTCAAAGTTTGTCGGTCTGGTAGCGAAACACCCTGTATATATATTAAGAACATACATTTTCCCCTATTTTAAAATTCATTGCTTTATGTGCTTTTAGTTTAGGGTTTATCACAACTATGTTGTATATTGTCATATTTATAGCTAACAGTTGTATATATGTTTCATCAGCATATCTACACTATTTGTATAAAATCCTAATGATACAAATTCATTAAATCTTAAGCAAAAGATTCAATGAAGCGGCTAATTAAACTAATGATTTAGTTTTACAGTTATTTCTCCAAAAATAAAGAGTGTTTAGTGGTGAAATTAACACGTTTAACTGTATTTATCGGTAGATATTAAATTATTCGTAGAATTTTTAAATTTGAATAAGTTTCCGAGATATATATATATATATATATATATATATATATATATATGTATATATATATATATATATATATATATACATATTTTTAAATTTTAATGACATTTCAGTAATTCTGGCAAAAAAAAAATCATTTCATTTTTGTAGAGAAAAAGGAAGGTTAGATAATAAATATAGGGATTATTAGATATATTCCATTTCATTATTTTCATATCAAAATTGATATAAACTTACATTTCTTTAGATACTGAAGACAATATTATGATTAAATTATTCGTATCAGGAATTTTTAAAAAAGTAACACGCATTTTCTTATATTCAAACTTCAGCAATCATTTCAATTTTAAAACCAATAATCACCCGTTCATTTTCCTGATTGATATAAACTCAATTGTTTTAAAAATAAATAACAAATCGTTGTTTTTTACAATCTGTTGAGAAATTCGGTTATAGACGAAATGTTTAGAGAGTAAATTAATTTTCTAAGTATTTTATTTCTTTCACAAACTGGACGTAATTTAAACAAACTCGTACAAATGATGTCGTTTATGTAAACTCCTAAAAAACTAAAAAAGAAATGAACAGGGATTGCTCTTTATTGATATCTTATACTCTATACTCTTTAAAAAATATTAAATGAATTTATTAAAGCGGATACTTGAAAATAATATGTGACATAACATGTCGCCCACTCCCACCCTCAAAAAAAGTGACACGTCTCTCAAAAGTTAATTTAAGGGTTGTCATAGGTTGTCATTAAAAGGTTTCTCGCAGATGCATTTTGCTACACAAGAAGTTTCAAAGGTGTAGTTATGCGGAATATCCCTATATCAAACAATCTATCCATTTCTGACCAAAGAAGAGAGATGGATTATGTAAGTGGTAAAAATTACTCATATGTCCAAACTTCATTGTAAGTCCTCATTTTTACAAGTTTTATACTTTTATACACCTTTTTACTCTTGCATGCAGAACAAAATGATGTCATACAAAAAACATGCAATTTTTTTTCTTGTCCTGTGAAATTTACTTTTGTCAAGATATGTCACAGTTTTGCGAGTGAGCGATATGTTGAATTAAATGCAAATACGAAAACGTACCTGTTTTGTTTTCTATTCAGATTTTAAGATAAAATAACACCATTTACATTTTTTTGTGTCTCATCTGTAACATTGAAAATTTTTGTGAAATATATTAGAAAAACTCCATTTTAACTAAACGAAATTGGTAATTTGATAATAATTCTTTTTTCGATATTTTATGTTTAAAAATTATAAGAGCTATCATGAGGTCTTTGGAACCATCCGGATATACGAAGGGAATATGTGTGTAAATAAATGTCACCTCTATGTAAAGAAAATACTGTTTCTTCAAATTGTTTTCCTTTTAATTTTCATGAGAAAATAACATCAATAATTCGAAAATGATATCATCTGCTCTTCTGTATTTTACATTAACAACATGAAAAATATGTTTCGTGCTATTAGAGAAATACTATTAAATTTAAAAGAAATTAATATATTAACAACATTATTAATATTTTCTAATATCTATTTACACGTAATGAATCACGTACTTGCATTTAAATTTGGAAGTGAGAAAAATCTTTAAATAATTTATTTATTACATTCGAAACGAATTCATGGTGAGAATTACGTTAAAAACTATACATTTATTTTAAAATTAGAGACACATGACACCATAACAGGAATCACACAGAATAAAACTACCGCAGATAGCAAAGTGTTTGCTTAAATATTTCCTCCATTGATGCGACTTACTTGCAGTTAAATGCTGCGGCTAATATTTTAGATCTAGATTTATTTTTTACGAATAATTATAATATAATTAATTATTGCCAAATTGATTGAAACGATTTTATTGTACGAATTTATTGACGAAAATTGGCAGCTCAAAGCGGCGGTTGACCTCCCCCCCCCCCCATCCGAGACATATAGATTCGGGAAGAAGGCAGGGAATAACGGTAGCTTCAGGGCTAACCGTCTTTCAGTATCTTTAATTTGTCTATTTTTTCTGTTAAATTTCTCCGGTTTCAATTGTACTTTTTTTCCTTCTTTATTTAGAGTCCAAGGTATTCAAGTCAAAAAGAAAAGAATTTTGGCTCTATCCATGGTCGCCTACCGGCGACAGCGCTTCGTGCAAGAGACTGGGGTTGTTCGGATCGTGGATAGGGGTCGCTGACGAAAATTGGCCGCTCACCGCTGCAAAATTTTCTACATTTATCAAAGAATTGACAATCACGGCACCTTGTGTACTTTCTAAATAAGATAATCTGCAAGTTTGAAGCGTTTGAGAGAAAAAGTGAATTCAAAAATAAATCGGAAAGTAAGCAGTTTGAATCGAAATACACACTTAAGCAGGATGCCTCGTGTAAAGCATGAAGTGAATGTTGCATCTTTTAGATCCAACATTCACTTCATGCTTAAACGATGTAGAAAAGGAAGCCTGGACGGACATCGTTCGTTGCAGTCACTGAAAATTTTTTAGGGAATCATAAATCCCCGCAATATGTTAACTTTGTTGAAAAATTGTAATAAGCTTTTCATAAAATGAATTGCAACATGTCTTAATACATTTTTTGGATTTACATTTAGATTTTCCCCCCTAAAATATGGGAACTATGAGTGATGAATACGGAGAGCGATTTCACGAAGATATAGCTGTTATTGAAAAAGGATATCAAGGATAATGGAATCCTGCGATGTTGGCAGAACACTGCTGGTATTCAGGGAAACCTCAACCGCAAAGTACCATCGACAAACAAAAAAAATTAAAAAGGAAGCTTTTTTATCAGAAATAAATTAGTTTAAAATTAAAATTTGTAAAAAATGTAAAAAAATAAATATTGATATGTCATGAAATTGTGACGTGATAGAAATGTTTTATTTGACTTTCTACACTACTTCTTAGCACACAGAACACGAATCACATAAAGTTATTTGCCATATAAAAAAAAAGTTCTTTTTTTGTTGACTAGTGTTATTTTTAGAAAAAGACTGAAATCTCGAAAATCAATTGGTTTCTGAGGTACGTAAAGATAAAATAACACTTTTCCGAATCACCAGTATCTTAATTGTTGTTGATTTTCGTAAACTTTCTTACTGGTTCATGGTTTCTTGATTTAGGAAAATTTATTGTACTCACAAACAAAATTTTCGATGCCTCTTCTAAGTAACCCAATATTACAAAAAGCGTTCCTTTATCTCTAGAAGCCCCACAATACAATTTATGTCAGAAATTTGAAGGAGAATACATAAAAACAAATTTTTATTAGCTGAACGCAGTTAACGGAATCGACTGCATGTAGCTTTTACAATGCATTCATCAGTTCTTTCCACCCAGAAAATCGGTTTTGCTACCAGACTTGAACTACTAAAAATTTTTAGCCGCATAACGAGAATTAAATATGAAATTGTAACAAAAAATTTTTAATTTTAGTTTCAATATTAATGCGCTTAATTTTATATGTTTTCTAGCGAAAGATGTTTGCTGAACAAAAAATATTTACTTAATCCCTTAGGGACGAGCGACAAGTATACGTGCCGCAAAAAAGGATCAAAAATCCTTGTTTACGACCACCAGTGAAATTTTACTGAAAAAATGTCCGTATTTAGTAGGAGCATGTTCTAGATTCTAATTTTTCTGTTAAATTTGTCCGGTGTCGATTGTACTTTTTTTCTTTTCTATTTACAGTTCAAGGTATTCGGGTCGAAAAGGAAATAATTTTGGCGCAATGCGTGGTCGATTAATGGTAAGCAGCATAGCAACATCAACTATTGAACTATTTACATCACAATGTAAGCAGCATCAACCCATGTCAAGGTCTAACTGAGGTTCACTCAAGGCTCAGTTTAGCTACACTCCATAAATTGATGCCAACTTTTACATTTACAATTTTGTATGGAAACATTCGTGATCTTTACTTAAAATTTAAATATGAGTGCCGATGAAATCCAAAAATGTTCTTTTAGATGCGCTTGCAAGAAAACAGTTTATTAATGAAAATGCTTATTTTATTTTTACTATTACATTTTTACCAATTGTAGCCGTCTGAAAAGAGAGTCTCAATCTTCGTGTCAAAGAAATGAAAAGAAATATTGAAATGTAAAAGAATCCAGAGTAAAAATGCGTTATTTCATTGACAGATGTTATTTTTTTTCCAACAGTTTTTAAATATTACTATTAATAATAAAATGAAAATGCAAGCGTAATGACATAATAATTCCTATTATCTCCCTTCTCTCTTGAAAAATTCAACTAACCCGATAATTGCCAATAACAAAATTTCATAGAAGGCTTTCAAAGTGAATTTTCATTTTGTGTATCATTTTTTGTAGTTGAACAGACGAAGAACATTTAAGAGATTTGAAAATATAATGATGAAAACTAAAATACTATTTCTTGGGACGCAATTAAAATGACACTATTTAACCAATGATCTTAATTTATCATTAATAATTAATAATTATTATAAATAATTCCTATGAACAATTTTTAATGAGAAAATAATTGTTGTGTTTTATTGCAAAGTATACTTTTTAGGCTGCATATAAAAATTGAATTAAATATTGAATAATATGATTTAAACTGTTCATGTTTTAAAACAGAAATATTTTCGATTTTTTTCTTGAAATAAAAGTGAACTAGTTGGATGTGTAAATCCCGAAACTTTCTTCTAACTCATAGGTACATTTTTATATTAAAAAAAAAAGTGGTGACCCCAGACTTACGCACTATCGAATTTCCTCGAACATTTAACATAACCACCTAGCCTAATGAGATTCTGGTATCAGAAAAGCTTAAAACGCAAAATTTAATTAATATTCTGAGAAAATGAGCTTAGTATGGCCTCATGTTGGGTAATTTATACTAAAACCTAATAGGCATCTATTGATGTCAAGACCTAACAGAATCTGAAATTTGATGGAATTTCGTCCATTAGTTCTTGAGATATAGTTATAACAAAAAATTTGCAAAACGTAGCACAGCAACACCATATCTTGGACAATTTATGCCAAAACGTAAAAAAGCTTCTAATTATGTAATGGTGTAAAGGAATCTGAAGTTTGATGAACTTCTGTGCATTAGTTATTGAGATATAGCTAGTTTTTTTTAAAAAAAAGTGTAAAATATAACACAGCAGCAACATCAGTTGAAGGATTTATAAGAAAACGTAAACAAAATCTGAAGTTTGATGAAATTCTGTGCGTTGGTTGTTGAGATATAGCTATCGGAAAAATCGTGCAAAATGCAGCATAGTTGCACCATCTGTTGCAAGGTTAATACCAAAATGTAATCAGCGCCTAACTATGTTATTAGGATGAGCGAAGCGAATCCTCTACTAGGCCACTCAAGTTACATTTTGTCGTACACTTTATAAAAAAACCAATCAGTATTTTAACTTCAAATTAAACATAAGAATAAATTATGATTCGTTGGTTTGCAGAATGTTATTTTTTTAACAGAATAACCTTTAAAAAATATTATTTTAATAATTAATTTATTCTGCATGTTTTTCTATTATGGATGCATTTTTGCGAATAAAAAATTTAACGCCTATTTTTTTATTTTCAAAAGGAAAATAAACCATGGGGTTAGTAAGTATAGATAGAATCATGATTAATTAATTAAATAAAATACATTTTCGTAATTCCGCCAAAATCGTTTGCAAATAAAAAGTTTGACCCGTATCTTTTTATTTTAAGAAGGAAAGTAAACCATGGGGTTAGTACTTATATATAGAATCATTTAATATATTAAATAAAATGTATTTTCATTACTCTGCCAAAATTATTTACGCAGTTTATACTTACGCATTTTAAAAGAATTATATTATGATTTATTTATTTTGGTACTTACTTTGGTAAAATGGCACCAAAAGAATCGTAAACAAGTAAAATTAATCTTATATTTGGTATTTAAAGTGAATATTTTTGGTAAGTTTCTTAAGTTTGGTATTCGAAATGAAAGATTGAAGAATAATTTAAGAATATTTTAATTGATTGAAGATTAAGTTAATTCAACCAAATTAAATATATTAACTACGTTTATAAATAATTTCTGGAATGTATTACTAATTTAAAAATTCCGAAAAAAAGAACACTTACTGGCCAGATCGAACGCCATTACTGGCCATTGGAAAATGTAAAAACAACTTTAAAATTTTTAGTTAAAAATTAAAAAAAAATTGTAAAATTCTGCTTCGAAAATATTTTTATTTATATCAGCCCTATATCAAAAATAAAAAACTCCGAGGAAATTCTTAGTTATTTGGCTGAATGTACATTTTCTTAATAAAGATGCAAAAATAATATTAAAAAAATGCTACTTTCAAATATTTATGATATGAAATAATGCTTCGCGAATCCAAGAAAAACACGGCTTTTGACAGTATATTCTAGTGTAAAAGAAACTAAAATTTCAAGAAGTTCTCTGCATTAGTTCTTGAGATATAGCTATCGCAAAAACCGTGCAAAACGTAGCATAGCAGCGCCACCTATAGGGCAGTTCACACCAAAACCTTATCAGCGGCTATGTATCTCAAGGTATCACGGAATCTGAAGTTTGGTGAAATTCTGTGCATTAGTTCTTGAGATATAGCTATCATGAAAATCATAAAAAGCGTAGCATAGCAGCGCCACCTGCTGGCCAATTTACACCAAAAACCAATAGGCACTAATTCATATCAAGGTCTAACTGAATATAAAATTTTATTAAATTTCGAGCATTAGATAGTGATATAGAGCGCGCACTATTTTTTGGACACATGCAGACAGACAGACTCACAGACAGACAGACGGAGAGACTCACAGACAGACAGACGGGCAGACTCACAGACAGGCATTTTCTTAAAATACTCAAAACGTGTTCAGGACCTTCTAAAACGTATAAATCTGTCGAAAACCTGAAGTCGAAAATTTTCATGAATCCAATACTTTCTTCTTGTAAAGATAGAAGAAAGTAAAAAAGACCTATGGTTTCTTAAAACAAAATGATCACCAATTAATTTAAATATTTGCCCCGAGGAAAAACTTTTAATGACTTACATCTGTTCACAGAATTTATGTATCCTTTAAGAATAGAGTAATAGAAATGAAAAGTAGATTTCCATAAAATCAATTCATGTATTAGCATATACTTTGACTTTTCTTCTGAAAAATAACTTTTTTTCGTCATTAGTTTACATTTAGATGACATCAAGTTACCATAATAAGGTCATTAAATAAAATAGTTTCTGCTTTCAGGATATCATTTTGTAATATTAAACAAATACAATATTTGTGCTGACTCATTATTATAAAAGTTCCGAAACAGTTTTTCAATTTTTAAATATTAATTATTTGCAGTTATGAAAAACTTTAACATGAACGAAAGGCTTAAAAACATTTCTTTTTTATAGCGATTTTATTTTAAATTTGAATGCATTTCTTATGTATCATATATATAGCTATAACTATATAAATATATAATTAAACTCGTGGATAACAAAACTATAACGCATCTAAATGACAAACTTAAAGATTTTAAACTTAATGTTAATACCTTTACTTCTTTAAAACTAGCCTCCATATTTCAGTTTATTGCAATATATTCCTTAATCACTTGTATCGAATTAAATGTTTACGTTCCTCTCATCTGATAAATAAAAACATGAAACAGTTAATTTTGATGCGTTAAATCATGTTGTTCCTAATAATATCTCGAATATCCTTTAATTCTGATTAAAAAAATCCATTTATTCTTTAATCTAACATTAGTATATTATGGTTGTGTGGATAGACGTTAGATTATGGAGGAGGCTAGAGTGGCTGGAAAATTTTTGCACATGTACAAATAAGGTGCAGTGTAATAATAGTTAATTACTTTTTTTATGATACGTATGTTGACTTAGCTTTCTTTTATAATGCCTAATGGATTTTATTCATATTTTAATTTATGGGTAGATAATTGTAATTTCATTCATTAAAATCAACCTGTAAGTCATCCAATTTTATATCTGTTTATAATATGCAATTTGTCATCTTGCTATTATATTATGTAGACTTTTTAGATGACATAATATATTATTTATTTTCAAATAATGGATTATATATAAAATGTAATGTTAACTTGTTATCTTTAAACTTATAACGAATACAATTTATCGCACGGTATAGCTATATTTAATCCTTATTTCAAACGTTAGATGGCGACGCTAAAAAATAGTATATAATATCTCTTATTTTCTAAACACTTTTATGTATATAATCTCCTTTGATTTTCTACTATTGACTATATACACTATATTGCCATTGATTATGGGACACTTGCGATTTTAGACATTTTACTAAATATCTAGAAAAATACATTAGGAATCATCTCGAAACTCTTAGTGTATAAATATAATAGTATACGTCATACATTTCCGTGAAGATTTTTTACCGAAACTCCATAGGGGACCGTCAACAAATTAAAAAAGAATGAATATCTTTTGAATAACCCTGTCAAAACTAATGTAGCAAAAGCGCTCAAACTCTAGATTATGATTGAATGCCTTATTGTAATACACTGTGTTCATTTTTATGCAAATAGCATGCATACTCGCAGAGTAATTAAGGTTTTTATAAAAATGGCCCCAAATTTTTCCAAGTTTTTTCCTTATAATTTTCAGAGTTCTTAATATAAAATAATATTTTTTTTAGAAAATATGACAAACAACATTGCACACAATACCGTGTAATCAGAATTAAAAAATAATAAAAATTGTATGAAAAATGAGTAGGTTTACTAAATAATTTTTTACTGCGCATGCGTCAAAGATATCAAAATTTCATTTGCATATTATGTTAGCTAAATGTATATAGCAACTTTTGTAAAAGTCTCAAAATTATAGCTTGAAAATTCTGAAAGTAATCGTCTATAGAAAAAGGACAAAATCCGTTGTTTCCAAAATGAAGCAAAAAAATGAGGGATTTTATCCAAAAGTAGTCGTAACATCCCGTATTGTGTATTCTATATTGACACTAATCAATGAATATATGGATACAACCCCTCTTGTTTTTGCTTCATTTTGAGAATAAAGGATTTTCAACTTATTCAATTGACGATTATTTTCAGAATTTTCAAGTTATCATTTTGTGACTTTCACAAAAGTTGCCCTATACATTTAGCTAACATAATATGCAAATGAAATTTTGATATCGTTGACGCATGCGCAGTAAAAAATTATTTAGTAAACCAACTCATTTTGTATACAATTTTCATTATTTTTTAATTCTGATTACAGGGTACTGTGTGCAATGTTGTTTGTCATATTTTCTGAAAAAAATATTATTTTATATTAAGAACTCTGAAAATTATAAGGGAAAAACTTAGAAAAATTTGGGGCCATTTTTATAAAAACCTTAATTACTCTGCGAGTATGCATGCTATTTGCATAAAAATGAACACAGTGTATTACAATAAGGCATTCAATTATAAACTAGAGTTTGAGCGCTTTTGCTACATTAGTTTTGACAGGATTATTCAAAAGATATTCATTCTTTTTTAATTTGTTGACGGTCCCCTGTGGAGTTTCGGTAAAAAATCTTCACGGAAATGTATGACGTATACTATTATATTTATACACTAAGAGTTTCGAGATGATTCCTAATGTATTTTTCTAGATATTTAGTAAAATGTCTAAAATCGCAAGTGTCCCATAATCAATGGCAATATAGTGTATTATATCAGTTCATTTTATTAAAATTACTTTATTTTTCCGTTAATTTATATAAAAATTATGTATTTAATATTATTTTATTAACATAATTTTCTTAGTAATATATATATTTAATTATAATAATTTTTTTTTTCTTTCCATTTTATATCTTTTAACTGTCTATTGTCTCATTAACTGTCAGCAAAACGAGTAAGCATTTTTATGTTTTTTCAACACGTTGGCGACTTTGTATAATATAAGTTCTTCTCATTTCAATTTTTGTTTTTAATGGTCAAAACAATTTTTGCTCAATGATTTCATTTTCACATGATTCAGATTGTATATAGGGTGTCCAGCAATTAAGACCTTGATTTCATAATTAAATTTTTCAAAATCAAAGATCGATAGAATTACGCTGTAAACGGTTTGTTCATTAGGTAAGCTGTAAAAATCTTATACAGAAGTTTCGAACGATGAACATTTTGAAAAGATTATGTTTTGATTGAAAAGATATTTGACTTGTTATTTTTCTTGTATTAGATAAGTTGCTGAGAACGAATTTTTTTGCTTAAATTGTCATATTTTAACGATTTTTTTAATTAAAATTTTGAACTTTCGGAATTCCAATTTATTCTCATTAATTAATTTGAAATGTTTCATGATAGTTTGTATATTGTATTAGGCAGCAGTGTATTGTTCAAAATCAGAAATATCAATTTTTCAAAACCCTAATAAATATTCGTTACATATATAAAGATGCGTAGCTAGATATGTAAATGAAATACTGACAGTTAGATATATTATTGATGCCAGAGATTTTTATGTTAATGCTCAGAAATTATCATGTTTGTCTGTCCTACATTTTTTTTTTTTTTTTTTTTTTTTTTTTTTTACAAGAAAAAGTTTACTTGGGAAAAGTTAGCATCCAAAAATCTATTTTTCGGGTTACAAAATCCCATTATTACAAAATAACAATTGCTTGGATACGTTTCCAAAAACCAATTTCAGTTCAAAAAAATAAAATAAAATAAAATAAAATAATTATTCTTTAAAACTTTAAAATACATACTTTCGATGGATTTTAAGCAGTTTTTATAAGAAGTTTTCGATATTAATATTTGACTTATTTACTGAAAAAAAATCCATCTTAAGAAACAGCAACCAGTACTTTTTAATTCCTAATACTAAAACATCTAAAATCCCCCTAAATCATTATAGTACGAACCATGAAATACTTTTGTGTCTGTCGTTTCCAGTTGTAAGAAATATTTTTTTAATATCATGGGTAACATTTTCGATATATTTTCATAGATGGAGCATTATTATAACTTTTTTGCAATGTGCTCGTTGATACTGCTGATACTAAACAAATAACGCAATTTGTTTTGCACATGCCCATTGAAAGTTCAATTCTTATATATGGCGCGGAATTAATTCGTCAGAAATTTTATCTATAAGTCAAACATGCGAACACTATTGGTATGCGTAATGGGAATGAATGTCAAAAGAAAAAAAATGAGGTATAGTGTCTTCTGATTCTGTTCTACAATAAAATACTGATTACTTTAAAATTACCCTTAAAATGATAAATTCGTTCGCACCATTTGTGCAAGTAATCTTGCATGTAGACATTTTACTTTTGTGTTTTGAAATTGTTCGGTAAAATATTGTTTCACAAAATTAATGAAATGAAACGCATAGAGTTGAAACACATTATGATGATATAAAAAATAATTATTTTAAGGTAAGTAATGACACATTATTTTTATATGTAAACAAATATATATCACTTAAAAATAGATACAACTGAAAGAAAATAGTTTTTTCTTTTAGATCTTATAAAAAGTAACTTGATTATTTGGTTAAATTTAGTTTACAAATAAAACTGTTATACCAAAGTAGCAGTAAAAATTTCTAAAAATAACCTTAAGTAAAAGTAAATTGTTTTATTAAATTTCATGTTTTTGTATTACAGAGGATCAGGCAATTTTGTAATGATGTTAAAAGCAAATATATTAATACTAGAAGTGACTTTGTTCAGAATTTTAGTTCTATTAGTTTCAATCTAACACACGTTTGTTGAATTATCATCTTATGTGTATTGATGCCCAAAATAAATGAGATTATTTGAAAAAAAAGGTTATTTGTGTAGCCATTGCACGACATCAATTACATAGATTCCATCTAATTTTTGGTGCTGTCACTTTTAACTGCTTCACTCTTATACATGCAGATGTAGACCTCTTTTTTTTCCTTCGTAAAAACTAATCAATATTGTTTTTGTTTAACCTTTATTTTTCTTTCTTAATAGTACTGAATGTTTTTCTTTAAAAAGAGACTGATAAAATCTGATTTCCTCAAAAAATAGTAGTTTCTTTTATGATCAGCGGAGTGAGGTCAAGAATGTAAGAAATATATCAAATAACGTAATTGACTTAAATTTGTGATTGTGCGAATCGAGTTTCGTGATAACTATATTGTTACATAAAAGGATCCCAAATTTTTATCTCTGTTTTTGCGATTCAAAGTTATTAGCACCCTAAAGTATAAATTTTCGCAAAATTCATCTTCCACCTAAGCGGTATGTTATTTTTTTTAATTTAAAATCAATGAATGATATTTTTTATCATTATTATAGTCATTATATCATTATTATATTCAAAAAGGAAGAAAATATAGAGCTCGTTGTAATAGATCAAATGCACAGTAATCCAATATAATACTTAATATAAAAACATGCTCTTAAAAAGAAGCTAGATAGAAACATCCCAAAAAAGAAATTCTTGTATTAAAAAAATTGCCATGTTAATATTTTGAGACCAAATTCTTAATTTAATGCATACCTACAGTCGTCAAGCGTTTAATACATATATATATATATATACAGTGAAGGATCAAAAATTTTCGGCAAGCATAAAATTTTTAATTTTTTTGTAACTATGCCCATATGAAGAGGAATCTCAATGTGATACTTATGAATTTTATTGGCATAATAGTTAAGAATTTATTTATAGAATAAAAACAAATATGAATAAATATAATTAACAAAATTAAATGTAAAGGGAAAAGCATGTTCACAAAAGTTTAAGGCAACTTTTGAAAATTTCTAAAGAAATGGTGGTTAAAATTGAAAATTTCAGTTATCAACAACATTTACAATTAGTAATTTATTTACATACATTTAGCATTAACTACTTCTTTTCAACTACGTGTCATCGATACAATGAAGGGTTGAAGGTCCTCGAAGGTTTTTTTTTTTTTTTTCCACTTGCAATTTTGTACTTCTTGCAATTTTTTTAAAAATTTCTGCTGAATTGGAATATTTATAATTCTGTACACGCTTATCAAGATAATTCAAAAGATTTTCTATTGGATTCATATCAATGGTTTGGGCTAACCCTTTCAAAAGAAAAATTCTCACTGCTTGACGTGCTTGTATATAATCTTTTAATCGGTATTATGCTGATAAAGATATTTGCGACCATAATTTTTCCTTCAAGCAGGCAAAAAAAATAAAAAATGATTTTGCAATTTATACTTATGCATTGCACCATTAATCTTACCGTGAATTTCAAAAAACAGACCGACACCTTATCCAGAAAATGCCACCACGCAATATTACGGGTTACTTGCCATGCTTCATTGTAGGAATAACATATCTCTAATCATTCGGTACTACATGAGTAGTTTTGCGTTTTATATAATTTGTTTAAATTAGTTCATAAGCAAATCACTAGTAGAGAATTATTATGTATATTAAAAATATTAAAATATATATTTAAATTTTGTTTTGGAATTGCGATGCATTTTATAAATAGTTTGCATATATTTTAATTTCATATATTATATTATGTATGTCCAAGAAGGGTAAGTATTACGGTGTCCCCCAACGACTAGTTTTTCCCGGCATTTAAAAGTATGAAAACTTGGAGGACTGGAAGCAGGAAAACGCAATGGTAAACCAATGATATCCGGTTTAGGATCGTTTTTCCCTATCATATGACTTCACAGATTAGTTTCACTTTAATGAACAAAGACAGATATAACTAATACCAGAATTTCAGCCGTCAACTCTGTGAGGTCATGTTTCGAGTAGCTGCCTCCTGGTCTTCTAATGCATAAATTAACATTACTGAAATATTTTGTTTACTGATACATTCTCTTTTTTATTATAAACAGAAATATTGTATATTAAAACATTCTATCAATCGAGCGTAAGCGTGTAGTGTACAAAGCAATTTTATGCAGAGTTAACTTTTATGAAACAATTTCTGAGACTAATTTTTTACATGAAATTTTTAAATATTTATGTTAAATTTTAATATGAAAATAAACATTATAATAAATAGTCAATTGAATAGTATCCAAATGAATAAATTGCTATAATAAATTTATTTTTAAGCAAAGAAAAAGTATATATATATATATATATATATATATATATATATATACGTATTGTAATTTTTCATGTTTTTTAGATGTGTGTTTATAATGTTTATAAATAAATGTACACATGGAATTTGTTTTCCAATATTATAATGGGAAAAAATAAATAACCTAGTAAACTCTTTCGTGAAAACGACTGATGATAGATGAATCCATATTTTTCTTCAGAACAACCCTTCGAATACAAGAGTAATAAATTATCTTTAAAATAAATGGCAAAGTTCCAAGCTCCTGTTTTTATTAATGAAGAGTGCATGAAAGTTCATATAGATTGGCATTTATTTATATACTATGAATTTTAGTTTGAGAGATAAATGCCTGTTTCATACAGCATGACAAGTTAATTTTAAACTAATAGCATAACATATATTTATAATTCAAACCTCATAAAATCGGTTTAATCAGTATACATATTAAAAACCTTTATAGTCAACATATTTTTAAAAATGGATTTATAAACGTTTTAAGTTATAAATAAAGGGTTATATTGGCGCGTTGTGGATATTATTTTAAGAATTAAATAAATGGGAAATAAGTGTGAAAGTTACTATACTCTACATGAATGTGTTTACCTTTCGATATTATGGAAAAAATTATGTATATCAATATTCAATCGATAACAGAACTTTCAGATAAAGCTATTAACTACATTTACGCATACTTAGTATTTCAAAATTAAATTAAATAGAATTCCATCGTACATCGAAGACTATTTTACATTAATGATACATGCTATGACAAACATAGAGAGAAAGCTGTAAACTATACAGCTGGGGATGTTATTTTTTAAAATAAAATTGCTATGATGTATATGTGTAGCAGGTTAAGTAAAAGTGACATGATGTAGCATTTTACCTATTTTGTTGGCTATTTGTACCCATATATATGGTATTCTACTCTCTTAACACAAAAAAAAACTGTTTTATCTCTTTACATTTTTACTCCACTTCTTAATAGCTGAATGATTATTGATTTAAAAACATACTAAAAATGACAATATCTATGCTGATTTCTTTACAAAAAGTTATTTGCGATTTATTGCCTGCGCCAGGCTAACATCAAATAACGAATTCTTAATACCTCGGCGCAGATATCATATACACATCATATATTAGCGCAATTTTTTGCCTGACGACAATTTGATGAAAATTTCGTTTGAAAATATCAGTTGGATAGATATTTTTAAAATAGTTTATATTATTTTAAAAAGGAAATAATAATAAATATAAAAAAGTTTAATTAATAATTATGAGAAAAAAAATATAAGTCATTAAAAATGAAAATAAAAGTAAATAAACAGTTTATATAAAAAAAACATCAATAGCTGGGTTACTATTTGAGGCATATAATTGTCATTTTGTTGCAACTGCGCCAATGTGGTACATATATGGCATCTATGTTTATTTCTGTAGCAGAATCTTCTAATTTGGCAAAAAATTAAGCAACTTAAATAAATTATGAATAAAAGCAATATGATTTAATGCGTAGTATACATTTAAGTGAGAACAATCTGTTCGCCAAGGGCGGCTAGTTTAGTCCTTACGTAGTTCACAAATATCTCTTTTCCTCCAAGCAAATAGCCTTATTTCCAGATGACCTGTGCTCTTAGCTCAATTTTTTTCAATTTTGTCACTTATAATCCTTGACTTATGGAGTTCTCAAACATATAAAAATAGTTAAAACCGAGATTAAGGGAGATTAATTTATCAGGCAGTAACTTTGTTCCAAAAAATCCGATCTTCCTTTTTAATTTTTATTGCAGGCAGCTGTACATAAATGCGTATTTTTTATAATAATAATTATTATCATTTTTCGGGCATATGCATGTCATGTGAAGTAAAAAAAAAACAGTCTATAAAAATATTAAATGAACTTTTATCATCTTTTTTTTTTTCTTTTCTAACATTTTGAAAAAAAAATGCTGTTCAGTTGTACTTCTTGCTTAAAAAATGTGATGTATTTGATGTATGTTATAAAAAAAATCTAGACTTTATTACATGAAACATATTCCACTCAAAAGAATATCATACCATTCAATCAAAATTTGACCTAAAATTTAAATATGTAATACATTTACAAAAGTGTCATTTATATTGGAAGATTTTTACGTGACATAAAATGAAAAATAACTCATCATTTATGATTTTCGTTTTGAATAATAAATTTATAGTTACACGACTTGAATATGTTATCTCACGCTGTATGGAAATTGCAAACAAAACCAAGCAATTCCTTTTCATGTGAATAATTCAAGTATGGTCCTAGAAAAAGAGTAGTATCTTTCATGACGCATGTACTAATTTCTGTTTTACATTCAAGTGTTATCAGAAGTGTTATTTCGCATCATTCTTAAATCATGTGTCATAAGTTGCAAAGATAAGTTCCATAAATTAAAGACATCATGCCTGTATGAATTGAGTTTCTTTGTGTATAATTTCTTTTGATTTCAAAAGAATGTAAGATTTTGCAAACACATAATAGGACTTTTGGTTATTTTCATCAAGTTAAATGTGTTTCAGATCATGATATGATTTCGAATGTTTTAATTTTTTTTAAACAATGAAAATTAATCTTTATACAGTATTATAAAAATGTCGTTAATTTTTTTTTAAATTGTAGATACAGTATGATTTGAAAATATTTTTTTTTTTTTTTTGAAATTCTATAAATAATTAGTGTTTTATGTTAGAATGACTTCTATTTTATACTATGTCACTCATATGAATCTCAAAATAAAATTGTATGTAATCAAGACAATTTTCAACAGTAATAACTATAGACTAGTTACAAAAATAACATTTTTTTTTTTTTGGGGGGGGGAGGGGGGATTGCTTACTTTACTCTTCAAACACATTAAAGGGGTAACAAATTTTAGGAATGAAGAAGTTGCTTGATATAAGACTTATTTTTATACCAGATACTGTTTGCCGAATAGAAAAAAAATCTTAGTGACTAAATACTTATAAACGTTTGTATTTATTAATTTTCACTCTTTTATAGAGCAATTTACAAGACTTTGTGTATAAGTGAGGATATTGCAAAGTTTCAATTACAGCCGAACATTTTTTTCTTTCGCACCTATTTTTTAAAAACAAAAGTCTTTTACATAATTTGAGAACATATGCAAGAGAAATAAACTACGAAATATTTTTTAAATAGCCCCATTAATAGAATATAAAAATATTCGTCTGTATTTAAAACTTTACGATATCCCCACGTTTATTTCAAATTTGCATTTTTCTGAAATCTAGCGTACATCATTTGACCCCGGAGACTTCAGTGCGATGTCGTGTCAAATACGTTACAAGAAGCGTATCTCTGTCAATATTATATCATAGATCTGTTATAGGAAGAAATAACTTAGGAATACCTTTCATCTTTGAATAATTTTCTTTTGAAAAATTCCATTGCTACAATTACATCGATTTCTAAACGTCTTATCATGGTTATAATAGTAGCTTATCAAGCAATCAGGAGTTTTGCATTTTTTCTCCTTTGTAGAATACATGTATAATATGTATAATATTTGAATAAAAAGATACAAACTTTCGAGAAGTATTTATTCAAAATATATACCAGCACTTTCTAATAATATTTTCAAAGACAATCTTTATCTGCGATACCTGTGAAAAAAAAATCAAGTAGATGTTTTGATATTATTCGCCAGTGTACTCGTCATCTGTAAACAATGTATTAAAACATCATCAAAGCTACACTGTAAAAAAAAAGGGGTCGATCTACTAAAAAAACTTTAGTGATCCTTGTAATTACTAAAAAATTTTTAGTAATCTTAGTCGGTTACAAAAAAATCTGTAAGAATTACTAGAAAAAAGTTAGCAACGAATAGAGTTAATAGTTTTTAATTTTAATAGCGCTTACTAAAACTCAGTTGGTGTGTCCTCGATAGCATTGTGGATATAGTAACGGGCTCCAGGCTAAAAGGTGCCGGGTTCGAAACCTGCCACCGCCAAATACGTCCAGAATGTATGTAGTGTCTCGTTAATAAAGGGATTATGAAAATCCTGTCGGAGCAAGTAGGAATGTTTGGTGCTGCCATCTTTTGCGGTTTTGCCGAAAATCTTCCGCTTCAGAAGTCGGGATGCAGCTCGAAGGAAGCTCCTGCCCTTCGGGCGCACATAATGGTTATTAAAAATAATTTTGGAGATATTACTAAAATTTGCTTGGTGGCTCATACTAAAAATTTTTAAGTTATTTATACAAAAAAATCTTTTGTTCAGTTTACAAAAGAAATGCTTGTTTCACTTGCAAAAAAAGAGTTTGTAATGGTTACTAAAAAATTCTGTGGAATACAAATTTACTAAGAAATTTTTAGTAACCTCTTGAATTTTTTTTTACAGTGTAGTGTCCTTTCCCGCGTAATACGTGAAAAATGCCAAATAGCAGCTATGCTTATTTGCATTATAAGAAAGTATGCTGCAACGGAAAATTAGAAAGGATTAATTCTAAGAAGCTTCAAATAAATTTCATCATTGCATTGTATTAGATGAAACTCGAACATAAATTAACTAGAAGAACTAATATATACTCTAAATAAATTAAAATATAGACTGAATTTTGAAATTCTTACGTATATCTTAATTTTTATTGGAAGTTTTGATTTTTTTAGAAACTTTTTTTAATATGCATCTGCATCCTAAAAGTAAACATCATGCTTTATTTCAAGCTCCTAGTATAACGCTCCACAACTTTTTGGTGACTATATATTATTATAGATATTGGCACCAACAACTATAATAGTTAAGAGACAAGTATGTGTATGTGTCAGCGCTACTCTGAAGCGACCGTTGTAGAGTTACAATTTTTTTTTTTATGCATGCATATAACATCATTATCTAGATTATGAATTAATATATTTTAGATAGTTTAATATTTTGAGTATTTTTAATGGAAAAAAAATGTATTTTTTAGGGTTTTTTTAAATTTTCACTTTCAGAAAATTTTTAATAATGTTTTTTTAAGTGATAGTTATATCCTTAATTCATAATCTAGATAATGATGTTATATGCATTAAAAAAAAAAAAAAAAAAAAAAAAAAAAAAAAAAAAAATGCAAGCCATTCCATCAAATAGTTTTTTTTAATCTTGGTGTTAGTCGTCAAAAATGAAGTTTGAGAAAACACGATTTAAAGTTTAAATTATATGGATGCGGCTATGTAAATATTGATACATAAATGCTTATACCTCCGTTAAAAATGCTAATATTTTTATGCGGTTTTTTGCATTGAGTTAAGAATTAATTGAATAATCAAACTAGATCATAAAAATCGATTTTTTGAAAAGTTTTCAACCCCTGAGCCCCCTTAAGTATTAGTCATTGAGTCAGAAACCAAAATTAGGGCTTTTGGTTTCATCTCTAGGTATTTGATGATACATACCTATTTAGATTCATAATGGTCCAAGGAGTTTATTTTATGATGATACTATGAAATATGTGGTAACGTTTAAGCGCCATACTGAAAAGATAAGCGTCATCTATCGCATATAGATATATATCAGTTTTTTCCATTATCACACAATTAAAGAGATTTCAATCAAAAAATATAAAGAATAAGTATTGTTGAACATAAAAAGTCATACAAATGATATATATGTTAAGATTTTATTTTAGTTTGATATCTTTATTAATATTTTCAATTAAATAATCAGTTTAAAAGACAATTAAAAAAAATCTTGTTTTGTATTTTATTGCATATTACTTCCATGTGTATAAGACACAGTAATTCAAGAAAAAAATAACACGGATGAAACTGTTGTACTTAGTCTGCTCAAAATGAACCCCTTCAGAACATATGTATTCTTTCAGGGCTTCTTTATGATACCTCTAAAGAAGAAAGTAAAATTATATTGTGTAGATATTTCCTTAATTGCTAAAATAAATTTCATTATTTGACAAAAAAAATGCTGTTAGCCGATTAAAAGTCATGCAAATGTTTTTGTCCCGAAGGAGCTTAATAAATAAAAGAAATCTGTTTACGTCACAGCTATTATCATCGGTTTACATTCCTACGTTCAAATCAATATTATCGTCGTGGAACAACTTTATATTCTGTATATAATTATACATTTTAGGTTATGAAAAAGACACGTGCATGATGGTTTGACATACGTTCTTTAATAAGAACATGACATCAGTTCCAAAGCAGCTTCAGGAGAAGAAGGGTACTCGTTCCACTAGATCTGTAGATAGCCTTTTCTTCTGTTACACCTCACTATCTGTTCCAAACAAATAACCCCATTTATCTGGTAATGAAGATCAGGTCATTCTCTAGCAGTTCTTCCAAACAAGACCGTGGTAATTAACTCGAACTACTTATAGGTAGTGTATATCATTTTATAGCAGAAAACAATAAGCCTCTTCTGATTACTTTTAAATACACGAGATTCTGGCTCTTCGACTATATCATATTAATTGTAATTTAGAACATTTATAAAATTTCTTTTGCAACATCCAAGTGGGAGTGGTACCGACATAAAATACAGCCTGCGTAAAAGCAAGAGCAGGTATTATTCATTATGGCATTAATTTGTAAAAATTACATCTTTTAAGTAACTACCATGCTAAATTTCAATTTTCTAAGTTCTTTAGTCATACAAAAATGATATTTTAGAACGTTATTTTTTTTAATTTCTGTATACTTCTATTAGTAGGGGCACTAACACACAGTATATCCTAAGTTGGAGAAAGGACTGCTACAATCAATTTACAATGATTATTTTGAATTCAATTTGGTATTTCCTGGTATTTCATAGGCTAAAAGTCTCGGTATTATAAGCCATTTCTAAATGCATATACCGCACATCCTAATCGCGGAATTTCTGACTATTTTCGGCAAGCAAATTGGGGGAGAGTGTCGTAATTTATAAAAATTAAATATATAGTCATGTTATTCTATTTATTTTATTATTTTCCCAAAAACGGCAGCACTTAAATTCTTTGAAAGATAACGATGTAGTTTCATTGTTCAACTAGGGTGTTTTATAAATATAATGATGTTTTTATCATAAAAATAAAACATGTTTCTTGGTTCTTTTGTTTACAATATCCTTATTTGTTTTTGGCAACAGTTGCATGTAATTATGACAGGCTATTTTTTTTTTTTTTTTTTTTTTTTTTTTTTTTTTTGTTATATCGTTTTAAAGATAAAATGTGCATTCTCATGTGTCATATTCTATCAATTTCAATCATCTTATTATGCCTTTATTTTAATGTTTTTATTCCTCTTATTTCGGTATTATGTGTGAAGGTAACCCCGAATTCATTTTTTTTATCGCTGATGCAAAAATGAAACCACATACTTTATTTGTATTTACATAGTGTTTGGAGTCTGAAGCGTCTACTATGATTCTACAAATATAAAATATATTTCTTTTATTTAATTTTTTTCATGTTTTGTGGATGTACATTGTTTTACAATTAATGGGTATATATATATATATATATATATATATATATATACAGGGTGTCCAGGAATTGACTGACCAATTTTAAATGTTAATAATAAAAAAAAAATAAGGTTAACGATAATAACGTGCGGTTTGCTCCATTATTATCAGAAAATTAATAAGTTTTTAGGCATGCACTTTCTTAATATAGTTCGAACTTCGGCCAACAGTGCGCTGGTGGCAGCAATAGGCTGTCGAAATTCGGACACTATTGTAGTTTCCATACGCGAAAGAAATTTTCGGCTCATTTCGCAGAGTCGAATCTTAGTCGACATGTTGAATTGACTCTCCACTCAACAACAGAAAAAGAGTTTGTTGGATGGAAAGAGCTTTATATAAATATTTATGATTGAATAATGTCTATTATACTTAATAAAAAACAACAATACATACTTCTCTAATAAGCATTGACTATTTAAACATTTACCATAAATAAATTCTATTCAAAAAATGTTTTTGCAACCGGTTAACTGATTCTCTTTTTACGTATAATCACTTGAAAATATGTGATAAACACCGTTTTCTTAAGTAAAAAAAATCTAAATATTTAATCTAAACATTTCTTCCATTAAATATTACGAAATTGTACTTAAAAAAATTGGTAGTGCAAAAAATGCTTTAAGTGATGGATCAAGCACACTCTTCTTGCCCACGTCGTGCAGTAAAATTAAGTGGTTAAAACAGTGGAACGGAAATAGTGTTGGAAAGTTCCCTGTCTAGAATAAAGCGGGACAGTGATTTATAAGTAGGCACATAAAAATATAATAATGACGGATGAATGAAGAATTGAAGGAATCCGTTTATTACAAATATTGTTTTAAACGTAAAAATATATCGGTTTCGTCGGAGAAAGTAACATACAAAAGTAGCTGGTAAGACGGAAACCTGCCTAAAACAAAATATGGTTCATTTTTCTAAAAACCGAATTCTCTTCATTATATTCATATTTTGGCATTTAACATTATTTAAAAAAATGATTCTAAAAACTTTTTGAAAATTATATATAGAAAAGTCTAAAGTTCCTGCAATTTGATAATATTTATATTTATAAAACTGAACTAAAATAAGTAGCACTGTGATGATTCTATGATGATCCAGGGTATATTGTGCTTTCTGTAATGACATTTTGAAAAAGGGTGACTCTCAGGACATAAAAACAGGTAAGTCGCTTTTTTTCAAGCATCCTTCCATATCAGCGTGATGCGTTTGAAGTCAGGGGAAGAAGAGGGAAGAGCTGTGTGTAAAAAAGGGATCTTAAAATCTGTCATGGCTTTCGCAATAAAATTTTCAGATACGTAAAATATCAAAATATGAATATTACGTAGGAATATATTTGGTTTGGGAAAAAGAAAAATATTTCGCTTTAGGCAGGTTTCCGTCTTAGCAGGTAGTTTCGTATATTACTTTATCCGTCATGATCAAAAATATTTTATGTTTAAGACAGGATTGGTTATAGACGAGCTTTTATTCTAAGGTATTATTACTTATTTTTATGCGCTGATTTATAAATCATTGTCCCGCTCTTCTTTTAAGACAGGGAACTTGCCAACATTGTTTTCACTACTGATTGCACTGCACTACGTACAGGCAAGAAGAGTTTGCTTGATCATCTCTTAAAGTTTTTTGACATCACTAATTTTTTTAAATACAACTTCATACTATTTAATGATGAAAATGTTTAGATTAAATAATAAGATTTTTTTAACTTAAAAAAAGCGGTGTTTTTATTTCATGTTTTCAATTTATTTCACGTAAAATGAGAATCAGTTAATTGGTTATAAAAACATTTTTAATACAGTATACTTATAGTAAATGTGTGAAAAGTCAATGTTTATTAAAAAGTATGTTTTGTTGTTTTTATTACGTATAATAGACATTCAATCATAACTATTATTATAAATCTCTTTCCATGCAACAAACTCTAATTCTGTAGTTGAGTGGGGAGTCGATTCAACATGTCGACTGAGATTCGACTCTGTGAAATGAGCCGAAAAGTTCATGCGTATGAAAACTAGAGTAATGTCTGATATTCGACAGCCGGATACCGCCGCCAGCGCCGTCTGTTGACCTAAATTTCAACTATTTTAAGAAAGTGCATATCTAAAATTTTATTAATTTTTCTGTTAACAATGTAGCAAACCGCACATTTTTAGTGCAAACCGGGTTTTTTTTTTTTTTTTTTTTGCTGTTGTTGTTATTTACATTAAAAATGGGTCAGTCATTTACTAGACACCCTGTATATATATATTTATTTATTTATTCAGAAGTTTACATATTTTACAGAAGATAACATTCTTTGCATTGTTTCATCTGACAAAATACTTAAATTATTTAAGGCTGTAATTACATTAAGATCTATTTGAAAAAGATCGTAAAATATTCATTTTCTTAATATTTATTTTATTTTTTCAAATTATTTCGAAATATTTAGCATTTCTTATAAAAAAAAAAGTCTGTGCCATAAATCTTCTTTTGCAGGAACATTCTTTATTCAGTATACTCTTTCCTCTGATGAATAGATTTGGAAGTATCTTGAAAAAAAATAATAAAACATAAAAATACTTTTATAAGAACTATAAGAAATTCATTAGGATTTCAAGTAAAAATTTCAAAAAAAGTCAGACCCTATTAAAATATTTATTTCTTGTTCAAGACCTGTATCAGCAGGCTTGTAGCCCCTTGTTCTCATTATGTCTAGAAGTTCCGGTTCTAAGGTTTTTACGGAAGCTCCGGTTATATTGTCAACTACAAGAGCTTCGATCGTTAACGAGTTGATAGGTAGCACAATACTGGATAATTCAAGAGCAACAACTTCGTAACATGATTCATAAGGGCGTCTCCGCCCAAATGGATAAATCAATAAATTTTCCTTTCGGAATGGCTTCAATTTTAATTTTTGAACTAAAGATCTCGTCACGAAACATTTTTCAGAACCGCTATCACATAAAACGCGAGCCAACAGACATTGTTTACCAGCAGACACAGAAACTGTACAAGTCTGCAGTAATGTAGATTTATTTCGCTCATATTTTTGTTCTGACATCATAGATACAATTGCACTGATAAAGATTCCAATAATTCCTATTATATGCCACACAGACCTGTTATCCGTGACGACAAAACTACAACAAAAATGCGCATCGTTTATGATGCTTCTTCCAAATATGGTGATTCTCTATCATTAATCGAATGCTTGAATCATGGCCCTAATTTGAATCCTAATGTTTTAGATATCATTTTGAAATTCCGTTTACACAAAATTGCTTTTTCGGCTGATATTGAAAAAGCTTTTCTTCAAATATCAATAGACGAAGAAGATCGCAATTATCTTAGATTTTTATATTATGAAAAGCATGATATTTAAAATGTGCGTCAAACAAAACTTTTTTTTATTCATTACAGTTTACTTTCGGAATTTCTTTTTATTTCGTCATTTTATTTTTCTTATGTTTCTCACATACCTGATTTTATGTAATATGCCAGCATCAAATGCGTCAGTGTTAATTAAAAAGAATATTTAAAGTCTCATGTAATAAAAGATTTCAAACGTCTGTGATAATAATTTTTTTTCTCAAATTTTAATTAATCTTCTGTCTAAACGTAAAATGTTGAATATAATGAAAATTTTTAATTATCAATGATGCGTTATATAACAGGTAGCATTAAATTCTTATATTAATTTCTTTTATAAAAAATAGATGCAAGAAATTTATATTAATAAATTAGTGTAAATTTATTTAACATACCACATGCTAGATCAACAAGCATATATTTATTTCAAAATAATTGAAATCATTCGAAAATACCTATGCATTACGTCCTTTGAATAAACACTAGAATAATATTTTAATTAAAATAATTAATTATTTTTGCTTTGTTGCAATGGGTATTATTTAAGATTAAGTTAATATGTTTTTAATTAAAAAGTTTACTACACAATTTATTAAATTCATTAATATGAAGAAAAAATGCAATCAATCTAGTAATCTGGCAGCAACTAAAACAAATATTGACCATGCTAGCGAGTGAGTAGACGAATTATTTTTAAAGCTATCGCAATATTGTCAGTATATCATTTATACAATTGATATTGGTCATTTCCCCCGTCCTGTTAGGTCAGTTAAAGTCACTACTTTCATATCGACATAATCTTGCTCTCTGTACTTGGGGGCTACTACTGATGACATTATTAATATTATTATTATTATTATTTCTCTCCGGCACAGATTTCTCAAAAAAAAATATTTTAAGCAATCTTTGAGTACATGGCAAGATATCCATACTATTAGATATTTTTCAAAAACAAACTAGTTGATCTATACTAATAAAAGAACAAAACGCTGTGTGTGTGTGTGTGTGTCTGCGATGGCTAGCAAAAGCCAGCATGTATGAGGCTCATTTTTTTAGAGTAGCCCCAAATCTCTCTGATGTACTTCAACTTCAGAATTTCGAAATTCTATTTATTAATTGAGTAATTAATTAAATTCCAAATTCACTCTCATAAAAAATTTCCTTTTTTCTTCTTTTCCCTTCATTTGCTTATGGTTGGTTGGTTGCATAAAATTTTCGCAGAAAAAATTTAAACAGCTGGTACAGACCTTTAAAATTCATAGACCGACAAACTGTCAGTTTAAATGATGATTTTTTTTTATCACAGCTGTTGTACACTATGGAGGAAAAATATTGGTGGACGTGAAGTAAACCGCAAAAAACATTTGCAATATGAAACCATTTATTGCTCAAATTTTAATGTCGCAAACAAAAGCATGTGTAAGGAATTTTATATTAATAAGATGAATTGAAAGAAATGAATTACAGCTGATGCTTATTTTACGAAAAAATAGTAATTTTTTAAAATCGTCTTTTTTCTATTATATTATTTATTTAAAAAAATTTGCTTTTAAAATAATTGAAATTGGAAAATTAGAAATAATTAAATGTCAAAATAAAATTAAATAAAATATTGAAAACATTTGATTTGAACTAAAAATTGTATTACTAACAGTTTTTTTTTTCAGAACTTTTTAATACTTTATAACGTAGAAAAACAATGTTTATGATTTAACAACATATTAATAATTATATGTTAATATATAAAATATATTGGTGAAAATATTCTTTTAAAATCATGCATGAAAACTTAAATAAAAAATATTAATCTAAAATCTAGATTCGGAGTGCAGACGATTTTAAGACATTAACGAAAGAATGTTAATTTTTCTAATAAAATCTTAAATGACGCTTCTATATTGATATTTCAAATTCATATGATAAAAATAATCAAATAATTCTTGCCTATGATTGATATATTTGTAAAACCAGTTTGAATTGATCTACGTGTCAAAGCACATGGTTTTGTTGGTGCTTCTTTGGACTTAATATAGCAGATTTTAGGGTTACATTTTTGGCGTCACCCCAAGACATTATACTTTCAGTCAGTTAATTTCTTTTTACTGAATGGTTATACGCAGATTTTGGGCATTTCGAAAATTAGAATGTATGAGTCATTAGCTATGTGCAGTAAAAAAATCGCACAACAGTTTTCTAGGAGTTTTTTATCATTAGTAAAATTTAAATGTATTCTATTCAATTTAAAATTGTTATATGTCTTTAATTTGTTTTTAAATAAAAAATAAAAAAGCTGTTTGGCGTACAATTATTCGAAACCACAAACGATTCATACACCATACTAAATTATCAAATAGCAAAGTAAATTATTTATCAGAAATAGCCATAAAAAGAATAGTAGCAAAACAAATTATACCCTTAATTTTTAGACTAATTAACACATAATCCAATCCCAACCAGAAAAAACAGACCACACTCCGATCCGTGATAGACAAAATTTCCGTGAGTATAAAAACGACCCGAACCTAAAAATTCTGTTTGAAAATAAACTATGGATTTGATAACTGACCCGAACCAAATCTCAATCCCGTAAAAATGTTCAAATGAAGCATAACCCGATCCAAACAAGGAAAAAGAAATTTAGTGGGCATGAAACGTGACCCGAACCTAAATGTTTTCTTTAAAAAACTCGAAATATTACCCGAATAAAATCTGAAATCGATAAAAATACTTCAGAGAACTATAACCCGATTCCAGCAAGGCAATACTTTCCGTGGTCATAGACCCGATACAAACCTAAAAAATTTCATTTGAAAAATCCTGAAATTTGAACCAAACCACATCTAAATCCGACTAGAGTATTCAAAAGAACCATAACCGGATTCGAGTAAAACAAAATAATTTTCGTGGACATGAACTCGATACGAACCTAAAACTTCCATTCGAAAAAATACCTAAAATTTGAATCGAACCAAATCTGGATCTGACAAAACTATTTCAAAGACCCGCAACCGGATCCGCACAAAACAAAATATTTCCATGCATATGCACCCAGTTCGAACCCCAAAAATTTCTTTAAAAAATTGCGAATTCTGAACTGAACCAAATTTGAACCTGGTAAAAATAATCCAGTGAAGCATGTCCTTATTCGAACAAGACAGAAGAATTTTCGTGAACACGCAAGAAGACTCGAACCCAAAAGTTCTATTTGAAGAACAACCCGAAATCTAAATTGAACCAAATCTGAACCCGATAAAAATATTCCAAAAAACTATAACCCGATCCCAGCAAGAAGAAGTAATTTCTGTAGACATAAACCCGACTCGAACCTAAAAAGTACTACTACTCGACCCAAATCACATCTGAATCCGACCAAAATATTCGAAAGAATCATAACCGGACTCGAGTGTGATAAAATAATTTCCGTGGACATGAATGAGATCCGAACCTAAAAATTCTATTTGAAAAAATACCTGAAATTTGAATCGAGCCAAATCTGAACCTGACAAAAATATTCCAAAGAACCGTAACCGGATCCGAATAGGACAAAAAAAAAAATCCATGCACATGAAACGAATTTGGACTTAAAAAATTTCTTTGAAAAAATCTCGAAATCTAAATTGAACCAAATCTGAACTTGACAAAAATATTCCAGTGAAGCAAGTTCTTATTCTAACAAGGCAGAATAATTTCCGTGAACACGCAAGAAAACCCGAACCCAAAAATTACATTTGAAGAAAAAGCCGAAATCTGAAGTGAAACAAATCTGTTCCCGACAAAAATATTTCACAGAACCATAACTGGATCCGAGCAAAGCAAAATAATTTCAATGGTATCCGACCCGAACATTTAAATGGGATTTCAAAAAATACCTGAAATCTGAATCGAACCAAATATGAACCCGACGAAAATATTCTAATGAATCATAACCAAGATCCGAACAAGACAAAATAATTTCCATGGACATGAACCCAATATATTGTTAGGTAACATTTAGGTTGCGATTAGGTTGCAATTACATTGGTAAGTCTTTGATTTTTATTTAATTTCACGTTATGTTACAGTTAGATCACGGTTAATTTAAAGTTAGGTTAAAGTTAAATTGCATTTATGTTATGGTTAGAATAAGGTTAGGTAACAATAAAGTGACGGCTAAGTTACATTTGTGTTATATTTAAGTTACGGTAGGGTACTGTTAAGTCGCAGTTAGGTTACGAACAGGTTATGGTTACGATACAAAATATTACGGTTAGGAATTTGTCCACAGAGTGAAGATTACGCATGCTTTGATTAAAAATATACACTTACTTGTGTCAAATGGCTCTGAAATTATAATACTATATGGGTGATTCTACGATTCTAAGAGTTTTCAAATACATAGAGGATACAGTGAAAAAGAAAATCTTGAGTTTTATGAAACAACTTTAAAATATGAATTTTGTCCCATTTATTTACGACCTCTCAAATAGTAGACGGCAGGTGCTGGGTTCGAACCCAAACGCGGCTGTCGGCCTAACCGTTTGGAGTTTTCCGTGGATTTTTTCGAACCTTGCGTAAATACGGTTTATGTTTCTTAGAAAGACCCCCACGTAGGGCACTTCGCCTGGTCCTATATCCCTAGTCTAGATAATCGGACGACAAAAATCAACCATCAACCAACCCATTTATTTACTTTTCATATAAGGGAAAGTCACTTTATACATATTTTATAACTTTTTCGGGTCGGTGACTCTCTCCCCGGGCAGTTATCTTGACAGGGAAGATACGGCAGGGGAGGGACATTTTCATGATAAAAATTTTCATGATCAAATTTTTTAAATGACTAAATTAGTTTTTGGGTTAATTTTATATTTCACTTTAATTAATACTGTATTGTTTAATTAGGGCAGTAAACGCAATTGAATTGAATGAATATGATAAGTTTTATGACTTACCAGGGGAGATACACGATCATCTAGCGAAACCACAACACCGCACGGTCGCGTCGCAACAACTAAAAATGGCGACGCTAAAATGGCTTGCGCGTTTAGTATTGCTAACTTCAAGCCGATAGATGTCCTTAAGTGCTACTTCGAATATAGACATCCTTGAATTTATATCTGTTTCAGCGTAACGAAATTTGACAGGGTAGATAAACAAAAAAAGCGGGACAAAAGCTAATTTTAAAAATTATTTGAAAATAACAAAATATTTTATTTTTTATTTTATAATACGTAAGTATCTTATACTATAATGCGAGCAAAAATTGTGTGTGCGTGTGTGGGTAAATTTTATCTCAAAAACGGCTCAAACGATTTTCGAAAAAATTTGGATTTTACCATTTTCGGGCACGAGAAGACCATTGGGCTAGGTCACATGTTCGAGAAAATTCGATTACTGGGTCATTTTGGGTCACAATGGGTCAGGCTCAAGCTATTTATATCTAGAGAACGGCTGAATGAATTTTAAGGAAATTTTGTATCCAACCGTTTTTTGGCACGAGAAAACTATTGGGCTGGGTCACATGTTCAAAAAATTTCGATTAGTGGGTCGTTTTTGGGTCATTATGGGTCAAGCAAATTTTATCTAAAAAACGACTCTAACGATTTTGACCAAATTTTATATTTTATCGTTTTGGATTACAAGAAGACCATTGGGTTAGGTAACATGTTCGAGAAAATTCGGTTAGTGGGTGATTTTTGGGGTCATTGTGGGTCATGCTATTTTTATCTAGAGATTTTCTCACGCAATTTTGACCAAAAATTGCAGTCTATGGTTTTCGGGCACGAGAAAAACATTGGGCTATGTTACATGTTCGAGAAAAAAATTGAATGGGTCATATTGGGTCATTAAGAGTCTGGGTCAAGCTATTTATATTTAAAGAACGGCGTGATGGATTATAACGAAATTTTGTATGCGACAGTTTTTTGACATGAGAAAACTAATGGGCTAAATCACATGTTTGAGAGATTTCGACTATGAGGGTCATTTGTGGATCATGATGGGTCATAATGGGTCATGGTCAAGCTATATCTAAAGAACAGGTGGATCGATTTTAACGAAATTTTGTATGCAACATTTTTTTGGCACGATAAAACCATTGGACTAGGTTACATGTTTGAAATATTTAGATTAATGGGTCATTTTGGGTCATTAAGAGTCTGGATCAAGCTATTTATATTTAAAGAACGGCGTGATGGATTATAACGTAATTTTGTATGTAACAGTTTTTTGACATGAGAAAACTAATGGGCTAAATCACATGTTTGAGAGATTTCAACTATGAGGGTCATTTGTGGGTCATGATGGGTCATGGTCAAGCTATATCTAAAGAACAGGTGGATCGATTTTAATGAAATTTTGTATGCAACATTTTTTTGACACGATAAAATCATTGGACTAGGTTACATGTTCGAAAATTTTCGATTAATGGGTTATTTTGGATCATAAAGGGTCTGGTTCAAGCTATATATAATTAAAGAACGGCAGGATCAATTTTAACGAAATTCTGTATGTAACAATTTTTAGAAAAGAGAAAACTAATGGACTAAGTCACATATTCGAGAGCTTTCGATTATAAGGGTCATTTGTGGGTCTTAATGGGTCAAGGTCAAGATATATCTAAAGGATGGGTGGGTCGATTTTAACGAAATTTTGTATACAACATATTTTGAAGAAAGAGAGAAAATGAGAAAATCATTGGGGTAGATCACATGTTCGAGAAATTTCGATTAGTGGGCCACTTTTGGGTCATTCTAATTTTATCTAGACAACGTTTCGCGCAATTTTGACTAAATTTTGTATTGTATCGTTTTCAGGCACAAGAAAATCATTGGGTTATGACAGAGTTTTGAGAAAATTCGATCACTGGGTCATTTTGGTTCATAAGGGGTCAGGGTCAAACTAACTATATCGAACAAACGGCTCAATCGATTTTATCTAAATTTTGTATCTAATGTTTTTCGGCATGCTAAAACTAATGAGCTAGGCCACACGTTCGAGAGATTTCGATTATAAGGGTCATTTGTAGGTCATGATGGGTCATGCTAATTTTATATAGAAAATGGTACTCACAATTTTGACTATACTTTGTATTATATCGTTTTTGAGCAAGAGAAAATCATTTGGCTTGGACACATACTCGCGAAAATTCGATTAGTGGGTCATTTTGGGTCTTAAAGAGCTAGGGTCATTCTAACTATATATAACAACGACTCAATCAATTTTACCTAAATTTTGAAACAAAACGTTTTTTGTCACGAGAAGACTATTGGGCTGAGTCGCATGTTAAACAAAATTATATTAGTGGTTCATTTCGCTTCATTGCTGAATGCTGCCAAACTAATTTTACCTAAAAAATGGCTTAAACGATTTTGATTCAATTTTATATTCTACTGTTTTTGATTACCTGAAGACGATTGAGCTATGTCACATGCTTGATCAAATTTGATTCGTGGCTCATTTTGGGTAATACGGGTCAGGGTCGCGAGAATATGGCAAAAGCCTATAACTTGGTGATATTTGACAAAATATTGGCGACATATGGCCAAAACATCGACTATAAAAATTACGAAAACCAAAACACGTATTTGGAGCCAAATGAAAGAATGCCTCCAAATTTGGCTATATTTAGCAAAAAATATTGTCTTTCAGAATGTAAAGAATTTTTTTATACATTCTTAAGAGGATTCGAGATGCATGGTTAAACCAGTCAGAGTCGAGCTAAAAAAGTGATTTAGATCGATGTCCTTTTGTTGTAAATTTTAAAATAAAGTAAAATTTATAAACATGCGCATAAAAACATAGTTTTCTCATTGATTGTTTTTCTAAATAATACTATTATAAACATGTTTTACAGTAATAATACAGAGTTAATGATACAGTGAAAATACTATATCGAGTTGAACACAAAGTTAATTTTGACCGAGCTAAGCTCGGTCTCCCCTGCTAGTAATTACTTAAATTCCAATTGAACATACTTTAGTATAGCATCTGATGGAAAAAAATATATGTATTGTTTGAAAGTTAAATTGAAACCAGCAAGGGGACATGCCAGGGTAGAGACGTTTTTAGATTTTGTAAGAAATTTCAGAAAAATGTGTTTAATTAGGCATTCAATCGTGATGTTATTTAATAAAGTATATTAAGATGATGCAATTCATTGCAAAAAATAGCAATATATAGAATAAAAAATCTCTTTTAAACGGATTGCCGTAAAAATTACCTCTTATCGTAGAATCACCCATATACCAATCGTGATGTTATATCAATATCGTGATGTTATTTAATAAAGTATATTAACATGATGCAATTGATTGCAAAAAATAGCAATATATAGAATAAAAAATCTCCTTTAAACGGATTGCCGTAAAAATTATCTCTTATCGTAGAATAACCCATATACCAACATTTTATCAACGAATACCGATTTCATTCACTGTATAGTCGGATTTAAAAGTGATATAATTAGTTTTAAATTCAAAATATTTCACTTCGGATTTCTGTGTGAAAAAAATAATTAGTTACATGACTTAACAGTGATTTTTACGGGTAAATATCAACACTTTATCACGAATATAACGCAACAGTTGGATACATGTTCCCTCCCGCGTTTCTCATTGCTCATTTCAAGTATTTTTAGAGCTTAATATTAGTTGTTGTTTTTTAAACCGATTTTTCACACAGTCAGCTTCCACGTATTTCAGACAATGTATTTCTGCATACTTCGATTTAATGATAAAATCATACAAATTTTAAGTTCGTTTAATATTGTTAATACGGACCCGGGCAACGCCGTACGGGTCAGTTAGTATCGAATATAAAAATAGTTATCGGTGTCATCACTACTACTCTCAATCCATTTTTAAATATACTTTATTTTATTTAAATTTTATGTTGCTTTTTTTAGCTTATGTATTTTGATTATATGAATTCCTTTTATATGAATAAATTGTATGTCTATATATATATATATATATATATATATATATAATTCAACGGTTTTATTCAGTAACAAATTCTTCTGCTAAACAGTCCTTTTCAAAATGAAATATTCCTACAGCGAAATATAATCCGTGATGCAAAAATATCCACTTACACTCATTAAAAGCAACTGCTATGTTTTGGAAAAGGCTTTAGCCGCGTAATTGAGGAATGTTACACCATCCTCTGGTTCAATTGCATTTATGGTTATGTTTTTATAAAGAATCGAAATTGATGCTTTGCCTTAATGTATTTATTCTGATATGTGCGTTTAAGAAGGGCTATTAATAAATATGTCAACATATAAAATTATCTTAAAGATCAACACATTCTATTAATATTATTTAGCCTTCTTAAATTCCAAATAATATATTTTTAAAGCATTATGCCAAAATATAATAAAAAGGAATGCACATTTAAAGAATAAGCTTGTATAATCATGGTTAATTTTCTCTTGATAAAATTTAGAAATTAGTTCTGAATAATGAAAAAAAATTTGAAACCTTTTAATTTTCCTAAATGTGTATTCAAGCTGTTTCAGATAGAGACACTAATTGTTTAATCAAAGTAATTATTAAAAAAATGGAATACGTTGTAGAAGAAATCGATTTACTTTCATTTCATAGCCATTAGTTAAACGTTAATGAGTTTGAATGTAGCTAGTTTTATTTTTAGATAGAAATTCGATTTCGAAAGAGTTTTTTCTCTCAAAGAGCAACAATATTTATAATTTTGCTATAAATGAAACCTGTGTTCTATTTTTCATATCTGTTATACTCAACTTCGAATTATATTGTTTTAAGCAAAATTTGTTTTAAAAGCATTTTTAATATAAATTATGTATCATAATCGAATATGAGTGGAAATACTTTAAACATAAACAATATCATTAATCTTCTGCATTAATGATTCTAATGGGATCTTTTCTGATAATTTATGACAGTTCAAAATGGGTTTTAATAACAACTTCGTATATTTTATGTATTTATCAAAACAAAATTACTTAGTTTACCAACATTTGAAGAAGAATAATGAAAAACTATTTTTTGCCTTGATTTTTTGCATCTCATTAAATGGTTTCGTAAGCTTAGACTTAAACTTAAATTTTGAGCTCAAAATCTGAATAGTTGGAAGTAGTTAAGTAGTACAAACTTAATTGTGTTCAGAGGGTTCAAATTTAAAATGTTTATAAAAACGGAAAAATTGGTCGATTCGTTTGCGATTTAAAATAAAACAATTCTTTAAGTCAGCATTTTCTTGAAAATAAATTTTAAAGATAAATTTCAAAAATTTCCGTTAGAGGGCGCCTTAAACTTCAGAGTAACCAACAACTAATTTTAACCGTTATTTTTCGTATCTGATTAAATGTTTTTCAAAACTTATTAAATGTTTTCTAAATCTTAGATTTAAACTTAAATTTTGAACTCAAATTCTGAATCGTTGGCAGGGGTTAAGATGCGCAAACTAAAGTGAGTTCACAGGGTTTAAATTTCAAACGATTATAAAAGAAACGATTTCTGCTAAAATTACTCTTTAAATCAGAGTTTTCTTGAAAATAAATTTTAAAGATATATTTCACAAAATGCCGATAGAGGGCGCCTTAGACATTGGAGTGGCGTACAACTATTTTTAACCGTTATTTTTTAAAATCTCATTAAATGCTTTCAAATGCTTAGATTTAAATTTTGAGATCAAATTCTGAATCGTTGCGAGTGTTTAAGTAGCGCAAAAGTTAACTGTGTTCGAGGGCTGGGGGCTAAATTTCAACTCCTGAACACACTTCAGTTTGCGCTTCTTAAACCCTCCCAACTTAACCCTTAGCGGTCTGCGAAACCATTCGACTGAAACATGAATAAAAGGCGTCTTTAACTCATAAAATACGGTTTTAGTACTAAACTGTTTCTTTGTACAAATTTTAATGAATTTTTCTTTTTTCAAATATTTTAAAACAATGCTGCTAGGTTTCCGAATGAATCAAAATTGTACTGTGTCGACATTTAAATTGAAAATTCATTTTAGACTGTGAAAATTTTATGAATAGTAGCACTAACAGCAATAAAGGATTAGTTGCAATTATGTTTTTTTAAACTTTAAATTGCACTATGTGTCAATTACTTAAAAATAACAAAAAGCAAAAAAGAATAGAATCATTCAAATAATACGTAAATATTTCAAATTAAGTTCTCATGGAAACGAAACAAGCTTTTTTATCAAAACATATTAGTGATATGAATCGCTCTATTCCAAAAGGAAAATAACGACTAGTGCTTTCGCATATTTTAACATAAAAATTGAAATAAATAAAATAAATAAATAAAAATAAAATGAAATCACAATCTTTGTCATAATTTAGGCGTTCCGCATTTATATTTAAAGATAAAAAAAAAAGTTACCAGGATTGTATAATGAATTAATTGAAAATTTCAGGAAGATGAGGAGAAAATGTGAGATCTAATATAATATGCTCAGCAGTTAATGAAGTTATTGTCATTGTATTATCATTTAATTATCAGATACAGTGTGTCTTATTACTTTTTTAAGTGCAACATATTGGATTTACACATGACCTACTTTTGTAATCTCAATCTATCGCTTTTAAACACTTTCCAACAAAGTTGAAAAGTGTTTATGCATTCATTCGGTTTGTCTGTCTGTCTGTCCGCGTTCTAACTCCTGTAAATGCCCTGAAATTTTTGGATGGTATTGGCGATTACTCTAGCATGAATCCTATTGAAAATGAAGTTTCTATCATGATAATTCTATTTACAGGGAGAGTCAGAAATTTTCCTTTACATTGCCGCTTAAAGGGGGAAATCATTTCAAAGGAATTTGAAAGATGTTACACCCTGTAAAACACATTAAAATTTACATATATTTACGAGGTGCACTAAAATATACATTCTAGAAAACATGTGGTGAAAATATAGTTATTATTCATATACAGGGTCACTCAAAAGTATTCCATTAGATAATGGTAAAGGGGGAAATTGTGTGCGACATATTTTAATTATATTAAGCTGTTTTATATATAATAAAATTGATCTATGTAACTGAGGCTTAATATAAATTATACGATATTGTCTTGAATAATATGAAGTTTATAGCATTTACAGGGACACACAAAATATTTCAAATAGTATATTCTTCCCGAAGAACTGTATATGTATCCGATGATAGCTAAAGGATGAAATGCATTTTAATTATGATACGCGCATTTAAGTTTCACTAAATTTGTGCACATTATAAGGTTTGTATAAATGCTATTGTTAATATACAGGGCTACCGAAAAGATTTGAATATGAACGTAAATTACTTAAAGATGCTTTCTAAATAAGTTATGCATTTTTACGTGAACTGCATTTAATTTACTAAGAAATGTTTGAAGAATATAATAAAATGACATACAAGGCCACTCAAAGAATTGGGTGCATAGACGCCTACAAATGATAGTTTATGAGAATGTGATTTCAGTTGCTTTAAAAGTGTTTTAGTTAAAATAAATTTTACCTTAAAACTGATGTGTTATAAAGGTATACATGGTAAACTACAGCGCTGAACAAAAATATTCAAGTATGTTTCCATCTATTAATATGAATTGCAGAAAAAAATAAATCAAGCGATTTGGCATTTTCTTGCTAAACTAAATTTTCCCATTATATAGTAGGTATCAACTGACAGATCAAACACAGAGCTGTTCAAATGTATTCGAAAATATATTTGGCTGTATTTAGCTATATGCCCTTATTTCCCTAAATTAAGAAGTTTTGTTAAAGATTTCATGAAGTGTGCGAAAGTGCTTCATAATCTATGCTTAACGCATGATTTTTCTTACTTACTTTTATGTGATTTTAGTTGAATCAATTTTGAGATTTGCACCATTACCGTTAATATTTTCGCGTTCTCCCAGCAGGTTGAGAATTGCTGATCTACGATCATAATGAGAAGATAAAATCATGCAATAAGCCCTGAATTTGCTGCAAATATTTATAAAAGTTAAAAAATGAATTTTTTAATTAAAACAGCATCTTACCCCTGAATGTACACATGTGGTCGGATAGTAATTGTTACGTATTTCTTTAGACCGCTATAATTTTAGCATGCTAATTATTAAACAAGTATTTGTACAATTTTATAAGTAAACATTTACACAGAATGAGAACATTAATGACATTTTACTAAAACACCTGTTTAATAGAATGGAAATTTTTAACGCGCAATCTCTTCCAGACTTTAGGCGGTCAGATTGACATTGCTTTAGTATAGTGACAAATTTGGAATTTTCATACAGTTAACATAGTTATCAATAATGTTGTTCCAGTAAATTTAAGCGAATATTTTACAATTCTTTTTAGCAGATTAAAGATTATTATTTAGCTTCAATGATGACAGAAAATGTCACCTTTCTTTGAATACATGAGATATTAATTTTCTACATCATTTAAATTACATTGTTTTAATTTGGATACATGCAGTCGTTTTCTAATTACAATCTACTTAGGAAATGGCAATTTTTAAAATAGTCTTGTGTAATAAATGCACACAAATTGAATAAAATAATGACATGAATTCTAAGCTTAAAAGCATTGATATAATGAAATAAAAAAATAAAAATGAGTTAATAAAAATAGTTATTAATTTAATTTAATTCCTATAATAAACTGTTCAATGAATTAATAATAAAAAATGTTCATATGTACTGTAAAAAAAAAATTGTAAAGTTACTAAACTGTTTTTTTAGGAAACTGGGTTTACTAGAAATTTTATGTAACGGTAATAGCAAAAATTTGTGTAATCGATTTTATTACATGAATTTTTGCAATTATCGTTGCATAAAATGCTCTATTAATACCAATTTCCTAAAATAAGCTTAGAAACTTTACATTTTTTTTACAGTACACTTTACTGCAAATTTCACTTTTTAATATTGTATGAAGTTATATTTAGTTACAATTTCAAGGAAATGAATATTCTATGTGCTATTTTGAAAATTAATTCTTTAATTTAATCTAAACCTATGACTTTAAGATAAGAGACTTAGATCATTTTGTCTAAAATTCATTCCCGATGATGATCTTCGCTTTATATTATCTAAGATTTTTGCTATCAAAGCAAATTCGTATATTGCACAGTAGTAGAAGCTTGTTGATCCACGATCCACATTTGAAGCAATTTATTTTAATGTGTGCCATTAATCATAAGTATTGTTAATATATGACTTATTATCTATATTAATAAAATAACAAATCGCTCTGTGTGTGTGTGTCTGCGATAGTTAGCGAAAACTACGGTACGTACGAAGCTCAAAATTTTTCTGAGAGTAGCCCAATATCTCTCCTGATGCACCTGACGCTCAGAATTTCAAAATTCTATTTATTAACTGAGTAATTAATTAAATTCCAAACCTCACTCTCATAAAAAAACGCTTTTTTTTTTTAGCTTTTTTCCCTTTCATTCTCTTATGGTTGGTTGGATGCATAAAATTTTCGCAGAAATAATTTAAAAAACTGGGACTGACCTTTAAAATTCATAGACTGGCAAACTGTCAGTTTAAATGAGGATTTTTTTTTATCACAGCTGCTGTGCGCCATGGAGGAAAAATATAGGCGGTGGCGAAGTAAACCGAAAAAAAGGTTTGCAATATGAAAGCATTTATCGCTGAAATTTTAATGTCTCAAATAAAAGCATGGGGAAGGAATTTTGTATTAATAAGTCGAATTGGAAGAAATGAATTACAGCTGAAGGATATTTTACGAAGAAATAGTAATTTTTTTAAATGGCTTTTTCTATTGTATTATTTATAAAAATAAATGTTTGCTTTTAAAATATTTGAAATTGGAAAATTAAAAATAATTAAATGTCAAAAGAAAATTAAATAAAATATTGAAAACATATGATTTGAAGAAAATAATTGTATTACTAAAAGTTTTCTTTTTTTTCAGAAATTTTTAATACTTTATAACGTAGATGAAAAATGCTTATGATGTAACAACATATTAATAATTCCATGTCAATATATAAAATATAGTGATGAAAAGATTCTTTTAAAATCATGCATGAACGCTTAAATAATAATATTAATCTAAAATCTAGATTTCAGAATGCAGACGATTTTAAGGCATTAACGAAAGAATGTTGATTTTTCAAGCAAAGTCTTAAATGATGCTTCTATATTGATATTTCAAAGTCATATGATAAAAATAATCAAATAATTCTTGCCTATGATTGATGTAATTGTATCTTTCATGCATTCTGATCGTGTATTACAGGTAATAATGGCACAAAACTATATTTTTTCAATGAAAATTTAGTCATCTATTCAATAACAGTTTAAAAGGTGAAAAACAAAAACAAAGAAATACTGGTTTAAAACAGTTTGAATTGATCGGAGTTTCAAAGCACATGGTTTTGTTGTTGCTTATTTGGACTTAATGTAGCGGATTTTAGAGTTACATTTTTTGCGTCACCCCAAGACATTATACTGCCACTCTATTAATTTATTTTTACTATATGGTTGTACGCATATTTTTGGCATTTTGAACTTTAGAATGTATGAGTCATTAACTATGTTGCAGTAAAAAACATTACACAACACTTTTCTATGAGTTTATTTTTTTAATTATTGATTAAATTTAAAAGTGTTCTATTGAATTTAAAATTGTAATATGGCTTTAATTTGTTTTTAAAAGAAAAATAAAATAGCTATTTGGCGTACAATTGTTTGTATCCGCAAACGATTCATTCACCATAATAAATGATCAAATAGCAAAGTAAATTATCTATCAGAAATAGCCATAAAAAGAATAGTAGCAAAACTGATTATAACCTTAATGTTTAGACTAATTTAAACATAACCCGATCCCAACCAGAAAAAAAACAGACAACACTCCGATCCGTGATACAAAAAATTTCCGTGAGTATAAACCCGACCCTGATCTAAAAATTCTGTTTGGAAAAAACTATGGATTTGATAACTGACTCGAACCAAATCTGAATCCCGCAAAAATGTTCAAGTGAAGCAAAACCCGATTCAAACAATGAAAAATAATTTTCGTGGGCATGAAACCTGACCCGAAATTAAATATTTTCTTTAAAAAAACCCCGAAATATGACTCGAACGAAATCTGAAACCGATAAAAATATTCCAGAGAACTATAACCCGATCCCAGCAAGACAAAATACTTTCCATGATCAAAAACCCGACTCAAACCTACATCCTGAACTTTGACCCAAACCACATCTGAATCTGACCAAAGTATTCGAAAGAACCATAACCGGATTCGAGTAAGACAAAATAATTTCCATGGACATGAACCCGATACGAACCTAAAACTCCCATTAAAAAAATGCCTGAAATTTGAATCTAACCAAATCTGAATCTGACAAAACTATTTCAAAGAAATGCAACAGGATCCAAACAAGAGAAAATATTTCCATGGACATGAACACAATCCGAACCCAAAAAATTTCTTTGAAAAAATCACGAACTGAACGAAATCTAACCTTGGCAAAAATATTCCAGTGAAGCATGTCCTTATTCGGACAAGACAGAATTATTTCCGTGAACATGCAAGAAGACCCGAACTCAACAGTTATATTTGAAGAAAAAACCCGAATCTGAATTGAACCAAATGTGGAAATTGACAAAAATATTCCAAGGAACTATAACCTAATCCAAGCAAGACGAAATAATTTCTATGGACATAAACCCAACTCGAACCTAAAAAATTCGATTTGAAAAAAATGAAATTTGACCCAAACCACACCTAAATTCGACCAAAGTATTCGAAAGAATCATAACTGGATTCGAGTATGACAAAATAATTTCCGTGGACATGAACGAGATCCGAACCTAAAAATTATGTTTGTAAAAATACCTGAAATTTGAATCGAACCAAATCGGAACCTGATAAAAATTATTCCAAAGAATCGTAACCGGATCTGAATAAGACAAAAAAATACCATTTACATGAACCGAATCTGAACCTAAAAAATTTCTTTGAAAAAATCACGAAATCTGAACTGAACCAAATCTGAACTCGATAAAAAATATTCCAGTGAAGCATGTTCTTATTTAAACAAGGCAGCATAATTTCCGTGAACACGCAAGAAAACCCGAACCCAAAAATTCCATTTGAAGAAAAAGCCGAAATCTGAATTGAAACAAATCTGTTCCCGACAAAAATATTCCAAAGAACCATAACTGGGTGAAATAATTTCCATGGACATGAATACGACCCGAACATTAAAACTCAATATCAAAAAATACATATAATCTGAACCGAACGAAATCTGAACCCAACAAAAATGTTCTAATGAATCATAACCAGATCCGAACAAGACAAAATAATTTCCATGGACATGAACCAATATATGGTTTGGTAACATTTAGGTTGCAATTACATTACGGTAAGTCATTGATTATTTCCCGTTAGGTTACAGTTAGGTCACGGTTAAGTTAAAGTTAGGTTAAAGTTAAATTGCATTTATGTTATGGTTAGAATAAGGATATGTTACAATAAAGTGAAGACTAGGTTACATTTATGTTATATTTAATTTACGGTAAGGTACTGTTAAGTCAAAGTTAGGTTACAAGCAGATTATGGTTACGGTACAAAAGTTTACGGTTAGGAATTTATCCATAGAGTGAACATTACGCATGATTTGATTAAAAATAACACTTACTTTTGTTAAATGGCTCTGAAATTATAATACTACATACCAACATTTTAGCTATCAGCGAGTATCGATTTCATGGTATAGTCGGATTTAAAAGTGATATAATTAGTTTGAAATTCAAAATATTTCACTTGGGATTTCTATGTGAAAAAAATAATAATTATTATTAGTTACGTGATTTAACAGTGATTTTTGATAAATATCAACATTTTAACACGAAAATCACGCAGTCGTTGGATACATTTTCCCTCCCACGTTTCTTCATCGCTCATTTTGAGTATTTTTAGAGCTTAATATTAGCTGTTTTTCAAACCGATTTTTCACACAGTCAGTGGCTACATATTTCAGACAATGCTTTTCTGCATGTTTTGAGTTAATGATAAAATCATACAAGATTCAAGTTCGTTTAATATTGTTAATACGGACCCGGGCAAAGCCGGGCGGGTCAGTTAGTACACAATAAGAATAACACAACTTTTAAAAACGTCAGGATAACAAACAAATGCGCAACGCTTTTCATCCTTTTTTCATGCAATACTAACATGCACTAATAGTATTTTGAAAGCAGGAGCAAGACTCCGTCTTGATGTAAAGTACTGTCGCAGTCTTGTAAAATTGATTTTAAAGGAGTAACATGTGCTCATTTTATCTGCTGCGGAGAAACAAACTTGTTTTCAAAGCCTTTGTGCATCTTTGCATTTTTATGGCGTTTTCGAGAAATTCTTTTTATCTCATGAGTCAATTATTAACTTTAAAGCTTTCGTGAAAAGAGGTATCTATACACGAATTTAATATAGTGAAAAAACAAAGAATATACTATCTATAATTAATAATTATAAAAACAGACATAATAAAAATCACCATAAGATAAAAAACACGGAGCTGATGTGCCTCCTTCAGCTTATGACGAGCTGTATTTTTTAGCTCGAAACGCATTCTGCTATGATTTATATCTTATGAAGGTTTTTACAAAGCCTATTATTAAAATTATGAATTACGAATGTATATGAAATCTTTAAATCCATTTTTGGAAAAAAAAATACCTTTTATATCACATTTTCTCAGATTTTATAAATTATAAAAAACAATATGGAAAGATTTGTGCAAAAGATTTAAAAGTAGGGTATATAATATTTTTATTACACGATGGTTTATGATATGTTGAAACATTGGAATTCGAATGCGTCCGCAAGAATTTGTCATTTGAATACACATTTATTGAATGATTTAACATTTTATTTATATTAAAACAGAATCTGCATGCAAGTTATTTTTTATTACAATAATTATTATTTTACGTTATTGAAGTATGAGGACTATTAAGAAGTTATTTGAAAATTTAATTACATAGCTGAGAACACTATATTAAACAACATAAAATGTACATTACTTGTAAAAAGAAGTTTCTCTCATGCTTTTAGATTGGATGTGTATCGCTCTTTAATCAAAATATTTATTGCTCCTTTGAAAAATTAAATGCCATAACTTCAAGCTTGTTTGGAATACATATCTAAATTTTTGGAATTCCAAGCTACAAGAATTTAGTAAATTCTGAAAAATTGTTCTAACATTTTTTTTAATGATATTTATTATTTTAGAATGTATAAAACTTTCTATAAACAAATAGCAAGTACAAAGACAATCATCTAATGTATTTTTATCTTGTATTTTCTTATAAATAAAATTTCAAAATATTTATTATGTATTTATGTTTTTTTCTCATGTAACAAGAAATAAATTATTTTTAAGAATGTTACATTTCGATTGGTTTTTAAGAACATTTTTCTAATGTAGCATATTATTTTAAAATTATATTTATTTGAAGTCACTCACTACTAATTAGCACATACATTAGAAGAATAAAATATACTAATATGTGCCTTCAAAATTTTAAAATGAGAAAATGATTAAACATTTTTTCAACACATGTTTGTCTGTGTGATAAAAGTGTAACTAATTGTAATTGTAGTACCTGTCACTTATCTATTACTTAATGAACTAGTAGCATGAATTATTAAAAAATACGGTCAACTACTCTGTCCAATCTACGTGTAATTTAATTATTTTTTTTGTTTAAACGATAATGATCGTCAAATAATCATTATAGAATACACGACTAAGTTACAAGCCTGGACCATTTTTCTTCGGATACAAGCAATACATATCATGAAAGAATTAGATGACAAATATCATTTGTCTCAAATACATATAGTCACAATATTATGACATAATATTAAAGTCTCTTTCAAATAAAACTAAAATTTAGTTATATATATTTTGCAAAACGGTTGTATTTAAAATAAAAGTAAACATAATGGAGATCATTTTTATAATGTTTTTATTTTATCAATCTCTAAAGTATTCAATCAATACAAATTGTGCTTTTTGGATACTCTAAATATAGAAAAAAAATAGTATTTTTTTAAGTAAAAAATGAAGGATGTCGCTCGATAATATTTCTCGAGAAAATTGTCAACCAAGTTTAAAAACGGGGTCCCACACCCCGAAAAAAAATAAAATAAAAAGATTACGTTTATCAAGCGGAATTAATCTTGAAGAGCAAAAAAAGATAGTTTAAATTGATGCACCATTGTGAAACCCCTTTACGAAACACTCTACGCACATAATTAATCGAAATTATGTTAAAAAAAAGCGAAGGAACAAAGACCGAAAGTTAATGTTGACACAAACAAACAGAACGCCCTCTAAAACCAATATATGTCTCAAAAACTATTGTAGACTTCAACGCAAATTATACCTTTCTGAAGAAATGCTATAAAACCAGAGTTTCATATTAATTTTTTTCTGTTTCTTTTTGTAATAGTGAATTTAACTAATTAATTCATCTCATTATGTATCTAAATGAAAATTAAATTCCTTTTAAAAAATTTAATTACATAGCTGAGAACACTATATTAAAAAGCATAAAATGTACATTACTTTGTAAAAAGAAGTTTTTCTCATGCTTTTAGATTGGATGTGTATCGCTCTTTAATGAAAATATTTACTGCTCCTTTGAAAAATTAAATGCCATGCACTTCAAGATTGTTTTGAATACATATAAAAATTCTTGGAATTCCAAGCTACAATAATTCAGCAAATTCTGAAAAAAATTTCTAACATTTTTTCAATGAAATTTAATATTTTAGAATGCATAAGACTTTTTTATTAAAAAAAATAGCAAGTTTAATGACAATCATCTAAAGTACATTTATCTTGGGTTTTTTTTTTATAAATAAAAGTCAAAATATGTATTATATATTTATTTTTTTCCCATGTAGTAAGAAATAAATTGTGTTTAAAAATGTTACATTGCCATTGGATTTAATAACCATTTTTCTCGTAGATTTGTTTTGTATAATATCTGATGTAATATATAATTTTAAAATTATATTTATTTGAAAGCACTTACTACTAATTAGTACATATATTAGAAGAATAAAATATACTAATATGTGTCTTCAAAATTTGAAAATGAGAAAAATTAATAAAAATGTGTGATAAAAGTGTAACTAATTGTAATTATATTATCTGTCACTTATCTGTTACTTTATGAACCAGTAGCATACGTTATTAAAAAAAAAAACATACGGTCTACTACTCTGTCCAATTTACGTGTAATTTAATTATTTTTTGTGTAAACGATAATGATTGTCAAATAATCCTTATAGATTACACTACTAAGTTTCTAACTGGGACCTTTTTTTTTCTTCGGATACAAGCTACATATATTATGACAGAATTATGTGACAAATGTTATTTGTCTCAAATATATAAAGTCACAATATTATGACAGCATGAGGCAGTATTAGCACAATTTTATGACAGAATTTAAGGCTTTTTCAAATAAAATTAAAATGTAGTTATATATATGTTACAAAATTGTGGTATTTAAAATAAAAGTAAAAATAAAGGATAGCATTTTTATGCTGTTTTTATTTCAGAAATCTCTAAATATTCAATCAATACAAATTGTGCTTTTTGGATACATAAAAGCTAGAAAAAAAATTATATTTTGTAAATAGAAAATAAAGGATGTCGCAATATTTCTCGAGAAAATCGCCTATTAAGTTTTAAAAATCGCGTCCAACATTTCGAAAGGAATTAGTTTTACGTTTGTCAAGTGGAATTACATTTAGTGAGCCAAAAAAAGTTTAAAGTAATGCAATGTTTCGAAACACCTTTACAAAACACTCTACGCACATTATTAATTGAAATTACTTTAAAAAAAAAAAAAGAAAAAAAGGAAGGAAGAAAGACCGAAAATTAATGTTCTCCCAAACAAGTAGAACTCCTTTTTAAACCTATATTTGTCTCAAAACCCGTTGTAGACTTCAACGTAAATTATACCTTTCTGTAGAAATGGTACTTAACTACAATTTCATATTAAATATTTTTCTGTTTCTTTTTAAAATATTGAAGTTATCTAATGAATTAATCTCATTATCTCATTATGTATCCGAATTAAAATTAAAATACATCTTTTACATACATATATAATAAAAAAAATTACATAAAAATCAATTCCTTTAGCACATTTGCGGCTGATATGAAATTACTTTTTACAGCTTACTAGCTCATTTTAGTCTCTAAAAAAAAAAACTCCTTTAATCATGCAAAATTTTAACCGTGTAGTTGCAAGCTTTGCTGGCTGATAATATGTCATGATATCAAAAAGTCGTCTTTTCCCACGTAGTTTCATCTTGTAGTAATCTAAGCGCTTACTGCAGATTAAAAAATAGCAGTAGAAGTGTTTAATGCCATTGTTTAAACTTTTTAGTGTTAAAGACGATTCATCCTCCTACATAAGTACCTTAGGTCAATCTTTCTGAATTTTAGTATAAAATTTCCCGAGACACACTCATTGCATTCTAATTTGTACAATCGTTTTGTTTTATTTTTTCTGTTTTTATTTGGTGTTATTTCTAATTGAACAATTCTGCATGCTTAATAGTTCTTTTTTAAATAGATTTATGTATAATGAATTAACTTTTTCATCGTACTTTATTTTAATACTAATGCTATACAATAATTTTTATGTAGTTGTATAAACACATAAAAACAATCATAAATTTTACTCCTTCTTACAGTACTAATTATATTATATTTATACTGAAAATGTACCTTTCCTGTAGTTAAATTTTAAACAGTCATCTCTCATAATAGCCTAAACAAGACATACTGCTTTTTTCTAACAAAATAATTTGTTGTGCATTTTGACATGATATTAATAATTAAACTATCTGTGTCGCGCGACGTACGTGTTTGATTTCTTTCTAGTTTTTATGACGTAACAAAACAAAATATTCATCACGAGACATTAACGTATGAAAAATAATATTTCCAAAAAAAATTCTTAAATTTGGCCCTAATGACTGTGTATCATTGCTATTATTTCTATATAAAACATGCGTCAACAATTCATATATCAAAAACATTTTCTCAAGGAATGTTGTACTTAAGTCTCTCTACTTATAATATCCATAATTGTGTAAAAAGTTTCTTACACTTCCAGTTGTAAGTAAAACAATATGAAAATAGCGAGATGTAGATTTAAGACACTACTCGAATACAGAAAGAGAATTTGAACATGTGCATCAAGCTTTTACAACAGTAATATTGCACAAATCAACATTGCACAAATCAGATGTTTTCCTAACTTATTTTACGGATTTGTAGTTAGGATTAATAATAAAACATATGCATTTTCTCAAATGGAAATATCTTGTCTGATGTAAATATAAATAGCACCTATAAAAAAAGTCTGAAGCCTTGCATTAAAATTGAATGAATAAATATTCTATTTATTAAACATTATCCTTGAAAAAATGCTGCAATGAATATTAAATCTAGACAATAAAGATTAATAATGATGGCTTAAATTGGTTGTATGTATGCTATATAAGGTACCCTGGGGTAATAACGCCACGTTAAGGTTCTACCAATTTTCAGGGCTTAATTTTAGATTGTATTTTTCAAACAAATATAGGATCTGATACAGCAATTCATTGACTATCTATATAAAATAAAATAATTTAACAGATATGTATTCATAAAATGTAATGGCGTTTTTTTTTACCCATGCTATTTGGCGTTAATACCCACCTATATGGGTAATAACGCCATGCAAACAAAACTATAAAATAAGATGGAATAATGGCATGTAGTTTGCCCAATTCTAAAAATACAAACTTTACAGCTCTAGAAATTCACAAATTGCAATCTAAGCTATTGAAAATGTACAATTGTTTTGTGACTCTGAAAGAAAAAGAAAGCTGTGGTGGTGGCGGGGGGAGGAGGCAAAAGAATATCAGTATTGGGCATAAGTATTTGGCACCCCCCCTCTAATCTTACCATTTAAACAATGATGATAATGCTGTCCCATATTAATATATAAACCCCCTTCGGATATAATTCGGCCACTGTTGGGAATCAACCAGGGTAATAACGCCAATCCCTGGCATTATTACAACGGGATACTTATTGCGCAGTAAATCCTAAACTCCAAATTATCTCGAGAATATAACCAAAATCTTCTACAACAATTTGAAAGTACATGAAATACACTACAAATTTATGTAATAAACAAAGTATTTCTAGATAAAAAATATAGTCTTCAGATCAAAAACCTTATCTCGCAAATTTTAGATCAAGCGTTAATTTTAGTTGCTTCTAAAAACAATAAGACCTAAAAATGAAACAAATTAACTTGAAGCTGTTTTTTGCGATTTATATGACTCAAAACCTTCTGCGCCAAGCACATGGGTGTCATTTACCTGATTATTTCATAATTATGCAAAATATAAGCACCCCGCCTGGCGTTATTACCCCTAGGTACCTTATACACTTTTACGTGATTTATGTTTACTAGAAATTGACTAGTCTTTTCTTTGTAATTTGAAATCAAGAAACTTTTTTTTAATTTAAAATTACAGAATAATTCCTAAATCTGTTTTATTATAAGAATAACAGAATAAAAATTAGGTTGGCTAGTCATTACTATATCGATGTTTTTAAAAAATATGAAACAGAAGAAGATATGATTTTATTGAATTTATCTTTAAATTTTTTTATTACAATGGATGACATTATCGTCTAAATGTTAAGTTATATAATATGCTCTTCGTTTTTGTTATTGACGGATATCAAATCATAACCTCACGCATATTAACCTCACTCATTTTACACTAACCTCATTTTAACGATTCATTAATAGAATTAAACTTGCAGTTTCTGTTTACCTCATTTTTACTATGCATTGAAAATATAATGAAATCTGCTTTAAAATCTTGAAAAAGGCAACCATTTCATATTAAAATGTTGATAAACTCAGTGTATCACAAGAGAAAATTTTCACTATTGAATTATACTGAATGATAGTTTAATATCACTACCGGTCTGAAAATTACATGAAAAAATAAAATATTTTTACTGTTATTAACACTTTACGACTACCACATTTATTTTAATAATTATAATAGATTCTAAAAGGAACATTAATTTTTATAACATGATCGTTTAAAAAGCTAATAATAAATTCATTTGCTGACATCCTGCAGTTTCTGATAAATATGCTGAAAATTTTACGCATATACAACAATTTATCTATACAAAGAGTGTTATTGGAATGATTTTTACTATATATTATTTTAATTTAAATCAATAAATGTTTAGTGCGTCAATTCAGGATAAGGTTTATCTTCGTCAGCGTGATGGAAAATATTACTTGTTTTAAATTTTCGCTGGAAAACAAGCAATGGATAGAAGATTATACATGTAAAATTTAAGTAGAGAAATAATTTTATTCGTTTTTTTAAATAAAGGTGTACGCATTTTTAAAATATTTCTAAACATAAAGAATGTGACATATGTTAAAGAAAATGAAATTTTATATTTAACTGAAAATGATAAACTAAGCAAACTCAGCAAATGCACGTTCGGCGTTTATTATTTTTAATTTCGCGTCCCATGTTTTAAAAGAAAGTAACCTCCTGAAGAACTATCGCAAAATTTTTCAACATCTCTGCAGAAAATTTGTCTAGAATTATAACATATGATTTAAAGTTTAAAGCTAACGAAAGAAATAAAAAAACATAATAGCCTCCGCTAAATGCCAAAACACTTTTCTTGAGATAAGAATATGCGCATAATGTTGAATGCAAATTTTTTGGAAAGTGAAAATTTGTAATATGAAGGTGGAATTTATAACTATTGGATATACGTTTCTGATTTTAATATAAAAATATACATTTCATATTTTAAAATAGTGAAAAAGGGCTAAAATACTATAACTAGAAAACAAGGAAAATGCTGCTAAGTTTTGTGGTTTCAGCTTGATTCGCTTAAAAAGGAAAATTTCGAATATGGAAAGAAAAAAATGTCAAACGTTATTGTAATTAATATCATAAATGTGTTTTAATACTGGTTTTTGTGGCCGGCACTCAATCACTTTACCAGACAATCTGCATTGTGCTATTGCCTGAAAGATAAGATTAAAAAAAATTCTGCAATATTTTAATGTTGTTGCGTTTTCAGACAGTCAACTTCGAAACTCCATGGCGCACGAACATTTTGAAAGCTGTGTAAACTTTTTTGTATTCTATTTTTGTTGTGTTATGTTGTTGCTGTTTTATGATTGTTCAGAGCAAGCGAGAACGAGACGTACATTTGTACGCATTAAGATTTGAGATGTAAAAGAAAAGTAATATTGTTCATGTAATATTTATGTTCGTCTTGTCTATTAAATGTGATAGTTTCGTCAAAGGGAATGTTTTCTGAAGAATTTACTTATAATTTAGACGAGATACATCAAGTAAAAGTGAATAACCTACATTCCGAGGTAAGAGTTTTAGATTAATAGAGATTCTAGTATTTTTTACGAAAAAATGTAACCGGAAATAAAGCTTTTTAATTTTTCTTTCTCATGTACTTCGCCGTATTTTATATATATAACTGTGGATTTAGACATTTAAATCTTGTTTGTTATAAGCGGTATTCAAAAATATATTGGATGAATATTTAAAAATTGCGGCCGCCGAATGAAAAGAAATTAACCTGAATAATTTGTATTATATATTTGCGGAAGGACTTATTTAAAACGCCGATACAGCTAAGAAACTTTTTTAAAAAATTAAACTTATTTTCTTCTAACATTATTGTTTTTTTATGATTTGAACGTTTGAAAAAAAATATATATATTATTGTTTGTCTAAATGAAAAAGTATCTACACTTCTGTCTCAAAAAGTGTACTTTAGGGCATTTTTACATTCATTATCATTTACACGACACGGAATCCGCAGAATTTCGATAAGCAAAAGTGCTTATGAAGGAATTTTCTCATCGATTTTATCACAAATGCATTTTATATTAGATAGTCTAACTCTTAAAGAAATGCTAATTTAAAACAAAACTAGCAAAATAATTATTTCTGTAAAATTCACTTGTCCCAATTGTTCAAAAATTAAATTATTATCCTATACGTAGTCATTTAAATATAATAAATTTCAGTTATTAGTATGAAGCTTTCAAATGACGCTTGGTGTTTCCGTAATAAAAAAAAAGCTATTGCATTTTAACTTGATGATAGAATTTTTCCATTAAATCTAATCCTGGCATCATGTTCACTACTCCAAATTTTACATATTCATCTCTGATATCTATATGCACAATTTTTTAAATGACACTTTAATGTTATCATTTGAAAATCATTTTAACTCCAAGCACATTTGTCAGATCTTTACTAGTGAACAGTTGCACTCTTAATTTGCGATCCTTGTTTTAATAACTGAAATTAAAAATTGTCGTAATTTATGTCTTTTAACAGCATTTGCGGTATAATATTTAATTAAATCCGTGCAAAAATAACTTTTTTTAAATATTGCGTCATGTTCACATACTTAAAATGAATATCAGTAAAATGAAAAAAAAAACGCATTTCTAATAAATTTATGAAAAGAAATGTTTATCTTCAAAATTAGACTGGCGGATCTTAATATTTTGAGGCAGAATAATTTTGACAAGATTTTGCTCCACTAAACTATATACAACAAAGTGGCCGTTTAAAAGTTCAGCAGTTTGAACAATGACAGTGAACTAACAGCAAAATTTAACCCTTTATATACCGAATGATTTATCAACAATTGATCCACCTCAATAATAACCTTCTTTAATATCTGAAGGTATACTGGAATTTTTAGATAATTCTAATGTGGAATTTAGACAAATTTTTCATCAAAACGTATTAAATATATCAGTAGTTTTATTTTATTTTTTGTGTGTGAAATTTTTAAAAAATATATCAGACTAATTAACCAAAACATCTCTTTTGAAAATAATCACAATTCTTCTAAAAGATATGAATTTGAATGCATCTTGGTATTCTCTATAAATGGAAACGCGTTTGCAGTTGAATGTATTTCATATAATATTATTTAAAGAAAAAAAAGAAATACCTACAAAAATGAATAAAAAAACCTACCACTATTTGAAAATATTTAGATTCGACTGTTTCTCTGTTCTATCTAAATTTGATCGAGACGAGTGTTTTGTGTGGAAAGGATAAAAAACTTTTATTAATAGACAGATTAAATAAGTTTTATATAATTTTTTCTTCAATGGTATTTTAAAATGCCGTCGATGCATAAAGGGCTAAAAAAGTATATAAAATACTTTTATAATAAAAGTATAAAAATGGGAATATTTTTAAAAATCAGATTGTTGATTGCACACCTTCAAGCCAAGAGATTTCAGTCAAAATAACTCTTAATTAATTTGGCTTAGTAGAAAGCTAAAAGCAGATGATTAAAAAATAACTTTATGTTTAAATTATATATATATTATATGTATTCTTTCTTTTCATTGACAGTATAGAATCAAATTCAGAATCCTGGTTAATTAAAAATATTAAAAGGATTAAATCAAGCAAATTATCTTATTTTGATGAAATTATAACAAAATGTCTTTGAAATGGCAATAAAATTTTATTTTGAGAGTGCTTTGGACAAAAACATGAGAAACGTAACATTATTCAAAGCCTGTAATTATTAGTCAGATTGTTTTTGTTTGCTTATCTAACTTGGCGAAGCGAATTCATCAAGGCAAGATTGATCCAGTTTTGTAATATAAAATGCCATTTTTTGGCCAAAGATTTCCGATTAGACAATATACAATGTACATGACTCCTTTTCTATAAATATGCTGTAAATTTTTGTAAGGTATTGCGTTTTATCAGTATGTCATTTCAACGGCATTATTTACAAAAAGGAAAAATTTCCATCTGTTCAGAATTTAAAAGTCCCTGCGTTGAAAATGACGTTCAACATACCGTAATTTCTGGTGTATAAGCCGTAGATCAAACAATTCTTTTTCGACCCAGAACTTTTTAAGAAACAAATATAACTAGTTAAATCGCCGTAAATATTTGTCTTCAATCACTAAATAAGATTTCTGGGTTCAAAAAGAACCCGCGACTTATACACCCGAAATTACGGTATGTTAGTTTTTAAAATTAAAATACAGGGTTTTTTTATGTAAAATGACGTCATTGCTATCCGTTAAAGCATTGAGTTTCTCTTGAACGGACAAATGCTCTATAAAGTAGTTATTTTTAAAGAAAAAGTACACGTATTATTAAAAATAAAAGTAAGTAATAAACTACAAATCATTTAATTTATATGTAAAAAACGCAATAAGATCATAAGTTCCCGGATTTTATTGCCAACGATAAACTTGACGTAGCAAGTATTTTAATTACAGTTTTTTTTAGTTACGATACTATGAGAAAATGGAAAAAAAATTATCATGTAATCTGCGATTTTGCTTATATTTTCCTCATAAATGGATTACTCAAGTTGTCACTGTTAGAAATATGGAAGTAAAAACTTCAAAAAAATTTATATCTTAAAAATAAACGGAAATGAAACTTCTAAACAAACTGCGTTTCAAAGTACAGTTTTCCTCTAAATAATGGCATAAAATTTAAATTATGCATTATCTAGAAAATTTTAAAACGTACAAAAGTAAAAAATAGGAAAACCAAAATTTTATACTGAAAAGTGTTGCCTTCCGCAAACCGACTTTAGCATTACGCACAGGTATGTCTATTCTTTTATTATATAAGTAACTAGCTGACCCGCCCGGCGTTGCCCGGGTGCGTGATAATAATATCAAACGAACCTGAAATTTGTGATTTTATCTCTAATTCGAAATACGTGGCGACTGAATGTGAGAAAAATCGGTTTAAAAAAATAAACAGCTGAATTTAGAGTAACAAATATTTAAAACGACTTCAATGGGAAACGGTGGAGGAAATATGTGTTCAACAATTGCGCAATTTTCGCGTTAAAATGCTGATTTTATTCGTAAATACCACTGTTCAGTCACGTAACTTTTTTTTTTCACCTCGAAATCCTAAGTGTAACATTTTGATTTTCAAACAAATTATATTTCTCCTAGATCCGACTATACCTTAATTAAAATCGATAATCAATGATTAGGTAAAAGGTTAATATATAGTAATGTAGTTTCAGAACCATAGAACAAAATTAAGTATATTTCAATTAAAACGTGTGTAATATTCAATCAGTGGATAAAATCCTAACCCTAACTTAATTGTAATGTAATCGCAACCCATCTGTAACCTAACTGCAACTTAACCTGAGCCAAACTTAAATGTATCATAAATGTAACCTAGTCGTCACCTTATCATAACTTATCAATTTTCTGACCGTAACGTAACTACAATTTACCTTAAACTAACTGTAATTTAATCATAACCTAACTATAACGTAACCGGAATTTAAATATAACGTAAGACTAACCGAAATATAATTGCAACCTATCTATAACCCAAATGTAACCTAACTGTTACCTAACCGTAGCCAAATTCTAAATTAATTAAAATTAACACTAACTATTAACTAACAATTCTAACCGCGTACGTGTTACAAAGTACTTTAGTTCCACTTTTCACCACTACGGGGCGCAATATATTTTGTACGAAAATCTGATATGGATCACCGCCACCTGCGGTCGGATATAATAAGCTTGCAATGCACGATTTGCAGAGTGCTTTAGTTTCACTTGCAATCACCAGAATAGGCATTTTTGCGTAAACAAACCTAAATCCGATCGATAATCAGATTTTCATTCCTTCCGTAGATAAATTACCCAACGGGATGGGGATACAAATAGCAATTTATGAAATTTGTTGAAATTTCTATTCAGAAATAATGATAACCACCACGCAATTAAGAGACCAATATTAAAAATTAGAATCTCCTACACTGCTGCTGCATGCTCTGTAAAATATGTTAGTTCTACTTTTCACCTCCAGGAGCTCACCAATTCCTTCATAAACCTATATCCGAAGGAAACTCCAGTATTAAGCGAATTCGTACATATATTAGCCGAGAGGGCGGTAAAATCCAATAAGAATTTAAGAAATTTAATGAGATTATTGTTCGGAAATAACCACTACTTATAAATTAAGGATGAAATATGGTCTGTGCAAATATCCTACATTCCCACTACCTGCAGCACTCTATGACAGGTGTGCGTTAAACTCGGAACAATTTTTAGTATTTAAAAGCGAAAAAAAAAAAAGAACAATGAAAAAACGTGTTTAAAAATAAAAAGTCATGCATCAAGTACAGATTATGAAACACTATCCAACACATTCAGAATAATGTAAAAAACTGCACCGTTTAAAAATTTAAGATATTGCGTCTCATTTTATCATGTGAAAATATATTAAGCATTTCAAAACCAAATTTCAGCTGTTTCCATCTACATTTGGAAAATGATCCGAAAATTTTAGAAGCCCTGTACATGATACATCGTTAGGTACATATTAACAACATGCATTCCAAAATTTAATTCATTTAAGAGATAAACATATTTCAATTGAAAATTCCCCTTCAGCAATATCCTCTAATGAGGACAATGGTAGGCAAATACTCTTGTGCTGCCCTGTATATGATGTATAGAATTTATATGTAAAGTGTAATGTGGGAAAAAAGTATTTACATTTAAAAGCGTATGCCGAATTTTAAAACGTACTCTCCAGCAATTATTAAGCAAAGACAGTATTGTAACCATTTCTTTTGTGTGTCCCTGTAAATTTATTTTAAAATGCTGTAAATGCTCTGTTTTAACGTAACCGTAGTTAAATTAATTGATTTATATTAGTTTGAATACATTAGAAATAGCGGAATGTCATTAAAGTACGCTCCAAACGATTTTTACCCATATATCATAATATAATCGAACTCTTTTGAATGTCCCTGTAAATGAACCAATATTCGCACATATTTCATATGCAATACCAAACATGCTTTAGTGATCCTAAATAAGCTTTATCAATTGAGTATATTTACGGGATTAACAGTATAGACAGACGGACAGACAAACCGAATGCATAAGTACTTTTCAACTTTGTGATAAAAACACTTCTGAGATTAAACATATATATATATATGTATATATATATCATTAATATTATCTATCGAAAATGGGAATTTAAATTATATTTAAAATGTTTTCAATATCTTATTTAATTTCAATATGAAATTTAATTATTTCTAATTTTCCAATTTCTTTAATTTAAAAGCGAACATTTATTTTAATAAATAATAATAGAACAAAGACAATTTTAAAAATTTGCTATATCTTCTTAAAATATGCTTTAGTTGTAAATCATTTCTTTCAATTCGTCTTATAATACAAAATCCCATGGAGGATTGAGATAGGTGGAGGTGAAGTAAGGATCAAAAAAGGTTTGCAATATTAATCCATTTATCGCTCAAATTTTAATGTTCCAAACAAAAGGACGTGGAAGGAATTTTGTATTATAATACGAATTGAAAGAAATGAATTACAACTGAAGCATATTTTAAGAAGAAATAGCAAATTTTTTGAATGGTCTTTGCTCTATTATTATTTATTAAAATAAATGTTCGCTTTTAAAATAAAAGAAATTGGAAAATTAGCAATAATTTAATGTCAAATTGAAATTAAATAAGTATTGAAATCATTTGATGCGAACTAAAAATTGTATAACTAAAAGTTTCCTAATTTAATATAATTTTAAATGCCTTATAACGTAGATGAAAAATGTTTATGACTTAATAATTGCATGTAAATAAATATTTAAAATATAATGATGAAAACATTCTTTTAAAATCATGTATGAAAACTTAAGAAATAAATATTAATCTAATGTATAGATTTCTGACTGCAGACGATTTTAAGATATTAACAGAAGAATGTTATATTTTCAAGCAAAACTTTAAAATAATATTCTATATTGATATTTAAAATACATATGATAAAATAATTAATAAATTCTTATCGGTGAAGCGATAGATTAGTTCTTTTTAAAAAATAATGGCAAAAATATACGGGTTTAAACCTGTTTTAATTTATAGGCGTGTCAAAGCGCGTGGTTTTATTTCGACTTAATGTTACTTAATGTAGGATTACATTTTTAGCATCACCCCCAGAGATAATACCCCCCCCCCCCCACCTATCTCATTCCTCCATGACAAAATCTCTTCCATGTCCTTTTGTTTGGAATATTAAAATTTGAGCAATAAATGGTTTCACATTCAAACCTTTTTTCAGACTTACTTCACCTCCCCTTACCTTATTCCTCTATAGTCATCGTCTTGAAACATCAAATACTCCAATGTCATTGTTACACCGGCTTATCTGATTACTTCTGAGAAAATTTTTACACAACCAACCAACCGTAAAAGAATGAAAGAGAAAAAAATGGAAAAAAGATGATTTTTTATGAGAGCGACCTCTCGATTTTAATTAATTACTCAGTTAATAATTGGAATTTCGAAATTCTGAGCGTCAGGTGCATCAGGAGAGATATTAAGCTACTCGCAGAAAAATTTTGAGCTTCGTACGTACCGTAGTTTTCGCTAACTATCGCAGACACACACACACACACACACAGACAGAGCGATTTGTTATTTTATTAATATAGATTAATACAATTACTTATAAAAATGAATATTTATTTTTGCATTAGCTTTTAATTTCTTTCTAAATGTATGGAAAAACTAATGGGTTTTTATGGAGCATTTTTAAAAATCCTTAAGAGAAACTAGCTCATTATATTTCAGTCAGTTTTAATTCATCTGTCTCGTAGAAAAATACAGCAATTAAAAAGAATAGGTAAAAAAGAAAATTGTTGTCAGATATTTATTTTTCCCTAGGATCATTGTGTTTTTAAGTTTACTAATGAGGATGTAAACTAGAAATGAAACTGATACTTTTTTGTATTATGAGTATTTTAAAGTGCTTCTGTTTCATGATTTTTTTTTCTCCAAGTAATTAAAGAGAACTTGTTCAAAGTGTTTTAAATTTACATGCTTTAATATGCTTTACAACCTTTTGATGTATTTTTATTTTCTTTGGAGAAAAATGAAATGCCACGTATATTCGTTCTTCGTGCCTTAGATTATTTAAGTGGCGTGTCCATTATTCATAGTTTTTTTTCGTGATTTGAAGATGAGCAGGTAGGGTAAATATGATGACAGATTTCTAAATAAATACCTGAAAGGATGTTTTTTTAATGCTGCACTTTATACATGTAATGTGCTTACCGTAAACTGGATAAATCGGGACACTTTTCAACTTTAACGTTAAAAACAAAAAAGCAACAAATGATTTTTTAAATTATTTTACTTATTATTTTACTAGAAACTCCGATCTTGTTTTGTTCTTTACTTTTTAAGCAAAGACGTAACATTTGTTACTGTTTATATTTATATATTTTTTTTTAATCGTGTACCGAATCACCCCACAAATTGGGGTGAATCGGAACAAATGTTATAATCTTTATTTATTTTAATTCAAACTTTAATAGGGTTTTAAAATAGGTAATAATGATTAAGGAAGAAAAGGAACTCATAGTTAGTATCAAATTAAACCTTTATTTTATATACAAGTAAATATATGTCTTTTTGAAAATTATAAAACAATTTTGAACTCAAGAAAAAATAAAATTTATTCTAAGAAATTGTTTCGAATTGCAAAAGTTGGAATTTAATACAAATTCATCCCTATTCTGTGTTATCCTTTACAAGTATTCATTGGGTAAAATATTAATTGAGTAGCCACAATCGCTGCATGTATTAATACGGTCTATTAGTAGGCCCTCATGCCCAGCCCTTAGTACTGTTTCCTTACCTTTCTTTTTTAATTGGTTTTCCATTTTGAGATGTTTGTGTAATGTTGTGGATGTCAGCGAATAATTCTGTGCAATTTTTCTTAGTAATTTGCCATTTTTAAGTTATTTTACTGTGTGTTCCATGCCTGTTGGATTGTTTACATTTTTGTTTAACTATGTTTCAGAAAAATCTTGTTACAATAAATATTCGTACATATGTTTTTACATATGATTGATATATAGATATTACATGAAACTATTACTTTATAGAAAAATAAACCATGAGAGTGTTCCGATTTACCCCGTAAATCTTAAACCTTTGATGTTACAAGCAATTTTTCACTTTTTAATTATGTAGTTTAGAAATAAGTAGCAGCATAACGCAGCATAACGTTTACAGATCTATCATTAATTAAAAATCCCTAGTCTTAGGTTTAAAATAGGAAAAATACGGCAATTGTATACAAAGTTTTGAAGACGTTGAAAAAATGATGTTTTTGAGGATCCACTTGCAGTTTTTTTATATACCTCAGTATTGGCGCCAACATGGCGAAGTTGAATTTCCTAACTCTTAATGTCTTTCCGAACTCTAGTTTGTTTTTTTATAACAACCTTCTTATAAAAAAAAAACTAGATGGAACCCGTCAAAACTTGAAGTCAACAATATAAAAGCACCAAAGAAAAAAAAATTCAGCTATAAAAGAATTTTTTAAAGATTAATTTTTATTAAAAATTTCAATAAATGAAAAATATCCTGCATTTTATATCCAGGCAAATTACATTCACAGATGCACTAACAGAATTTCCCTCATCTATCTGTTTTACATTTATCGACAAAACATGATCCCGGGCGCAGAATCGGCGCACTGCTGCGAAGCTCGTCACAGACTATTTTTCAAGCGTTAAAGTTTTAAAAAATGCTACTCTGTAAAAAATGTCGGATGTTTCTGAATATATAAAAATGTACTGTAATCAAAAACGAAAATATACAGTAACTTCTTCTAACTCACTTAAGGATACGAAAACCAGCCCTTTACCTTTAAAAATCCCAGAAAACTATTTGTTTTTGAAATTTAAAGAAGAATTTATAAAAATTAATTTTTATTAGCTGCCCGTCCTTTTCGGAAACGTTTCTAAGTAGATTATACAGTACAATAATCACTTTTTTCTAATCAAAATATCACTTTTTCCGATTCTATCAATTCTCTAGTAAACATTTTCAGCTGCACAGCTGATTTTGTGCATGCCATTGTAGTAAAATAATGTTAATTTTCATATTAATGTTAATACTGTAATTATTGTATGTTTTTTCATTAAACATGTTTTCTGAATATGAAAATATTTTCGTATGAATTGATAAAATACGAAAAAGTGATATTTTGATTTGAGAAAACAGATTATTGTACTGTAAAAGCTACTTAGAAACGTTTCGAAAAAAATTAATTTTTATAAATTCTTCTTTAAATTTCATAAACAAATTGTTTTCAGGGATTTTTAAAGGTAAAGGAATGGTTTTAGCATTCTTAGGTGAGTTAGAAGAGGTTACTGTATATTTTCGTTTTCGATTACAGTACATTTTTATATATTCAGAAACATCTGATATATTTTACAGTGTATTTACTATGTTCCATTGTAATATTATCCGGATCACATACGATTGACGAAGCTCCAATTCACGTTAAATTATAAATCAAGGACGATTCTGGTTTGAGTTTTCTGAAAAAGTTAGACAATCATTTCTAAACTTAAAAAAAAAATCATAAATCTTAAAATTAGGAAGTAATAGTAAATTTTGACAAATATCAAAAAGAAAAAAAACAAGTTTGTCAATTGTGCGAAAAAAATCACCAATTTCACACACATACCTCGGGAAAAACATGATATAAACATGATAAAAATTATAAATCAAGGACGATTCTGTTTTGAATTTTCCGAAAAATGTATACAATCATTTTTAATCTAAGTAATCTAAACAAAGTAATCGTAAATTTTGACAAATGGTCTAAAAAAAATCAATTTTGTCAATTGTGCGAAGAAAAATCCCCTATTTCGTTACATAGCTCAGGAAAAACATGATATAAACTGTAAATTGATATAAACATGATAAAAACTACAAATCAAGGACGATTCTGTTTTGAGTTTTCCGAAAAATTCAGGAAGTCATTTTTAAAGATTAATATTTATTAAAAATTTCAATAAATGAAAAAAATCTTGCATTTTATATTCAGGCAAATTTTATTCACAGATGCACTCATAGAATTTCTCTCATCTGATGCTTTTCCATTTACCAACATAACACCAACATGACATGATCCCGGGCGCAGAATCGGTGCAACTCTGCGACCTCGTCACAGATTCTAGGAAATGTTTGCAGATTATTTTTCAAGCGTTAAAGTTTTAAAAAGAATGCTAGAAATGATTTGTTATGTTCCATTGTAATATTATCCTCATCACATACGATTGACCAAGCTCTGATTCAAGTTAAACAATAGATCAAAGACGATTCTGTTTTTAATGTTCCAAAATATTAGGCAATCATTTTTAAACTTTAAAAAAAAGTCATAAATCTGAAGACCTCGTGAAAAATAAAAATATGAAGTTAATTATAAATAATCAAGTTAAATAAAATTATCAAAAGAGATCCCTGTTTCAGAATAGCAATCAACAGTGTTAATGCAGGTAGTCCTTATATCACATCTTTATCGCTTGCTCTTATTGGCTAGCTTCTTCGTGGCTGTATTCATAAGGTTCCTACGTATGTGCTGTATGCCGTGAAGGCAGAAAATGAGATTGCGTTTTGCGAAATAAGTAATAGCTGAATACCGGAAAATGATGAGTACATCCCAAAAACTTGCTCGCGCATGCGTAGAGACCGTTTTTGGTTATACTTAAAAAAACCCTATCGTTTTAATATATGTGTTTGGTAACTAAAAACATCATCACATATATTCATAATGAATTTATTTGTATGACTGGGAAGTTTCGTTCCTTTTCACCCGCTGTTCCTTTTCACCCCATTTTACTGTAAACGAAAAACAAAGATGTATCGTTAAATCATTGGGCATAGTGTGTATGATTTTTTTCAGATATGTTGGAGAAAAAAAGCTGAAATTGTTGCTAATTAATAAAAAGAGATAAAAAATTATTTAACGCACCATAAAATATATTTGAATTTGCTAGTCCTTTCGAAAGACGCTAAAAAGCAGATGTTCTTAGCACCTGGCGAAGACAGACTCAGTTCTTTCAAAATACAGAGCGAATTCAAGCATTTTTTATTCAATTACGTTTTAAAATTGCAATCAAAATCACGAATATTATGTAACATATATAATTCAATGCATATCTTTCAAAAGGTATCTTAATTTGCATCTAGTAAACACATCTTTTTAAATTAGATATTTTCATATTTTATTCATAGTTTAACAAATATTTCTGTACTTTAAAATATTATAATGCACTTCTTGTTTTTTCATAACAGTGCTGAGAAGTTTTCGTCACATTTGGATGCAAGCAAAGTTCTATTACACGTTGGTGTCTCTTTTCGATATTTACGCTTCAGAATGTATAGCGTGATATGGACTACTTAGATGTTGTATGTGTTACAAAAGGATGCTCATTTTTTTTTAATTACGTTTTGAAATTACCATCAAGATTAAGAATATTATGTAACATATATAATTCAATGCATATCTTTAAAAAGTTATATTAATTTTCTTCTAGTAAAAGCATTTTTTTAAACTAGAAAATTTCATATTTTGTTCATAGTTTGACTAACATTTTAATACATTATAACAATAAAACGAGACTATAAGACCTTATATACTAGATTATAAGGTGATAATACACTTATTGTTTTTTATCATCTTCCAGAAAGTTTTCGTCAGATTTGGAAGCAAGCACCATTCTAATGGGTCTGCGTTCGTGACTCTATTCTATATTTATGCTTCAGAATGTATGACGTTACATGGACTACTGTTTAGATGTTGCATGTGTTGCCAAATGAATACCACATAGAACATTTATAAAGTATTTAACTAAAATTTTAATCTACATTTCACAATCTTTGTAATTTTTATAGATAATTTATTTTGGATTAAGCAGTCGTAGTCGTTAATAAATTCTGTATTCATTTTGAATCACCCTATATCTAATTCTCATTTCTGACAATACCGAATGGATCAATCAAGCAGACACAATGCTATTTTCCGAAAAATTTGCACAACTTTGCCAGATTTAAATATGAAACAAATAATACTTCCAACTAATTTATATTTATATATATACATATTCTTTGCTGTAAATTTAAAACGATTAGAACAGACTGAGAGGTGGGAGCACAGACAATCCCCTCATCGACTTTATGGTTGAAATTCCAGGATTATTTAGAGCTCGATTGGAATATTAAAGCCCAGTCAGTCCATCAAATCATACTATGATAGAAAGCACCTAAATTCCAATATTAACGGTTGACTCGAAAGTATACAAGTGAGTTTTTCTGCTTCCAGTGCCCAATGTTTTCATATCCTTGGGTGCAGGATAACACAATGATAAATGTGCCTCTCAATCGCAAAATTTGGTTTTTCAAGAGTTAGTTTTTTTTTTTTTTTTTTTTTTTTTTTTTTTTTTTTTTAAATTAAGATATGACTTGAGAGATCAATTGCGTTTGAATATGTTAATTAATTTTAACTAATTGAAATGAACTCGGTGAAATGATTGCTGGGCCCGCCCGCTTTCCGTTAAATTATATTCTAAATTTCCAAAATTGTTGTTAACACGAAAGCTCGCAAAGTTCTATACATCATACATACTGCATGCAGAAAATATGAATACAAATAAAAAGTGAGAGAAATATTTTAATAATAATGCTTCCAATCTTAGATAAATAAATATTTAAATAAATCTTGATATAATGAAAACTTTTATCAGAAGTAGTATCGTATTTCTATTTCATTTTCATTTTCATTTTCATTTTTACTTTCAATCTTATTTTCCCGTAAAATGTCACCTACATTTTGTAGCGTCATTTATCTCTTGCTTCCATATCGAACGTTTAATTTCTTTCAATATATTACTGAAATTTTGAGTTTTTGATGTGTTGATTGGTATAACATTGAGCTCATGTACAAAGGTTATATAGTTTTTTTTTTTTTTTTTTTTTTTTTTTTTTTTTTTTTTACATTGACAGAAAAATAACATTCTTATTGATTGAATAATATTCTTATTCATTGACAGAAAAATAATATAAGTATTTTTTATTATTTTCAAGTACGGATTTTATAAAATTTTACATTTCATGCAGCTATAAGATAAATATATCTGGTTTTAAACATTATAAATCGTGACATTAAAATCTGGGTAAAATTATAGGGTTGCTGAAATTCCCCCTGAAGTTTTGACATTCATATTTTCTTACAAATAATAAAAAAACGACAAATGACAATAAATGACAGTGATTCGCTTTATAATAAAACTGGTGTCTATAACAGTACGTAATTAATTAATTATACAGGGTGTTTCGCTACCAGACCGACAAACTTCTAGGGGTGATAGTAGACATAAAGACAAACATTATTAAATAGGAAACCATGGGGCGCAAACGTCTTATGTAGGAGCTAGGGGCCATTAAAGTTTAGGGTCCAAAAATTCAAACGCTGATAAAAATTAGAAAAAAGGGTCGCTTTGTTTGCGGTTTTCTCTAAAATCATTCTTTATATAACGATTTTTAATTTTTTTAATTTTAAAGGTTACGTTCAAAAATTGTCGGTAGAGGGCGCTTTAGACTTTAGAGTAACGAACAAATACTTTTTGCCGTTCTGTTGTGCATGGGATTGCAATTATTCTAAAGTTTAGACTTTAACATAAATTTTAAGCCCAAAATCGGAAACATGGGGACCGGTTAACTAGCGAAAATTTAACTGTGAACCGAGGTGGAGATTTTAAACGCTCATAAACATTGGACAAACTAATCGATTTTGTTGCGGTTTGTGTGTAGGTCATTCCCTTGGTAATTATTTTATTCAAAATGACGCACAGCTGTGGTGTCCTCATTTTTTCATAGAGGGCGCTTCCGACATATCTCCGATATTTCAATGGCATTACTCCTGGGTGTTTTACTACCAGACTATCATACTTCCAGGAAGTGTTAGAGATGCAAAAGCGACTCGGAATCGCATAGAAATGTAACGTAGAAAATGTCTTTTTTGTGAGTTATGGTTTAAGAAAGCAGAGAAAAAAACAACAGAAACAAGCAGAGAAACAGAAACATGTTAATATGACATAAAACAGTTTTTTTAAAGGTTTTACTAGAAAAGATGTTCGAAATTACGACCAGAAGTAATTCGACATGCTTGACAGCGGCATCGCATGTAACTCCTCACGCTTTGAAAGATTCCTGGAATCTTTGATACATTTTTGGAAGATACAGAAATACGAACTGCTAAGTCTTTAATTGACGGTACGGGATTCTCAACGCCCAATTTTTCATGTGACTCCAACAGAAGAAGCTCATACTTGATGGATCCGGTGATCTGGCAGGCCAATAAACCGGGCCACCACGACCTATCCACCGCTGTCCATATGTTACGTTGAGGTATCGGTGAACATCATTGGTAAAAGTGGAAGAGCCCGATCATGCTAGAACCACACAGAGCTGCGCAACGAGAGAGAAACTTTCACGCGCATTACCGTTCAGCTCCATCTATCACAAAAAAATCGCAGCGCCATCTACTGTCGCTGTCAAGCTTGCCGGACTTTTTCTGGTCGTAATTTCGCACATCTTTTCTAGTAAAACCTTTAAACAAACTGTTTTATGTCATATTAACATGTTTCTGTTTCTCTGCTTGTTTCTGTTGTTTTTTTCTCTGCTTCCTTAAACCATAACTCGCAAAAAAGACATTTTCAACGTTACATTCCTATGTGATTCCGAGTCGCTTTTGCATCCCTAACACTTCCTGGAAGTATGATAGTCTGGTAGTAAAACACCCAGGAGTAATGCCATTGAAATATCGGAGATATGTCGGAAGCGCCCTCTATGAAAAAATGAGGACACCACAGCTGTGCGTCATTTTGAATAAAATAATTACCAAGGGAATGACCTACACGCAAACCGCAACAAAATCGATTAGTTTGTCCAATGTTTATGAGCGTTTAAAATCTCCCCCTCGGTTTACAGTTAAATTTTCGTTAGTTAACCGATCCCCATGTTTCCGATTTTGGGCTTAAAATTTAAGTTAAAGTCTAAACTTTAGAATAATTTCAATCCCATGCACAAAAGAACGGCAAAAAGTATTTGTTCGTTACTCTAAAGTCTAAAGCGCCCTCTACCGACAATTTTTGAACTTAACCTTTAAAATTAAAAAAATAAAAAATCGTGATATAAAGAATGATTTTAGAGAAAACCGCAAACAAATCGACCCTTTTTTCTAACTTTTATCAGCGTTTGAATTTTTGGACCCTAAACTTTAATGGCCCCTAGCTCCTAGATAAGACGTTTGCGCCCCATGGTTTCCTATTTAATAATGTTTGTCTTTATGTCTACTATCACCCCTAGAAGTTTGTCGGTCTGGTAGCGAAACACCCTGTAATACCGGGTGATCTAGAAGTTTCGGGAGTTTTGAAATGTCAATAATTAGGAATCTATGTAAAATACAAAGGTCCGGTTTTCAGATACATGATCAGAAGCATGTGGGATTTTTGTTTAGAATGAATTTTTTTTAATATATATAGTTAAAATTTTCAGCAACAGGTGGCGCTGCTGTCTGGTGGTAACTGCTATGTTAAGACAAGCTTTCTTCACATGTCGAGTTGTGTTCTTATCGTACAATACGTGAAGTTAAAACTGCAAAATAATCCATGGCCATTACATACATGAAAGCTATTGTAAACAAGGTTTGAGAAAAGGGCTCGTAGGAAGATCGTGATAAAAGCAGGAAACCCCAAACGTCTCTTGCAATCGTAAATGAGATAGAATTCGATGCCAATACTAATGAAAATCATCAGCTCATGGTGAGTGCAGTACTCTTGTAATTTCACGATGAACTGAAATTTCTTATGGAATTTCTTTTTGCTCTGGAGATGCTGTGCGCGGTGTTTTACAACGGCTCACGGCGGTACTTTTAAGCTATGAGCGTCATAATGAAAATTTGTAACCCTTAGACACCAATTCTTTCTTTTTAGTGATCTGTATCAAACCATAAAAAATACTATCAATATTAGCGCCACCTGTTGGCAAAAAGTGCAACTAACATTATATGTTTGTTTCATCGAAAAAAAATCCCATAAGTTTCTAAGCATTTCTGTGAAAACCGCATATTTCTATTGTTTATAGTTTGTTAATTATTAGCATTTCAAAACTCCCGAAACTTCTGGATCACCCGGTATTTTAAGTACAATGGACCCTTATTGTTCAATAGAAATAATACTATATTTTAAAAAATATATATACTTTGAATGTTAAAACGACATAAATTCAATGTATGAAAATGGCAAAAAACATTTTTATTATGATTATGATGATGCAATGACTATGGCGTAAATTGTACAGTAAAATTATGTAAATATATATTTTTTCATAATGCATAACCATTTTATCTCTAGTATTATCAACTTTAATTCTTTAATGTTGGTAATTTTCCTAAGTTAAAATTTGATCCACTAGATTTGCAAAATCATACTCTTTGCGTTGCTTTATTTAAGGATCAATTAAAAAAACTCAATGTCCCATTCCTGTAATGATTTCTGGAATACATACATATTCCGAATTTCAAAGCACTATGGCTACAAGAAATGGGCGAATCATGGGCGCAGATGTCATATACGCACCAGGGTTCCTAATTCTGTTAAAAATGTCTATATTTTTCTTGAAATAGTAACTCGGTTTATATTTTTTATTTATTAATGAAAAATTTATTTAATTCATTTTTTAAATTACATAAATTGTTTGTTTTTATAATTATTATTATTCTTTATTTAATTACTGTAAATTTCTTTTAAAATAATAGAAAGTATGTTTTTAAATGTATATGTAATCGATATTCGAAAACAAGGTTCGCCAAAAAGGCATTATAAAAAATCGCGCTAAATATGGTGCGCATATGACATTTGTGCCGAAAAATTAGTTACAAGAACTGAGTTCCACACATAAACAAAATGTAAGTTATTAGAAGGTATGAAATAAAAATGAATAAAATAAGAAAAAATGATTCCATAAATTGAAATATTTTATTAAAAAATATTTTTTTTTCTATTTTTTACATGCAAAGTATAAAACATTATTTTGGCTATTAAAAAATCCTATTTAGAGATTATCATAAAATCTCAAAATCAAAGTTTTGAGACTTTTTTTTTATAGAGAAAAATAGGAGATTTTTTTTTATCAAATTTTAATATGTTTTATAGCACATCGATATTATTGCTTGCGTAATTTTTTTATATTTGTTCCATGTAAACAAATTTGGTTGTCTATGGAAACATCCAGCCGGTGAAAGTGACGCAAACTAAATTTCTGTGATGTATATAAATAAATTGTGCCAATATCAGTTTTTTAAATGTATTTTTAAAACTATTTGGAACTAATCTTTCACAGTAGGTACATCCAGTTTAAACTCATAGCTACATTCCGGTACAATGAGAATCGAAATCTATCAAATAATTTTTCAGATTTGCTTGACGAAAAAAATATGCTTACCTTTAAATATCGTTCGTAGCTGTTTTTGTCCAGATAGTAATATTGCGCTGTGTAGTAGCCTTCTCTTCGCTAGTACGATTATATTGGATTATTTACCGTTTTATTGAATTGATATATGTTGCTGAGGGCTATTTCCTATGTAACAAAAAGCACATAGTATTTACAGGGACACACAAAATATTTCAGATGCGGTACAGTATCGGAAGTAGTGTAAGAAAACGATGATTGCTAGCAGTTAATTTTTCGTTTTGATATGAGCTTTTAACTAAATTTTAGCATATTACATTATAGGCATAAATGCTATAAATCATACACAGGGTTAAACAAAAGAATTTGAAAGGGATACTGAGTATGAACGCTATCAGTTTAAACGTGTTTTATAAAAAGAAAAAAAATATGCATTTTTGCGCTGAAATACTTTTAGTACACTGAGATATCTTTGAACAATGTCGATAAAACAATATACAAGGCCACGCAAAGTATTGTATAAGGCCTTCCATAGACGATAATCACTGGAAGACTGATCTGAGTAATTTTAAGCAGCGTGTGGCAGTCGTAATTAGATTACAGCTAATAGCAAATAACAGTTAAGTGGCAGTATGTAAATAAAAATGGTAGGTAAATATAGGGTTGTATAAGAGTATTCAAGTATGATCCATTTTCTGGTATAATTTGCTGAATGTCAAATTTAAATTTGTCATGTGTTTTTGAAACATTGCAAAAAACTTAGCTATGTTATGGTATACAATGTAGTTTTGAATTATGTATGTCTGTCCATCTGTACGTATGTTTGTCTTTCCGAACTCGAACTTGAATTAATATAGATGTATTGATCTGGAATTAATACACGTTATTGAGATTTGCTATGCTAGGCTAGGTATTAAAAATAAAAAGCGTAAAGATTATAGTTTATTTACAAGACACTAAAAAGAATTCTAGTACATTATAATTCATGGAAAAATATCATAATTATATAATTATGTTGCACCTATATTCGTCATCAGATCTATCCATCTTTTGTCGTCGCAAACTCGTCGAAAAATTTTCTTAAATCATTAAAAGTTTTACGTAAATCTAGTCACTACTTAATAATAAAAAATTCCAATCGGTCAAATCCAATCATTCGTAAATAAATCAGTCATATCTCATGATAAGCAATGATTCTGGGTTGCCATGTTGATTATACACCATTTAAGAGGGAGTAATTGTAATTCTGTATTACTGAAATTAATAAATAAACTTGTAATGAATTTTATGTTCATGCATTTTTGCATAAGAATGCAGCAGCTATTCCACTAAGTTATGTACATTTTTAAAACTTCGTTATAATCAGAACGCATCTCCTTTTATATGTTTTATTTGCAATTTCCAAAATGCTTTTTCTAATATATATACATACATACACGTACACACACACACACACACACACACACACACACACACACATATATATAAATACAGGGTGTTTCTAAATTCATGGTAAAAACTTTAAGGGGTGATAGAACACCTCAAGACAAAGAATATTAAATAGGAAATTAAGGGTCCCAAACGTCTTTCGAAGGAGATAGGCGTCATTAAAAATTAGGGACCAAAAATTCAAATGATTATAAAAAGCAAAAAAAAATTGGTCGATTCGTTTGCGGTTTTCACTAAAACTATTCTTTATGTCAGTATTGTCTTGAAAATAAATTATAAAGATAAATATTAAAAATTGCCAATAGAGGGCTCTTTAGACTTTGGAGTGACGAACAACTATTTTTTACCGTTATTTTTTGCTTCTCATTAATTTTTTTAGAAGCTTAGACGAAAAACTGAAATTTGAGACGAAAATTTTAATCGTTGGGAGTGGTTAAGTACCGGAAAATGAACTGTGGAGGGAAGTTCAAATTTCAAATGATTATAAAAAACGGAAAAACTGTTCAATTGATTTGCGATTTTCACTAAAATTATTCTTTTTGTCAGTATTATCTTGAAAATAAATTTAAAAAATAAAATTAATAAAAAATGCTGATAGAGGGCGCTTTAGACTTTGGAGTAACGTACAACTATTCTTTACAAATATTCTTTGCATATTATAGATTTGAGATGAAAATCTTAATAGATGGGAGTGATTAAGTAGCGCAAACTGAACTGTGTTCAATGGGGGTGGGAAGGCTCAAATTTCAAATGATTATAAAAAACGGAAAAATTGGTCGATTCGTTTGCGGTTTTCGCTAAAACTATTCTTTATGTCAATATTTACTTGAAAATAAATTTTAAAGATGTCTTTCAAAAACATCCGTCAGAGGACGCCTTAAACTTTAGAGTAACCAACAATTATTTTTAACCGTTATTTTTTGTATCTAATTAAATGCTTGTAAAAGTTCAAATTTATATTTTGAGCTGCATCGTTGTGAGTAATTAAGTAGCGGACAATTGAACTGTATTCGAGGGGTGGGGAGGGTAACATTTCAACTACTGAACACAATCAGTTTACTATTCTTAACCCTCCCACGATTTAGAATTTGAGCTCAAAATTTAAGTCTAAGTTTTTACAAGCATTTAATTAAATGCAAAAAATAACGGTTAAAAATAGTTGTTGGTTACACTAAAGGTTAAGGCGCCCTCTAACGGAATTTTTTGAAATTTATCTTTAAAATGTATTTTAAAGGAAATATTGATAAAAGAATAGTTTTAGCGAAAACCGCACACGAATCGACCAATTTTTCCGTTTATTATAATCATTTGAAATTTGAATCTCCCCACCCTCATTGAACACAGCTCAGTTTCCGCTACTTAACCACTCCCAACGATTTAGATTTTTAGCTCAAAATTTAAGTCAATGTCTAAGCTTCTAAAAAAAATTATGAGATGCAAAAAATAACGGTAAAAAATAGTTGTACGTTACTCTAAAATCTAAAGCGCCCTCTATCGGCATTTTTTTAAATTTCATCTTTATAATTTATTTTCAAGATAATACAGACATAAAGAATAATTTTAGTGAAAATCGCAAATAAATTGACCAATTTTTCCGTTTTTTTATAATCATTTGAATTTTGAACCTTTCCCCCAGTTCAGTTTGCGCTACTTAACCACTTCCAACGATTTAGATTTTGAGCTCAAAATTTAAGTTTATGTCTAAGCTTCTGAAAAAAATCAATGAGATGCAAAAAGTAATGGCACAAAATAGTTGTCCTTTCCTGTAAAATCTAAAGCGTCCTCTATCGGCATTTTTTGAAATTTATCATTATAATTTATTTTCAAGACAATACCGACATAAAGAATAGTTTTAGTGAAAACCGCAAACGAATCGACCAAATTTTTTGTTTTTTATAATCATTTGAATTTTAGGACCCTAAACTTTAATGGCGCCTATCTCCTTCGGAAAATGTTTGGGACCCTTAATGTCCTATTTAATATTGTTTGTCTTGATGCGTACTATCACCCCTTAAAGTTTGTACCATGAATTTAGAAACACCCTGTATACAGGGTGTTTCTAAATTCATGGTCCAAACTTTAAGGGGTGATAGTACACATCAAGACAAACAATATTTAAATAGGAAACCAAGGGTCCCAAAGTCTTTCGAAGGAGATAGGCGTCATTAAAACTTAGGTTGGGAGTGGTTAAGTAGAGCAAACTGAACTGTGTTCAATGGGGGGTGGGGAGGTTCAAATTTCAAATTATTTTTAAAAACGAAAAAATTGGTCGATTCGTCTGCCGTTTTCGCTAAAACTATTCTTTATATCAATATTTACTTGAAAATAAATTTTAAAGATTAATTTCAAAAAATACCGATAGACGGCGCTTTAAACTTTAGAGTAACCAACAACTATTTTCAAGCGTTATTTTTTGTATCTAATTAAATGCTTGTAAATGCTTAGATTTAAATTTTGAGCTCAAATTCTAAATCGATGGAGGGGTTAAGAAGCGGAAACTGAACAGTGCTCAGGAGTTAAAATGTTACCCTCACCACCCCTCGAACACATTTAAAATTTCCGAACTTAATTACTCAAAACGATGCAGATTTAAAGCTCAAAATTTAAGTTTGAACTTTTACAAGCATTTAATTAGATACAAAAAATAACGGTTAAAAATAGTTGTTGGTTATTCCAAAGTTTAAGGCGCTCTCTAACGGTATTTTTTAAAATTAATCTTTAAAATTTATTTTCAAGGAAATATTGACATAAAGAATAGTTTTAGCGAAAACTGCAAACGAATCGAACAATTTTTCCGTTTTTTATAATCATTTGAAATTTGAACCTCCCCACCCCTATTGGACACAGTTTAGTTTGCGCTACTTAACCACTCCCAACGATTCAGATTTTCATCTCGAAATTTAAGTTTATGTCTAAGCTTCTAAAAAAATTTTATGAGATGCGAAAAATAATGGTAAAATATAGTTGTACGTTACTCCAAATTCTAAAGCGCCCTCTATCGGCATTTTTTAAAATTTATCTTTATAATTCATTTTCAATAAAATACCGACATAAAGAATAGTTTTAGTGAAAACCGCAAATCAATCGACCAATTTTTCCGTTTTTTATAATCATTTGAATTTAAAACCCTCTGAACACAGTTAAGTTTGTGCTACTTAACTGTTTCCAACTATTCAGATTTTGAGCTCAAATATTAAGTTTAAGTCTAAGCTTACGAAACCTTTAATGAGATGCAAAAAAATAACGGTAAAAAATAGTTGTTCGTTACTCTAAAGTCTAAAGCACCCTCTATCGTCATTTTTTGAAATTTATCTTTAAAATTTATTTTCAAAACAATACTCACATAAAGAATAATTTTAGTGAAAACCGCAAACGAATCGACCAATTTTTCTGTTTTTCATAATCATTTGAATTTTTCGACCCTAAACTTTAATGGTGCCTATCTCCTTCGGAAGACTTTGGGACCCTTCGTTTCCTATTTAAATATTGTTTGTCTAGATGCGTACTATCACCCCTTAAAGTTTGCACCATGAATTTAGAAACACCCTGTATATATACAGCTAGGGGATAAAAAATTACGAACACCTGTGTAAAAGCATGACGTATTTAACACCTGCAGCACAGCCGCGCCATCTGCAACAGAAGTCTGCCGTCTAGTGAGAGTAAAGAGAAAGGTATCACTCTATCAACAGCTATCACCTGCGTTGCATGCGTCTATCGGACTGTCTGTAATAAGTTGTAATGTCAGACGTGCCAGAATTCGAAATAGGAATGATTGTTGGAGCGCGTTTAAGTAAAGCATCTGTTTCGGAAATACCAAACTTTTTGGGGTTTGCTAGGAGTACGGTATCAGACTTTGAGACAGCGTACACGAATGAATGTAAGACGACGTCTTCAAAGCACAGCTGTGGCCGAAAGTTTAAGCTTCTGCTAGGGATGAACGAGTCTTGAAGCGCGTAGTAGTTCAAAAGCACAAGCAAACGTAATCCAAAATGACACCCGAAATGAACAGTCATCTCCAGGACCCCTTTTCAACAAAAAGTGTCAAAAGGGGACTTCGAGAATTTATGGCAGAGTAGCAATTCGAACACCCTTAGTGACAGAAACTAACGTTTTCAAGCTACACTAATGGTGTAGAGATCCCAAAGAGTAGTCCCTACAGCAATGGCAACAGGTAATATGGACAGATGAATCGTCATTCAACATATCTCAGACGATCGAGCGCGTTTATGTTTGAAAAACGCTCAGAGAAGCATCTAATCCCGAATGCCTCATGCCAACTCTGAAGCATGGATTGGTTCCATTATGGTATTTGGTTCAATATCTTGGCGTGATCTTGGACCACTTATCATTCTGGCATGGGAGAATCAAATCCAATCACTTTCTAAGCATTCTAGGGCATCATTTCCACCCTTTTGTCCAGACTGCATTTCCGGGAGAGCGGCCGCTTTTTTAAAGAAGACAATCCATTAATCCTCACTGCTAGGTGTGTCCAAGCTTGGCTGAAAGAGCATGACAATGAAGTTGGGCATCTCTCCTGCCCTCCTCAGCCTCCAAATTTGAATATTATGGAATATTTATGGGAATATTCAAAGTCCAAACTTCGTTCTCGATTTCCTCCTCTATTTAGCTTTTCGGAATTAGAGACCATTCTGCAGGAGGACCTTAATATACCTTTACATATAGTCCATGCCCTTTATGTATCTCTCCCACGTCACATTAAACCTGTACTTCAGTCAAAGGGTGGCCCAACCCCCTATTAGATAATAAACTGTCACTCGATGTTTGTATAACGTAAAATATTAAGCAAAACGTGTTAAAAAGCATTATTTGAAGAGCTGACTTTTAGGCTCCTGATTTGCAGATTTAGAAGTTATTGAAGCTTTATTCTAAGATAACTTTAAAAAATAAAACTATATTAGATTATATTTTCTCTCCGTATTTAGGAATTTGGAGAAATACACATAATCATGCAGTTAAGCTCCATAAAAAACAAGTTAGAAGAAGCTTTATGCATTATTCATTTTCTTCTGATTTTCATACTAAAAACAAAGCATTTTCTTGGGCCATAAAAGAAGACAAATTCTGTTGTTATAGTAAAAAATCTTTCTTAGATTATTGGCTTTGTCTCTCCACAGTTACAGAAAAAAATTAAACCTGCGATAGATTTATTTGGTTTTATTTCAAAGTATTCTTTGTTATTCAACAAATAAATAAATGAATAAATAAATACGTAAATAAAAGAAAAGAAAAAATAAAGTAGTACAAGATGTATTGATATATGATTTGAAATTTATGTTATGATACTTTTATAGAAAATAAAATCTAATGATTACGAGAGTAACAACAGTTTTCTGGCAAACAGGAGCAATTCAATAAGTATAACGATTATAAATTATTACATGATTATTATATTTCAATTATAAATAACACTGCGTTTTGAATGTGGATGATTATACGCATAGTAAATTTTGTCTTAATAAGATGATAAATTACACCATGCTTATTTTTTTACTTTTTATGAATAACAGTACATCGTTTCAACATGCAACATTCCTCCATGTAGACAGTGGCATACGTTAGTGAAGGTAAAGAAAAAAATCATTTCAGGATTTATAATGAAATTAATTTTACAAGAAGTCATTATTTTACATATATTAAGTACGCACTTTAAAGTTGTAGATGAATATTTCTACTAACTTGTACCTCATATAATACAGGGTGATAGCTCGTCGGTGACAAACTTTAAGGATCGATAGAGCACACCTAGACGAACATTTTTGAATAGGGAATGTAGGGTCCCTGACGCGATGGTAAGGCGCTAGGCGCTTTCGAAAATTTGGGTGCCGAAATTCGAAACGTCATAAAAACTAGGGAAATGGTTAGATTTTCTTGCTTGTTGCGTCGAAATGATTCTGTTTGTTTAGACTTTCTTCAGTACCAATTTGATAAGCGTATCTCTTAAAACATGGATAGGGGGCGCTGCAGACTTTGGAGAGCTAAACAACAACTTTAAGCCCGTTATTTTGATAATTTAACACATGCTCGACAAAGTTTATACTCTAACTTAAAGTTTGAACCCAAAAGTAGAGCCCTGCAAAAAGCGTAAGAGCCGGAATAAAATGTCAAAGTACAGGGTGGTCGAAACTCGAAGGCTCCTAAGAGATAAACAAACAGATTTCTTGACTTATGGCATGCATTTTCATGATTCTGTTTGCTGGGGCTCTCTGAAACTCAGTTGAACGGTACAAAAAGAAACATCGATAGGGGGCGCTTTGGGCAAAAAACATAATTCGTTGACATTTCGGACGCTAACTGGAAACGGGGCGCTACGATCAGTTAGAAACAAAACAAGAGAGTAATTTACTTATCATAAGAAGCTATTAAAACTGCAGTTTTTTTTTTTTTAACAAACATAGCTGGTTTCAATCATGCACAATGCGCGCAATAAAATTTACATAAGGTGCTTTTTGCTGATTTATGCAAAAGATATCGTACCATATCGATATGCAAAAGATACGTAATGCGTAGACGACAACGCGAGATGACGTAGTTGTATGCGCAGACACGTTTTTTGAACGTGCGGTACCTACTTAAGCTTCGGGTTACTTGTCTGCAGATCGGTAGTAGGATGGAACGGTACACAAACTCTGAATTGGCTGACATGCATTTGGCGTATGGCGCTGCTGGTTGTAATGGACGAGCCGCTCAGCGGTTGTACGCCGAGCGTTACCCCAACAGGCAAATCCCCTGCCATGCCTTCTTCGCTCGAGTACACCAGAGGTTGTCCACAACGGGATCTTTCGACGGAGGCAGGCCTGATCGGGAGCGATCAGTGAGCACCCCCGACAACGAAGAGGCTGTGCTTAACCTGGTTGAGGACAACCCAGGTCTTAGCACGAGAGATATCGCCAGACATGTTGGCATTTCGCAAGCAACTGCGTGGCGCATCTTACGTTCCCGGAATCTGCACCCCTACCACATCCAGCGGGTGCAGTTGCTCAGAGAGCAGGATTTTGGCCCTCGAGTGGAATTCTCAAGATGGTACTTGGCGATGAGATCCAGGGATCCCCGTTTTGTAAACAGCATTTTGTTTACGGACGAGTCCACCTTCAGCCGGGAGGGAATGTGGAACGCCCACAACAGTCATGTGTGGTGTGATGAAAATCCACATGAAACCAGAAGCCGAGCAGCCCAGGAGCGTTTCTCAGTAAATGTGTGGGCCGGCATTCTGAGGGATTGCCTCATTGGCCCTTATTTGTTACCTGAACGGCTGACAGGTGGAAATTACCTGATTTTCCTGGATCAAGTGCTGCCGCAGCTTCTGGAGGAGGCGCACGTACCCGAAGGTTCGCGTCGCCAGATGTGGTTCCAGCACGATGGAGCTCCGGCCCATTACACGAACGACGTGCGTCTCCATCTAAACGCAAGGTATGGCCAGCGGTGGATCGGGCGTGGGGGTCCAGTTCACTGGCCTGCCCGATCACCAGACCTCACCTGCTTGGATTTCTTCCTTTGGGGTTACCTGAAGGCCGAGGTATACCATACACCTGTCAGCAGTGCTGAAGAACTTGTGGCGCGCATTGTGGCAGCTGCAGGGCAGATCAGAGATACTCCTGGCATTGTTGGAAACACACACTCCTCAATGCGACGGAGGTGCGAAGCCTGCATCATGGCCCAAGGTCGAAATTTCGAGCATCTTCTGTAGTGTTATTTTTTGTAAATAAATTTCCAGTATCATTGATGTTTTTGGTCTAAATTTATTCAGAAGTGTTGAGCAGAGGTAGAAAATGTGTTTTCATTATTACTAACTGATCGTAGCGCCCCGTTTCCAGTTAGCGTCCGAAATGTCAACGAATTATGTTTTTTGCCCAAAGCGCCCCCTATCGATGTTTCTTTTTGTACCGTTCAACTGAATTTCAGAGAGCCCCAGCAAACAGAATCATGAAAATGCATGCCATAAGTCAAGAAATCTGTTTGTTTATCTCTTAGGAGCCTTCGAGTTTCGACCACCCTGTACTTTGACATTTTATTCCGGCTCTTACGCTTTTTGCAGGGCTCTACTTTTGGGTTCAAACTTTAAGTTAGAGTATAAACTTTGTCGAGCATGTGTTAAATTATCAAAATAACGGGCTTAAAGTTGTTGTCTAGCTCTCCAAAGTCTGCAGCGCCCCCTATCCATGTTTTAAGAGATACGCTTACCAAATTGGTACTGAAGAAAGTCTAAACAAACAGAATCATTTCGACGCAACAAGCAAGAAAATCTAACCATTTCCCTAGTTTTTATGACGTTTCGAATTTCGGCACCCAAATTTTCGAAAGCGCCTAGCGCCTTACCATCGCGTCAGGGACCCTACATTCCCTATTCAAAAATGTTCGTCTAGGTGTGCTCTATCGATCCTTAAAGTTTGTCACCGACGAGCTGAATCACCCTGTATAGTAACACAAATTGTGCAGTTTTTCATTCGGGATGCGTCATGGTATGTAATCCTATGGCACACACTAATATTTAAGTTAAATATAAGAATTTATGACAATGGATCACTTCACCAGTTTTTGTGGAAAAATGAAATTAAGTAAGTGGCCTGTAAACATCACTCATCCAATTAGAATATGTGTTATATATATATATATATATACTACATGGCCAAAGATGACCGTCCACTTGCGATTTTAGATACTTTGTTAAATATCTGAAAAAATTACTGGAAGGATTATCCTGAAACTTTAAGAGTGTAAACATAATAGAACAGGTCATACATTTCCATGTAGCTTTTTTCTTATAACTCCATAGGGGACTGTCAACAAACTGAAAAAGAACGAAAATCTTTTGGATAAACCTGTCAAAACTAATGTAGCAAAAGAGTTCAAACTGTAGATTATGATCAAGTGGCTAATTTTTACAAGTTGTATTCATTTTTATGCAGATAGCATGCATACTCGTAGAGAAATTAAAGATTTCATAAAAACAGTCCCAAATTTTTAAAAGTTTTTTTGATGAAATAATGTTCCTTTCTGAAAATATGTCAATTAACATTGTACACAACATCCTGTAAGCAGAATGAAAAAAAAATGCATGAAAAATGAGTAGGTTTAGAAAATAATTTTTGGGTGGAAATCACTTGGTGCAAATAGAGCTTGGTAGTTGTACGAGGGTTGCTATTTATATTTCTGGTCTAGTAATGAAAAACCAAATATTTATGATCAATATTGAGCTTATTGCTTGTCATAGTTGAGTGTCACAGTAAAACTTCGTAGTATGAATAAGAAATGAAATTCTTTGTGACTTCACAAAAAAGAACAGTTATATTGCTTTAATGTATACCCCAGGTCCACACAAAAGAATTTCGCTGTTGCCGATACAGTTGTTCTTCACACATAAAAATATTAGAAAACATGTTATCCTACCTCGGATTTTCTTGGATGAGAAGCAAAAGGATTCGGCGAAAACCACATGGTACTGAGTGTATGGTGGCACAATACTAAGACGACTTGGATCCAGAAAAAAGGTAACTTTATTGAAGAAGACTCAATGATTAGAAAGGGGAATGCACTGGCGATGGCTGCTTCAGAGGACAGGTGAAGTTAGAACATGCTTTGGTAAAACTCAACATAATCTTCGGTAAAGAAAATCATAAGAGAGGCAGATCAACCTCACACCAAAATTTCTAGTGAGTAGCGTTCCGGATTCAGAGATCGTGCGGCGGAAAAAAATGGCGAGAGGGACAGCGCCAACGGACGAAAAAAAAACACGCCTGCGAATGAGGGCGGCATAAATAAACGCCAAGAGTAACGTCAGTACGTCACGCCTACAGACGAAAGAGCGGGAAAAAAGTGAGGAAGAACTCCATCAACATGGCGATGTCGCAATTGAGAAAAACGTAGTGCGTGATAATTTAAAATAACTAGAATTACGATCGTTGGCACGGGAGGAGAAAAATTGAAAGAATTAACCAAAATTACTGGGAAATATATCAAATTAAAGTTAATAAATTGAAACTAACAATCGCGTCGATAAAATCCTAAAATTTTAGCTAGAAGAAAAACTAAAAATTAAACTAAGACTTAACGACGCATGTCATTTGTGACATTGCTTTTCAAAGAATTCTCCATTAAGATCAATACACTTTTACATCCGTTTGAACCAATTTTCAAAGTACTGTTTCCATTCTTATGAAGGTAACTCTAAACATGCGTGTTGAACGCAACAACCACTTCTTCGGGCATCGAAAATCATTATCCATGTAATTTATTTTTGATGTTTGGGAATAAAAAAAAAATTTTGGTTGACAAATGAGGGCTGTATGGCTGATTACCCATCAGTTCAATGTTTTTGCTTTTCAGAAATTACTTTCTTTGAGCCGATGTGTGAGAGCTCAGATTGTCATGATAAAAAAATATTCGCCTGTTATTGTTTTTTTTTTCGAATTTCTCCGGAGACTTCTGGCAAATAAATGGTCAAGTACCATTCAGAGCTGACATTTTTGCGTTACTCTAATGCCACTGTCGCCACGTGACCGCTCGTAGAAACGGGCAACCATTTGCTTTGATGTGCTTCATCCTCGAACAACTTTTGTTGGATTTGGTTCATTTTGGAAGACACATACAGTCGATTGATGTTGTTTTCGGGTCATATGCAGAGATCCACACTTTGTTACCTGTGTAGATATTGTAGACCTGTGTAGACTGTTATACACAAATTTTGATGAACTTTGAACGTATTTGTTTAAAATTTCCTTGTCCCAATCAACACAAGTTTTCTTTTGAGCGTTTGCTAGATTATGCGGGTTCTAACGCGAACAAATATTTTTTTTGCTACCAAATGTTCAGGCAATGTCTTATTAATGCCAGTCATACGAATGTGCAAAGATTTCTAAATCTCACGGTATGCTACATGTCGATCTTGCTTCATCAGTTCAGACACAGCATCAATATTTTTTGGCACAACAACCGATTTTGGTAGATCGCCACGGAATGCATCCTGAAGCGAACATGGAACACGAATGAATGTGTTATACCAGGTTTTTATAGTGATGTAGGATGGTGCTTTATAGTTGTATAAAAAAATTAAGTACATGAAAATGCTCTTATCTTGACAATACCCGTCGAAAGCTATGAAAAATGATCGCACGAAAATGTTGACGAATCAATTTCATTTTTTTCACAAGATGAATTTTTTAATGTATTGCAAATAACACGAATCTAGCTAAAATTCTAAATCGTTTTTGAGAATTTATGGTTAAAAATATCAAATTTTCAATTGAAATCGCCAGCAGTCGCCTAATAATACTCCTTATTGCCACGGTCACAAATATAAATAGCAGCTCTCGTAGTGGAGGGAACAAAAATTGTATGTTTACATCCTTAATTGAAATATTTCAACTACCTTCTGACCATGGTATCACTTATTGAATTGGTCCTCAAAACATTATTAATTTAGATGTGAATTTTACATGCATTTGTGTTCCTCTCAGAGATGACCACTTTGTTTCTTTAACTTACGCTTAAAAATAAGACCAACTGCATCCCTCATGTGACGGGATAGTCGATACTTTTCAATATTTTAAACTCTCACAAAACAAGACCGGGATAAGTCAGCGATCCAAAAATGACTTTCGTAGCTTACCACTGATAAAACAAGAGGAATACATACTTGAACTAATGACCATAGCTGTTTTGTGTCGAAAAAGGAAAACGGAACTTACTTTCTTGATTACCTGATACTATATTTCGATGTCATACGTAAAATACCCAGATATTTGTGTTATATCCAAAATTTGTAAATTACATTAACACATCAATTCGAGTAAACATTTTAGAGATTTTGAAGAGATTACAAATTTCATACTTCCATTATAATCAAAGAGCTGACAACACAAAAACCTATTGTATCAAATTTAAGTTAATAAAGATTTTATTTGAGCTTAATAACATAGATTTTTGTACTGTTATTTCTTGGACTATTAAAATAACAAACACGCGTAAATAAAGTTTAATTGTAGCAATAACAGTATAAATTTTATGATAAATGTATAAATTTATAAATTTACACACTTAAAAGTGACTAATTTACGCAATGTCTGTACGCAATGTATGTACGCAATATGTTTTAGAGTATAAATTTCTTGCTAAATGTTCAAAATACCATACTTTAACTTGAAAATATACATTGGCAATCTTTTTTGTAAAAAGAGAAAACACAACTCTAAGTACAAATTATCTCGCTAAGTATTACTAAAAATAAAACCTCAAATACTAACAATATACTATAATGCAAGCAGCAAACGGAATTAAAAAGAATTGTGCTTTTGTCTCGTTTCATATAACTTTGAAAAAACTAATCGCTAATTAGTTTTTCTACAAAAAAGTGTTCCAATTAAAATCATTAAATTCAGCAGATTCTACACCAGTTTGTTTGTATAGAATTCTATGATACTTATTTTTTACCCGTTTCATGGGAATTTAGAATTAGAACTTGTTTGTATCTGGGAAAAGAAAACTCGGTTTTATGATGAAAGAAGGATTAGTTTCAAAGATAAAATTTTGCTTGAAGCAGATAATTTGTTATTGTTTGAAAGATACGTAGAAAAAAGTAAGTTTTTGAATGCTTTGATTTTTTTATTAAAGAGAATGAATAAAGAATGTTTATAAATTAAACTAAATTGAACTCATTATGAGTACTTCTCGAATTAACGTATTTATTAGAACATTTCTTTTTTATATATTAGTCTTTTATATATATTAGCCTTTTACACAAAAAAATGATTAGATTTATAAAAGCAAGTGATATTTTAAAATATAAAATTGTATGGTTGAATTTATAATTGCTAATAAAATAAATAAACATTATTCAGGTACGTTTTTTTCATAGGTATATATTAGTTATACTCTATGTTGTAACGGCCGGACATTTTCAATTTTAGTCATTTTGTCACATAGTTAAAAATATTTTTGTCGGATTCTTTTTGAAATTCTGAATTATAAAGGCTGTGCTTGAACTTAAATTTATCAGCGTTCATTTTATAAGAGTATAATTAGAAGGACGAAAAAAAAATTATTTAGTTTACCCTCTACATTAGATGGCATAAAATTATCTATAGCTGCAGAATGCATATATATGGATACTGTAAAACATTTCCACTGATTTGGGTAATAATAGCACGTAAAGTCATTGACATACATAGCGATTTTTTAAACACTCAAAAAGTTTGGCATGTTTTTGGCTTATATCAAACAGAATATTCAACCAAATATAACGCTATTTTCAGAAAAAATGGCAAAATGTAGCATGAACAATATAGTGCAATTGGAATTTAACGATATTAAATTTGTCATGTTATATGCTTAGTTTTGCAAAATAATTTTTATCTGCGCATACGAAAACGATAACAATGATCTTTTTGCATAATTTAACAGTGAACTCTACGCAGCAACTCATAAAAAATTCAGCAAAATATTTTGAACATTCAGAACGATATAGGCAAAAAGAGTGAGCTGTTTTTTAGTATTTTCTAAAAGAAGCTGCATCATAATGGACTGATCATAATGGAGGCTTGACATACCTTTCGTTTTCACATTTAAAATAATTTCCGAATTTTGTCAGTAGATGGCAAAATATAATTCAATGCTACAACAGACTTTGTTTCATCGAGATATTTCAAACAAGGGCGAAAAATCAATTATTGAGAGTTTTCAACTTATGAAAATTAATTTTTATAAACATTTGTAAGATTTTCTTAGATAAAATATATTGTAGAAACTTAACTCAGTTTAAAGTTTTAAGAAATAATGATCTTTAATTTTTAGCATAAAAATTATACAGTAAATCAAGCAAAACATATGTATTATACTATAAAATGCGGTATGTGGGGAGGATTGAACTAATCAATGTTAGGGAGTTCTCAATATGGTTGAAGCTCCCTTGATTAAGTGCTTTTCGATTTTTTTAAATAAATTATACATAATAAATTGTTAGAAGCTATATTTCTAAAATAATGTATTTTTTTCGGTAAATCTACAGAGGAATAGAATGATTAAAAAGAAAATGTAAAACTATGATTAAAGGAGTATGTAAAAAATTGCTAAAGACCCAATTGAAAATTTAATGAAGTACAAATTGGAAAGTGATAAGAACCTTTATTTCATTTAAATAGTACCCATAGTACGTAAATAGAAAAAGTACAAAAATACTTGAAAGATTAAAGTAACAGCCTTAAGAAATATTAAGTGTTCATGGATCTGTGAAATTGCAAAACATTGATTAGATTGCTTTAGGAAAGTATGTAGAAAAATTTTAACAAGATGAACACAATGAGATAAAGTTAAAGTATGTGGTAACTAATGTAAATTTTCCAGAGAGTGTCTCAAGACATGTATGTATAAAATGGAATTTTTCTCCTATGCATTGAATTTCGTCTAAGAAGGTTTGTTTACAGATCATATTTCTCAAATAAATTTTAATAATAATGAAACGATAATGCATAAAGCTATTCTACATTTTAAAATCTTATTTTATTTCCTTTAACAAATACTTTAGTATAATTTAAAAAGGATCTAGACTTCCATATATGAGGAGCATTGAACCATTATTTCCTCATCATTAAAATAAATCATTTTCAAGTTTCTAACATATTACTCGTACCATTTTTATTGTAAATTTTATAACAAATAAAATAGTACATTAAAATTTATTCTAGGTTCAATATTTAACAAAAATGTTTAAATGGGGTCAACCGTCCGTAATTTTCCTTAACTCGTTTCAGACGATAAAAATCATTTATTTAAAAGTGTTTTTTTTTTTTTTTTTATTGTGTTCATGTTATATATTTACATATCATGCATTTTTTATGGTGATTAATAACTAACTGACTAATTGTAACAGTAATCATTTGTTTGACAAATATCACTTTGAAACAATTTTACGGAAATTATCGGTAAGTTGGCAGCTACAATGGTGTTTTCCTTCTATGAAATATTCTTGTTTTAAAGGAAGGAGAACATTTATTGTAATAACGCGTCCATGAAAGTACAATAAATGAACCATAACATTTTTAAATAAAATTCATTTCAAATAATATTTGTCAATATTATTATATTTATTAAGGGTTAAAATATCCATCCTGACTTATTTATCTTTATTAAAAAGTCACTTATTAAATAACTATTAATTTCTTACATAACAAATGCAATTCCTAATTCATCAGCAAAGTATATTTTTGTCTTTTAATATCTTACTTTATTCTCCATTATTTGTTAAATTTTTAAATACAAAGAAATTGTATAATATGTACAAAATTAATATCAGATATATATTAAATTATTTGATTAAAAAATTATTTTATTTTAAAGGTTTCTGGCAACATAGTGTTCAAATCACAAATATAAATATATTACAATAACGAATACAATTAGCTTTTGTATGTTTTAGTTTCGTATAAAAAATAGAAATAACAAAAAAGAATAAAAAAAAGAATAACAATATTTATTTTCGATAGCTTTTTCATTAAATACTATTCTAAGAACGTTTTATTAAAATTATAAGTCGTTTATTTTAATACATTAACTGATTATTTTTTCAGAAAATAATAAGCGATAAAGAAATTACATATTTATTTTTATTATTAATATTTAATTTAATGTATTTCTTATAAAGGTATATAGATAGATTTTTTTAAAGGCGGTAAACGTCAATCCCTTCTCCATTAAATGAATAATAGATTTTTCCAGTGGATTACAAATATTGATTAAATTATTACAAAAATTACAGAAATACTTAGAAACTGTACATAAGTATGTGTATTTGACAATTCAAAAACAAATTTAAGCTAAATATGGAATAAGTAGATTCTAATAAATGTAAATAAACAATCAAAATATTTTTTATATTAAATTCCATTTCTATTATAATTATTCGGTGAATTGCATATGATTAATAACTGTTACAAATAAATATATCATCAATTACTAATAATAAATAAATTTCGCAAACAAAACATTTATTCTAATTTTATTTCAACATACATTGCAACAGGAAAAAAAGTCAAGTTATCCTCAAGGATTAATGCTATAAGGAATTAATGCATTTAAGTGCTAGGAGCAATTTAATTTTAGTAACCACTGTTTCAGATAATTGCAAGAAACAATTTTATAAAATTAATATCTAAAATTCAAAATGAATTGCTTGATTTTAGTAATATGTTTTCATTTTTTATTATGAAAGAATACAGATTTTATTTTAATTTAAACTTCTTTAATGATCCATTATTACATTGGTACTTTAGGGTATGCAAGGTTAAGAAATATAAATTGTTAATAAAAAATGGTTTAGTCAATATCTTATTTTAATAAATCTCATTATGAAATATTCCTTGCAGCAATGAATTTTTTTTTTTACATCGTTATGAAATTTGATATAAGCATATCATTCATACTGATAACATATGCTTAAAATTTTGGAAAAATCTAAAAATACTTACCCTATAAATCTATAAATGCGGAGTATTATCCAGTATATTCAGGGTAATATTTCTCGACTACTACAGAAAAATAATATACAATAGGGTAGAGCGAAAAAAGTGAATATATTTTTTTTTTATTAAAAAAGATTAGGTGCTATTAGTTGCCTTTATACTGGTATATAAACTGTGTAAATTTACCGAAGAAAACAAATCGTTTAAATCTACGTTTTCAACAGTTACATTTTGGATAAAATTTGATATTTTTTCAAAAAGTTAAAAAGCTTCAATGACGATTGTTTATTTAAAAGCTTTATTTTATCCTTTTTTTATTAACGGCTTAACATATTCAAACTAAAAATCTAAACTAGATATCTGTATTCTTTGTAACAGGAGAAACTCTGATAGCCTTGGTTAGAAAACATGGTATTACAACTGTATTCTGACATACAACGAATTGTTGCTTTAAATACACTGTAAAAAAATGTAATATTATTAATCTAATTTTACCGAAATCTGTTATGCTTACTAAAATTTTATATGTACACTTTACAAGAAAATGATGTCAATCTATAAATTTTATAAGCAAAATCAGAGACATCTGAAACTTTACAAAAGAATTCTTTATAATTTTAGTAATTTAAGTTTTATCTGTATTCCTCGTTACCGTTAAAAGTTTTGGAAATATAATTTTCCAAAAACTTTCTTAGTAAACTTAATTTTTTTTTATTCAAAGGGCAAATTTATCTGTAATCCATAATTTCAATTTACCAACTTTTGACCTTTTTGCTACACATTACATTAATTTGATTATGTATAAAAGTGTTACAGAATCTACACTAACTGTGGGATTTAGTGGGGGAAATGACTTCAAAAGTAATAATAAATCTATAAATCATTCCGGCGGTAAGAATGTGTACTATCAAGTTCTTGCGTCACATTCAACCTACTGATTGAATAACCATAGCAGTCATGGAAGCACAATCCGTTGCCTGTGGAGAATATAGAAATGACAGTTTTATATGAAATCACATTAAATCATAAAATCATATACCAATTTTTAACACCAAATGTAATGACTGCTCACTGTAATTTCAATGGTTTCTAAGGATTTTTAGATTTAATACAAAATACGCTGTTAAATAACAAGCTAAAGCTTTTTCTTGTTAACAAGTAGGTGTTTTCTCATTGCAATAAACTTTAAAAACACTAAAATGCATGTTACACACATTAAAATCACTTTCGCTTTTTTGTAAAAAAAAAAGTTCAAATACATAAATTTGTACAACTTTGCAGCAGTATTATATTTTAAATTTGATATTTTTATTTGATTTTTAATCTTATATTAGAAGATGTTTTTCGGATAGGTAAGTTTTTTTTTAATACTAAAACACTTATTTCAAATCAAAAACCATCATTTTTTTTTTCATTTTGTTCAAAATTCATCAACATTGTGGCAGAATTAAATTTTGAAATTAATTTTGATATTATTTTTCCCTTAATCTCCATTCGACACAAAATCCTTTTCTTATAAATAAGTTTTAAAATTATTTTATATTGCAGCGAAAATATGCAAAATTTCTTTTTTATTCTGTGAAATGTAATGTACTGATTTTATTTTGAAACGTTTGAGCAATTTATATAAGTTGCTATAATTTTTAAAATTTTCACAAATAAAATATCCATGCTTTTCTATAAAATTCACTTTATTTTACTTATTTATTATATTATTAATATTTGTCATTTATTATGATTGTTTTTAAAACATATTTCGACATTTACTTAAACATAACCAATTTTTAAGAAAAATTCAGAAAGATTGTTAAATCTTCTGATTTATTACTTAATTATTTTATGTTTATTTTTAGAATAACAAAATAAAATCTCTGTAAGATAATTTTAATTACACGTTGTATATTTATCTCAAAAGAAGAGTTTACATCATCATTACTCGGTTTAATGTATGTTCGCTTCTTTAGTATCACGGATAGTAAATTAATAATTTAGGTTTGTAGATCATAAGTTGTTTTTATTGAATGTTTTTCAAACAGTGATTAATTTGAAATTTGCTTCAAAAATATTTATTACTCACAACGTTTAAAAAAAGCTACTAATTACAGAATTTGTGATATCAAAAGGCACTATGTCATTTCCTCCAGACATAATTAAAATGCAAGACAATTTTAAAAAGACTGATAAATCTTCTTACAACCTAAATTTTATGAAGCAAGAAAAAAATGTTGTTAAATGTTTAAGATAGCGCTAATTACATGCTATATATTTATCTTAAAAAGTACATTTACGTCATCATTATCAAGTTAAATGTATAGTCACTCCATTAATATCACGGAGAATAAAATAAGTAAATTTACAAATTATAGATACCTGGTATACTAGATGTTTTTAAAACAATGACTAATATGAAATGTACTTCAAAAATAATTATTGCACGCACTCTTGATAATAAAGATACGAATTTTAGATTGTCTGACCAAAAATGTATTGGCAAATGAAGTTTTCTTTTGACTGAAACTATTTTTTAGAGAAAAAATATTAAATTTCTCCTTTTAAATTATATTAGATAGTTTAACATTGTCTTATTTTACAAAATAACTGAAATGGAAATTAATGAAGTTTTATTCTCGTAAAAGAGACAATTTGACACTTTAAGACGAGTATTAAAAGTGTAAAAAATTATACTTCCTGTTTAATTTATGAATGCGTATATGTGATATACGTGTAAATAAATAATCCGGTATTTTTTAGTTTAGTTTTTAATATAAACTTTTCCAATCATTGCTTATAGCAAGTTTGTCACGACAAACAGATAATGGATAATTTATTCTGTTTTTCTTGATTATTTTTTAGGTAATGTATAATATAAAAACACTTTAAATAATGGATGCTCTAGATTGTAATGTATTACACAGGTCAACAGCTGATTTGGTGCCTTAGTATTTGGAGCTGATTTTATATGAATTGGACGTCCTGAATTCATATATGCCATTATTCTTTGCCCAGCAGCTCGAATATTTAAGATAAACAACATTTTGTCAAATACATGTTACATTATTTTAAGGCAAATCCATGAATTAAAAAAATATATATAAATAAAAAAATAAATACAGAATTTTTATTTTTGTAATGTACAAATGCTAATTTTTATTATTTTGATATACATATGTTCAAATAATAGCTTTTAAACTTATATAATGCAAATATTTTTACTCACAAAGATAGAAGAAAAACTCATTGATGCGACGGATTCTCATTGAATGCTTCGGAAGCTTCTTTTCCGTAACATTCTTGAATGTATTTTAAGGCAGTCTCTTTTTAAAATCCAATAGTAATCTGCCATCATGTACGTATCCTATCTTCCTTGGTAGCTGTCCTCCTAGTCTTAATATTTTGGTGAAATCTTTCACCTTGTTCCTCACTTGTGTCTCCTAAATTCTTAGGGAAACTCTCTAAGTGGCTGTGTAAATAGTGCACCTAAATAATCATATTACACCCAAGATATTTAAAACTACTAAGCATTTCATTTACCAGCTCTACGTAAATTTCTGCTTTGTGTTTGCCAAGAAAATTTTCGAGAACTGCTACAAAAGATGTCCAGGCTTTTCGTTCAGCCTCATTCATCGAATTTGTGAAGGCAGGATCCTTAATCAGTTGTCTTATTTGTGGTCCATCAAACATTCCTGCGTTAATTTTTTCATAACTCAGTTGGGGCATTTTCACCCCTATATATGTAAAGCATGACCCGTTTTTATCAATAGCTTTTATAAACCGCTTCATAAGACTGAGCTTGATATGCAGTGGAGGAAGTATGATTTTATCTCGCCCAATTAAGGGCTTATTTATGGCATTCCTTTCCAAAACATCCATGTTTTCTCTCTTAGGCCACTCTTTTCTAATCCAGTGGTGTGTTTTATCCCTACTTTCCCAGATGCACAAGAAGCAAGGATATTTAGTGTAACCACTTTGCTCTCCTAGGAGAAAGTTTACCATTTTTAAATCCACACAAATCACCCACTGATGTTGATGATACTTTATTTTGTCAAAGACCAAAGTTATTGTACTCTATTCTTCTATCATGTTCGTCGAGTGAGCAATTGGTATCGAACCATATGTGTTCCCATTGTGTAGAAGAACACATTTCAAACTCCGCTTTGAGGTGTCAACAAAAAAGGGTCAACCTTCTGGCAAATATTCCGGAAGATCCATTTTTTTCCAGGAGACCTCTAATTTCGTGGCAAAATACAAGATTGTCTTCTTGGTAAAAGAAGAGTAATAGACTTTTTTCTCTTGTTCGGTAAAAGATAATTTTAGTTCCTTGTTCCAATAAATTTTTGTCCTTAAGTCTTGAAGCCAGCTATTCAGAAGCTTCTTTTGACAGGTTGAGATCTCTAGTGAGATCATTTAACTCATTCTGATTAAAACGTTGAGGCATTGATGATAGCTCCTCATAATCACTGTCACCTTTATAACTATCAGAAGGATGATCAGAAGGGCAGTATTCATTCTCCCTCAGATCTGGTAGCTGATAAAACGTTGGGATCGACACTTCTTCTGAGTGAGGCCTTGCAGAATTTAGCTTACTCCACTTATTGAGTCCACTTATTACGATTGTTTCGATTAATTCCCGTAATATTTACTAGGCAGAAATTACAGTCATCGAAATGGTTTTGGTGTTCTCTCCAAATCATTGGTATGCCGAATTTGAGACTTTTTCTTTTCTTGTTAGTCCATTGTCGTAAGTGCTCTGTACAAGTTTTACAGATCTGGTGCGGAGCTCACGTTTTATCCTGATCACCAAGTTTAACCCCAAAGTACCCAAGATAAGCTCTCTTTACAAAGTCAGTAATCTTTTGTCTGTGTTCTTTAAAATGTACTCTCCTCACATGTAGCAAAATACATCGAGATGATTTATACAACTTCTTCTACTTGAGCTCATTTCATTTCTATTTAACAACACAGATATAACAATCTACAACACCGTACGCATTAAGTTTAACTTTATAAGAATTCAATTCTAAAAACAAATATCATGAAATGTCAACAACGTTTAGCATCCAGGGAGAGAACGCAGAAACTAATAATATCTCTTGGCGGCTTTTCCATTTGGCTTTCTGGGTGAGCGGCACAATATCATAAGAATGCACAGAACCTTTAGTTTTGTTTGTATATCTGTTTTTTCAGGTCTTCTTATATTTCATTGATTTCATTGGATTCCCTCTGCAATCCCTTTGAGCGTCGCGGCAGGCCCATGTCTCGGAAGGTCAGTTTAAGCATTCAGGCTCACTTCAGTTCCAAAAAATCTTTAATTCTCTTCGCATATCTAAAATAGTAAAGCTGATAGAGAAAAACTAATTTAATATTTGGATTCAGTGTCCCAAATATATCTGAAATTAGTTGTAAAATCACAGGGGCCAAAAATTTTTTTTTTGTTGTTGGTCTGTGTTATTTGTTTAAAAAATCTATAATATATTTTATGTATTACATTAATTATAAGTAGAAAATATTTAAGATTTTATTTGTTTTCTAAATTATATTAATGAATTACCTGGATATTTCGGCAAGAGAATTTTTAATCAACAATAAGAAAATACATGCCTGTTGTATTACAAACAATTATCGAGAGGAAAAAATTAAATACATTTACAAATGTAATTGCTTAAACAAATATTATGACTCTTAAAATTAAACCTTAAAATTAAAGATATTTTAATTTCTTGTTTTAAGCCTTTAGGTTTCCTACTTTATTACTTATCAGAAAAGAAGAAGCGAATTGGCACTGACTGGCCCACTGTAAATCAACCAATTGAAAAAATTAAAAGGATATGAATTTAGTTGTGCTCCTCGAATGTGTACAGCGGCGATACATTAGAATCACTGTTGCGCTCGGGAAAAAATAAAAGCCTGATACTTAACAGGCAGACTTCGTACATAGCAACAAACTGAAATCATAAAAATGGCAAATCGACTAGTAGCAATATAAAATATACAGTATAATATACGCAATTTAAAAATGGCAAAGCAAGAATAGAAGATAGCCGTGCATGTGTATAAAACCCGAATTGCACAATACACTAAAATTAGTCGGAAAAGTAAAACACCAATGTGTTTTATATCAGAATTTAAACTTCTTGAAATAATGTCAATTACACAAACAGATATTTCATGCCAATTTGTTTAGTTCTAACAAACAAAATATGATGTTTAAAAGAGTTTGCTATCAAAATTAAAAAAAATAAATATAAAACTAAAGATAAGTGTCAAAATATAATGTATCTTGACCCACACATTTCTGGAAAATGTGCAAAATCTTTAACCATGTTTCTCAAGTAATGCTTGCAATAAATTGTATTAGATATTTCAGTGAAATTAGTAATTTGTAACTTTTATATTTTAAAAATTATTCTTAGATTTTACATCTAAACTTATTTGAACGGGATAATCTTTTTTATTAATGTTTATTAAGTCCAAGTTTATTTATGTTTTAAATATATGTTCAATATTTGTTCAATACATTTTCATCATACATAATGAAATTAATTTCGAATATCAACATTTTCTGAAATGTAGGAAATTACTGCTGACTTTATATGTAAAATATAATGTAAAAACTAAGAAATATTGATTATGATATGAAAATACAATCTTTTAACTAACTAAATTAACTATTTGGGCATATTTATGTATCCTTTTCCATCCCGGGTTAAATTGACCGGCTCCCCGGCTCTAGGTATATCGAAAATCCCGCGGTTCTAGTGGTAAAGTAATTTACAAATCTGTATCTATTTTTTGCAAACAAATCATGCAATCTAAAATACCCCAATATGAACTGATTAAAATATTTTACCCGAATAAATAACAATATAAGAAATCATCCCATGACAATCCAGAAAATGGCCGTATGACAAAAACTGTAGGTTAGAGAAGCTGAAAAAAAAATCTGCATATAACATTTAAACAGATACTTTCCTTTGGAGTCTTGACGAGAAATGTAAAACCTAGAGAAAGGAAATTTTGACAAGTACTTTCGGGCAAGGTGTTCACTATTTCATACTGATATTTATTCAATACACTAGGCAAAAAAAAAAAAAACTTTTTTTTATACCGCAAATAATTTTATGTGATTCGTGTTCTGAGAGCTAGAAGTAGTTTAGAAAGTCAAATAAAACATTTATATCACGTCACATTTTTATAATACATAAATATTTATTTTTTTACGTTTTTTAAAATTTTTTATCTTAAACTAATTTATTTCGGATAAAAAAAGCTTCTTATTATATTTTTTTGTTTGTCGATGGTACTTTGCGGTTTAGGTTTCCCTAATTACCAAATAGCAGTAGTCTGCCAACATCGCAGGATTCCATTTTCCTTGATATTGTTTTTCAATAACAGCTATATCTTGGTGAAATCGCTCTCCGTGTTCATCATTCATAGCTTCCATATTTTCGGGGAAAAATCTAAATGCGAAATCAAAAAATGTACTTTCAAAGACATGTTGTAATTCATTTTATGGAAAGCTTGTAATATTTTCTCAACAAGGTTAACATATTGCGTGTATTTATGATACCCCAAAAAGTTTTCAGTGACTGCAATGAACGATGTCCAGGCTTCCTTTTCTACATCATTTAAGCATGAAGCAAATGTTGGAATTTTTATTATAATAAAAAATCCAACATTCAATTGAAGAAAATGAAGACCTCTCTAGTAATATGAGAAACTTTGTTGAGTCTGTAAATTTTTTCAAAACCTAAGTAATGTAAATCTTAAAATGCGATTTTATTGCGATATAAAAACGGGATGCTTTTTTCTCTGCCGAGGTAGGATGATAATCTAGCAGAAAAATCTGTTAACATTTGCAGATACCTTAATTGTATTGAACTATTAAAGCAGTGCATTTTCATACCTTCAATCAAAAAATATGATAGCTTATCTATTTTGCAATGTTCTCACTCACTAAAAAAAGAATGTAAGAAGAATTACCTTGTGTGTTAAATAACAATTATTTTCAGATTATTTTAACTGAACTGTACGGTTTAAATGCGATTTTTCTATTTATCTATAAGCTGTAAAAACATTATTTTATTAGACAAATGTGTAATATAATAGTAGTTACATTAATTTAAATTACACCACTAGATAAACATATTTACTCCATACAATTTGAAGGAGCACATGCCAAAAAAAATATATAGTAAAGTTAGATAATTCTTTTACACATTATTTATAAAAATTACCTGAATTGTTTAATAACACTGTTTAAGATCTTATAGGTGAATTAAATTATTTTTAATAAAACTTAAGGTACTTGAAACATGATTATCTCGATTTTCAGACAGAATCGAGCAATATAATTATCTCAAGCAATTATACTCAATTATTATACTCAAGCAATATAATTATCCCCTTTTACATTTTCATGTCATATCAAAAATAACACTGGAAGATCAACCTTATTTCCTATTCACAAGTCATTCCATGGTTTATCCTTTAATTTCATGAAAACGTGACGTTGGGCAGCCATGTGTTCAGAGTGAAAGTAAATTTAATTAAAATTTTGGATAAAGTTAGATTATTGATTAGGTAGTTGTTATATAAACTAATGTTTTTTAATATGCAAATGTGATTACTGGAAAATTTTTGATTTCTGAAGTAATTCTTGGAGGAAATATGTTTATTTAAATATGCATTGTGATTTCAAGCATATCTTCAAACGTTAATTAGTAATAAAATTCATAGCAAATGAGAATTAATGACATACGCGTATCTGTTCGCAACTCTCTGAAAGCAAATTTTTTGACACAATTATAAATTCATTTTTCAGTCCTAACTAAGGAAAAGATTTGTAATCCGAACTGTGCTAACCTATTTTTTTATAATTATATTACCTATTGAGTTATAAGAAAGTTCGATCACATGACAAAGGTTTTTTACATTCTTTCTTCATTGGTTGATCTTCTTTCGATCGTAAATTCAATTCGAAACATCCACTTTCATACATATTTTATAAAGATTTATTTCGCTTGAAAAAAATATCTGAAAAAAAATATTTTGATATATAGGTTGAATAGTAAATAAAAATTTAATTTTATAAAAATTATTTAAAAATTTTGCAAAGAGGTGAGTTAATAAAGAACAAATTTGTAAATTATTATAATAATTATTATAATATTAATTATTTTATTAATTCTTTTATAATAATTCATGATGTATACATTTGAAAATAAAAGCATTAAATCATACAATTTCTAAGAATTGAAGTTGCGTAGAAAATTTATCTATCATTAATCTTCAAAACAAAAGAACTATTTTGAAGATTTACATATTTATGTTTGTAATATTTTCTGGTGTTAAAATGTTTGATATGATTTTTTTGTTATTCTTTTTGCATGAAACTTTATCTCTTTTCTTGCCCAAATTCTGATGCTTTAACACTAGGCGAATGCATCTTTCAACAGCTTAAATATATCATTGATATATTCCCCAATCCTCCATTTATCCTACACGGCTTCAATTTATTTTCAAGACACAGTCATAAAAAAGTGGTAGAAAACTTTCAACTCATTTCCAGAAATAATTTAAACTTATTTTACTTCTTTACGTGTATTGTTGGTATTTCAAAAAGTCTTTTTTTCTGATTTTCTTGTATTTTTATTTCAATCACAAATTACCTTTCCGTTTTCTGAAGACCTGATATATTTTCTGTTATCTTTTTTAGTTTAGGTTCCAAATATCTAGAAATTATGAGAAGTTTAAAAATATGCCGAGCATGTTTTGTCATAAAGGATCTTTTTTTATGTTACGAAACCGGACAGTAGCCTATTGTGTCTCCCTAATGTTGTCAGAATAATGAGATTATCGGATGGATTTTTTGTGCTCAAATTCGTTTAAATTCTACCTAGTTTTCAGCCATCTTGAATGAAAAACCGGACTAGTAATTTTTTTACCTGGCAGGTAAAAACCATATTCACCAAGTAATATTGCTATGCTTATATCATAAAATATTTCTGATCATGGCTGATAATCATTGTGTGTATCTGTCATAGTACCAACACTTATTAAAAAAAATAAACTACAGGTAAATCCCTGCAAGTTTGGTTCCTGAAAAAATTGCACCACAATAGGCTGTAGTACGAATTGTTGCATTTAGTAAGTTTCATAAATGCAACTCATTTGTATAAAGCAAACAAATGCCTAACTGTCTAATGGATCTATTGAGATTAGTGTTATCAGGTAAATAACTCCTTCATTGTACACAAAATAACAATGCTTCCAATTACTGTAAGCGCTTATAAGTATGTTATTTGAAAAAAAAATGTATTTCAAGTGATTCTTTAATGGCGTTAGTTTTCCTGTTAGAACTGAAATGTTTCCAATATACTGTCAGTAAAGTTTCTTTACAAGATTATAAAATGTTTTTGAGTAGAATTTGTGTCCTTTTTTCGTGCACTTAATTCATTCATCCTTGTATGTTTGTATATATATATATATATACAGTATGGAAAAGCATTTTATGCATTTAATCATAAAGAATAAACAATTTTTCACCCTTTTTGGCTATTTTACGCTTTTATTACCATTTTACGCTAAACAAGTGATTCTCAACAATTACTTCTATTTTGTAGTTTAATATCTTCATAAAAAACGCCTTCCGCATGTATTTAAATATCTTGGAACGGTAGAAGAAATTTATCGAAGTTGAAAACTTCTGTATGTGTATTTCAGTATTAATAAAATGTACATTTTCTTAAAAAAATCATTTTTAAATTATTTTTCGGCCGCTTTGAGCATCCGAAGATATGAATGGATTTTTTAAAGTGCTAGGTAATATGCGTAAAAGGAAACTTATGAACTACGCGACAATTTGATTATACATATTTCGATTTACAATGCTACGTATGCTTTAAATTTATAAAAAGTAAAAGAATGACAACACTTGTCATAAAATATATTACGGTTTACATTATTCCTTTTAGAGGTAATTTAATAAACATAGCTATTTACAAAAGAATCATTATATTTCTCACGAAAATACGTAAATAAATAAATATAAACTAAAAAATAATCTATTGAAATATTTCATTCGTAACATAATAGATTAAAAAACGTACATATTTGTAATAAAACGATGAAATTGTTTTTATGTAGGTATTATGTTTTTACTAACATAATAAAAACAGAAGCGTACAGAGTTCTTTTACTATAATATATTCTAAAATAGCATGAAATAGAGATATTTATTTTAAACCATGTAATTAACCTTCATTAAGAATTTTTTTTTCTTTAAAAGCTTTGCTAATGTACTACGATAATACATTTTTATTATTGAATAAAATAGCTTACCTTTTTTCATGTTCCTTCGTAAAATGATATCTCTAAAATACTATAATTACATCAGTCCACTTTCAAGCTGTTGAGTGGAATTTAAAAAAAACTGTTTGTGATTATTTTCGAATTTATTGTTTAGATAAATTAAGAAAAAATTGTCCTGGATATTTTTGTTCAGAAGAACTTTTTGTCATAAATGTAAAAAAAAAAATAATAATAAAAAAAAATCATAATTTTTGTATAAGGAATTATTTTACAATATTTTGTTTGTGATTATATGGAAAAAATGCTTTTACTTAGGTAAAGAAAAGGTCTCAGATTTTAATCCCAAAATATTAATTTCTTTTATATCGAAAACTAAGATTTATAATTTTCAATATTTAATGGAGATAATTGGATTTTTGGGGCAGTATTAATGATACAAAAAAACCCTATAATTTAACAACAGTTTGGATTACATTTTAGTATATAAATGTTTTACTCAATAATTTAATTGATTTTTATCAATGAAAAATAACAAAACTTAGGCAAAGATAATGAGCTAATATTTAAGTCTCTTCTTATATGATTATTTTTATATTAAGTTTCGATGTCGGGAAAATTTTACAAACATTCTTTTTACTTAAATGATTATAAAGGAAAGTGGCAGTTATTTTTAAAATATTCATAAAAATGGTTAAAGGAAATATAATTTTTACTGATTGACATACAGAAAGATGTTTTACACATTTTAAAAACAAAGAATATAATTGTTTTCGTAATTTTATATATAAACAACTAAAAAATATCGCCTGTACTAATTATGTGTCACAGTCAAATAAAAATAAGGTAAGTTATGAGTTGCTAAAAGTTAAGTAAGCTATGAGTTGTTGTTGTTTTTTTACTTAATTTTATTTTCTGTTATTAAAGGCTTATCCCAAAAAACATAAAATTTGCACAAAGAAATATTTTTTCCAAAATTGAATAAAGAAAATGAAATATAAAGTTAATCATTCATAAATTTCACAATCTTGTATTTGTAAACTTGATACTTTAAAAAAAATTTTATTTATATATTTCTTTTTATATTTTTGAAAAATATACGGCTAAAGATTCTATTACAGCTTTTTAATCGATTTTTTTCCAAAAATGAACTCAAAAGTTTCAGGAGATTAAAATAAACAAGAAAGAAAAAATCTTGCAACAAGCATACGTTATTAATTACTTTCCAACACATTCAGAATAATGCAATAAACCTGCACTGAAATATTATGTCTCCTTTTACTACATGGAAATGTATAACACATTTAAAAATCGGATTTCGCCTGTTCTCATCTACAATCGGTAAGTAATCCAAATTTTTCATCAACCCTGTACATGATATAGATATTTGTACTTATTAACAACGCACATTCCAACATTTAGAACATTAAAAAGCATATACATAATTTATACATTTTATTTTTCAGTTGAAAATTCTTCTTCAACAAGTTCCTCTTACAAGAAGGGTGATATGCACATGCTTTTGTACAGCTCTGTATATGAGGTATAGAATTTATATATAAACAGTGATATGCAAAAAATTAATTAAATTTAAAAGCACTTACCGAATTTTAAAACTAATCTCCATAAATTATTATCCAAAGACAGTACTATAACCGATGTCCCTGTACATTAATAAAAATTTTTATAACTGACTGTTTTAATATGATAGTAGTACAATTCAGTGATTTATATCAGTTTCAATGTATTTAAAATAGTACTTGACATCAAAATACTCTCCAAACGATTTTCCCCATATACAATAATGTGATAGAATTTTTTTGAGTTTCCCTGTAAATTAAACCTTAATTTTACGTACTTCATGTACCAAACATGCTTTTGTGTCCTGAAAATAAGCTTTATCAATTGCATCACATTTCGAGTATATTTACGGGAGGTAGAGCGTGGACAGATGGACCGACGGATCGTTAAACCAGAAGCATAAGCACTTTTCAACTTCTTTAAAAAGTGCTAAAAACGAAGCAATCCAGTTTCAACATAATACAAAGAATATTGTAGAAATTATTGCAGCGTTTTTAGGACATTTTTGAAAAGTGCTAAAAATGTTAAAATTCAATTTCTTCATAATAAAAGAATGCTGTTCAAAAATTTAAATTTTTGCTGCATTCTCACTCCACCGCTTTTAAAGAAAACGATTATTTCATTAAACGATTATTATATATGTTTTTGTGACAATTGCCTAACAATTGGCGCAGCTATTCCAATTTATTTTTCGATTCCTGCAATAGCTCTATCTCGCAAGGAAGGTCTCCGTACGGGCATACTCCGAAAAATCTCAAAAAATTACAGCTTGTTCCTCTCATGAGGATATATACGTTTATAAAAAAATTTTCGGTGGAACATACGTACTCTGTCCGTAAAAAGAAAAATAATGAAAATTTCGTTATTTGGCGATTTATCATCGGTTGGCGATGAAAAGCAATTTCAATTTTTTTTTTTTTTTTTATGTCAAATGAATTTTAAAGAAAAAAAGTTTCATGTTCAATGTATTTAGACAAATTAAATATCTTTCATTTTTTCACTTTTATTTTGTTCTAAGTATAATTTAGTTATTTTGACATTTATATGTGTTTATATTCAAATTTAACCATCAAAATTTGAGATTTTAAATTCAAATTCAAATTAAGGAAAATTGTTTCAAGTTCAAAGTCCCGTTGAACATTGCCAATTCGATTTTGTTGCTATGGAAACATGTAGCTTTTATTTTTGAATATGCTTAAATGTATGAAAATAATTTTTTTGAATAAGATATTTTTTACATATATGAATATATTTTTCCAGGGGTGAATTAAAAAACTACAGCAACAAATAAAATATAGATATGCAATTTTATATACAAAAAATGTATAAAATATATTAAAATCTCTCATTGTTTATGTTTAAATTCATCAAACACAATTTACGCGGATTCTAAAAATCAAAAAGTTTTCATTTGCATTAAAATCGTTTGCTCTTGGCGGGGAAAATGCTGCTCGCCAAATCGTGTGACACTTTCGTCTTTTCATGCCAAATATTCGAAAGTTTTTAATTATTTTACATGTTTTCTATTGCAATTCCACCGCTAATTTCCACTGATCCTTTATTACATACATGAATATTTTAATTAGTATTTTTTTTTTCAAAACAAATCTGAGTATGCCCAGTATGGAGACCTTCGTTGTCAGTTAAGAATTTTCATCATACTTCAGATTCGGTACAGCTTGTTAAATATTATTGCGCTTGATGTTTTACTGTAAATCGCACGAAAAGTGATGTTTTTATGTTGCTCTTTTCCCATTATCCAAATAGTCCTATTTCAAAACCTAATACCTGGAATTTCATGCTTTAAGAATCCTCACGATGGGCATGGATCGTCATAGAATTATATTTTAACTTCGGCTCTCAGTTAGTGAGTTTTGAAGTATTAACATGCATGAGATAAAAGAAAGTCACAGCCGACTAGGTTAGATCATATTTTATTTAACATATTTAATTTAAAAATCAATATAAACCATTGTTTTCAAGAATAAATAAAGCCTAAAATAATACAAAACATTAGAATAAATGAAGCTAATATTAAATATAAATAATTGTAATTTAAATGTAAATAAAGAATTATGAAATATTATTTTATAAAATCGAATTCTAAATTATTCAGTGAGGCGAGAAAAATTTAGCTTCATATGCCAGAGCCTTAATTATATTCTTTAAATCAGGACGTACAGAACTGAAATCTATTTACATTACATGCCCTAAACGAATAACAGTGAACTCAACAAAGGTATTTAAAGAGGATTTACTCTTTTCATGTTTTTTGTAACGATAAGTACATTTCATTGCAGATTAATTCTTTGAAGCATTAAAAGAGGGAAGGTTCAAAAGAAAGTAGTACGAGAAACAGTGTTCACTTTTGTTTACCAATATTATATTAAAAAAACAACGAACTGCATTTTTGCCGTCAGAATAATTATATTTTTCTATGAAGCAATGAGAGGCAATTTGTCGAATTTGGTCAAACATCCTATATAGTACGATGTAATGGAATTATTTTGAGAGCCCCTCAAATGAATTATTAATCCTACACGCTTTATACTATATTGAATACGCTTTGGTGACTTTTTGCATAAAAATCTAAGTACATGTTTGGGAGTTTCGAAAGTCTACAGATGGACAAACTTACTATATACATAAACAATTTTCAACTTTATTGAAAAATGTTAACCAACTTTTCTTGTAAAAAGAAAATATTATATGGTATGAAAGGAAATAGAAACATTTTAAAATTTAAAATACAATTTATGATTTCCAATTTTTTACAAGTGGACAACATTTACAAATGGAATGGAAAATCAATATGTAAAACTGTATTCCTACTTTTTTCTTTTAGATAATATTTTATTTAACATATTTAATTTAAAAATCAATGTAAATCACACTTTTCATGATTAAATAAAATATACCGTTAGTATTAAATATAAGTAAATGTGATTTAAAAGTAAGAAAATAACTATAAAATATTATTTTATAAAATTGAATTCTAAAGACTTTTGTAATTTCTTTATATTCAGCGAGGCGTGAAAAATTTAGCTACAAATATCAGTGCTTTTTTATATACACTGTTAAAAATTTCATTGTCAGAAAACGTTCATTTGAACGGCAGCATTCTGTCCGGCATTTTGACCGTATTTCGAGATAACAGTTACTTAACCGTATTATACATATATTGTCATATGACCGTAAAAAAATATATATTGTCATTTGACCGTATTATACATATATTGTCATTTGACTGTAAAAAAAAATATATATTGTCATTTGACCGTATTATACATATATTGTCATATGACCATAAAAATATATATACATTGTCATTTGACCGTAGTTGTATAAAATGGTCATTTGACCGTAACTCAATGAAACAGTCATTTGACCGTATTGCATGAAATGGTCATTTGACCGTAATTGTATAAAATGATCATTTGACCATAATTGTATAAAATGGTCATTTGACCGTTAATTGTATGAAATGGTCATTTGACCGTAATTGTATAAGATGGTCATTTGGCCGTGAAATATACATTCTATGGTTTTTGGACCGTATTATGATTTTATTAACATATGACTGTAAAATATGTATGTACGGTCATTTGACTGTATTATGGTTTTATTAATATATGACCATAAAATATATAGGGTGTTTCTGAATTCGATTGTCGAATTCAGAGGGGTGATAGTAGGCATCAAGAGGATGAAACATTGCCATAGAACATAGATGGTTGCAAACCACATTGAAAGAAATGCACAAAAGTAGTTATGAAGGGTGTTACATTGAGTGGAACAAATAATAAGCAGATAAACATTTATTTGATCTAAGCAGGATTATAATGCATTACAGTTTGACATCAGAAGAACATGACAAGGAATTTTTATAGGAATTGTTTGAAATTGAACCCACAAAGGTAATTGCACAGTAGACATCTACAAAAGGATTGCTGTGCAATGACATTTGCACATGTAATTTTGAACAATAGTAGTAAAAATGCCTTGTCATGTCGAATCATGCCCTGATGTCGAATTGTAATGCATTATATTGCTGCTGAGGTCAAATAAATGTTTTCCTATTTATTTGTTCTACTCAACACACACTTCACAACTATTTTTGTAATTTTATTTAACTCAGCATGGTTTGAAATCATCTCATATACAATGAAAAATTTTCATCCCATGATGCCTATCAACCCTATGATTTTGTCCCCCAAATTCAGCAACATCTTGCATATTTTATAAGCATATACTAATAAATCCATAATAAAATCAAATGATTATACATAGATATTTTACAGTCACATGTTAAAAAAAAATCATAATACAGTTAAATAACCACAACAACTCCCCTGAAATTGTCAGTCAAATTCAAAAGCACCCTGGACATGTTCGGTCTTTTGATTATAATTTTTGATAAGTTATTTAATCATATTTTCAGCTTGTTATATAAGCTTAATACACATATATATGAATATTTGACCTTATTAAAAATCAAATAATCAAAAGATCGTATATATATATATATCTCACAGTCATAGAAAGATAAATTAAAAACGTATGTAATAAATGGGAATTAAAAATTCTGATTTTATGGTACAAGAATATCAGAAGTACATGTAAAATTATATCAAATTGCTTTCATTCTTTACTAATGTAGATACACAATCTTAAAAAAGTAAAACAAATAAATAGCAGTTCTTGTACAATAAATAATATATTAAAAAATATAAAAGGATTAGTATGTAATACTGATTATGCCCGACCAGGAACCAACTTTTCGTTTGGCCATATAACAAATAATTCATTACTGCAATAGATTAAAATTTTTTAATCATGCAATATAGATTATTATCCATGTATAACATAAGTTTCTTTTTATATTATATTATTTATATGTATTAAACAAGAATTTCTATGTATTTTTTAAAAATCATATTTTCAAAGAATAAAATTTAAAATTGACCAAAATTTTACAATTACTTCCAAGATTCTTATCATTTAATTGAATTTTTCATTTTCTCTCAACATACAAATCTATCTACTTACTTTCAGTTAAATGTTTGAAACTGCCACTGCCTAACAAATCAAACTTTTGTGATTTTTTAAAAATGGAAAAATAGTGTTTTGTTATTCTTGCAAAACTTAGTATATATTTTAAAATGTAGAGCACTAATAACACACTTTTAGAAATTCTGTATGTAGTTAACTTAAAATAGATTTTTTACAATATCATTATATAAATCAATTAATCACTGAGAAGTTTACTACAGTATGTTGGGGTTTTAATCCTTTTTTTTCCCAATTATAAATTTGTGAAACTTTCATTTTCCAAAGCATTTTTTGTGATATTTGTAGCTACATTAGAAAATTTACACAATCATTTAATAAATTTTAGAAGAATTTTGCTAAGTAAAATTATTTAAATTTGAATGCATAGGGATTCTGTGCAATATTTATATCTTCAATCAAATGTTTTATTTGTATTTTATAGAATCAAGAAATGCACAAATATAATGCTCTTACAACTGAAATATAAAAATATTTCCAAAATTAGACTGCCTCCTCTCTCTTCTTTCCTTTCAACGCCAAAATAGCTAAAAAGATGAAAATGGGGGGGGGGGGATCATCCTTTTAGAAATGTTTTTGTTTTTTGCAACCAATAATGTAATGTAAGTATAATTCATTTTAAATTGTATTATTACAATCAATATACCAAATGAATCTTAGAACAAGTTATTTTAATAGTGATTTAAAGTGTCATTAGGAAGTATAGAATTAATGAAATTATAAAAAAATTACTGCAGAATAAGTTATGAATATTTAGATTTTGAGTTGATGTACAAAGAATACACATGTTACTATACTTGTGTTTTTTAAACATATTTCCTATATATATTTTTAAAAAACGAAAATTTTTGTAGCAAATTTAATACAACTGCAAAAAACTGAAGACAATATCGAAATATTCAAAATTTATTCTCTAAATGACTTATATAGTTGCAGCACCATCACTGATTATCTGAAATATATGAATTTACATTTAGTATTTAAGTGGAATACTTAATGGGCCTTCACAAGCAAATATGTAGAAGTTTAATAAACAATTAAAACATTTATAAATTTTATATTCAAAATAAAAATTAAAAAGATTAATAAATTAAAATGAATCCGATAAATTTATGAATTTTTACAATTGTCAACAAACAATATTTAACAAAACTTCTACATATTAACCACTGACAGTTAAAATGCAATAAAAATACTGCTGCATGTGTATTTAGAAAAAATGTAGTTAAAAGTTAAGATTATTGTTTTAATCTACTAAAATCAACAAAGATTATTATGAATTAGAAACAATCACAAAACAATCAATTAAAATACAGAAATATATTTATTACAATAAATAAATTACATTATATTATAATACATTATTATATTAATACATATAAAAAAAATTTCATAATTTGTTTTTTGGTAGAATAATGCATTGGTTGGCCATGTTTACAATATAAATAGCTGTGCCAATTGGTTTGCTGTAGTTTGTTCCACACACAGGATTAAGCAACATTGAGTACCTTAAAGAAAAAGTTAAATGCATTAAACTTAGCCATAATATAATAATACTTGGATAAAATACATTCAAATAAATTCTCAAAACAAAATTGACTTGTGGAAAGTTTTATAAAATCATCCTCAGGCTATAAATTATTTTTTAAAAAATCTGACCACAAGGTTGGTGATTTTTCATGTTTCTGTTTATGACAAGTTTAAATCGTGATGTCAAAAAGTTCTTGTGAACGACCACATCAAAAACCCAAATACTTCACTGATTTGAAAAATTCCACTTTGATCCAAACAAAAAATATACAATATGAGCTTAAAAAAGCTCACTGTTTTATTTAAAAGGCAACTGAGATAATAAAAAAAGATGTTATAAGTTGAAAATACAACCCAAAAGTAAAAAGAAGTTTTAAATAAAATGTATATTTTTAACTTGTAACTTATCTCTTTTTATTTTAGTCACTTTTTCAGTAAGACTGAGTTTTTGAAAGTTTATATTGTATATCTCCTGTTCACAATTAATATCACACAATAACAACCTTACATATAATTTTTAAAATTCATTATTTAATGTACATCAATAATTAGTACATACACACAGTAAATATAGTATCTTTAAATGCAACTGTTTAAAAGAATGAAATTTTTATTTATTTTATTTTGTTTTTATTTTTTTTTGGGGGGGGGAGGGGGTAAAATTGTGCTTTTCTAAAAAGTACACATTAAATTCACATGAACAGCACATTTTTTCTCTTACTTAACATCTTTTTAATTTCACTATTACTTTTAGGAGCTTAGTTTTTTTTTTTCTGTAAGAAAATAAATGTAGAAAAGTGCAAATACTTTTAATGTAGGTACATATAACAAGATACTATGCATCAATTTTACTGTAGCCTATACAATAAACATTCATTAAAATTGAAAAAAAAAATGTTGTATATCTTGAAAATTTATTTTTTTGATTTAAAAGAAAATAACAAAGTTCAAACAAAACTTTTGAATTTTTAAAAATAAATATCAATTTTCTATAACTTCGGATTATTTATTTTACAGTTTCGTAAGCAATAAATTAGTATACCATATACATTACATGCATTAGTAATGCTTAAACATCGTGTTTTTAAATGTTTTGAAGTTAATCCACATTCATCATTTTCCCGCATTTATCGTTTTATTTCTGTAAGAAAATGTAGAAAAGTGCAAATACTTTTAATGTAGGTACATATAACAAGATACTAAGCATGAATTTTACTGTAGCCTATACAATAAACATTCATTACAATTGAAAAAAAAATATTGTATATCTTGAAAATTTATTTTTTTGATTTAAAAAAAAATAACAAAATTCAAACAAAACTTTTGATTTTTTAAAAATAAATATCAATTTTCTATAACTTCGGATTACTTATTTTCCAGTTTAGTAAGCAATAAATTAATATACCGTATACATTACATGCATTAGTACTGCTTAAACATAGTGTTTTTTCATGTCTTGAAGTTAATCCGCATTCATCATCCCCCCCCCTTTCCCCCGCACCCTTAGAAAAACAATGGAACAAGGTTATACTGTAGTTAAATTCACACAAAAAAAGGGTAATGAAGGATTTTATTTCATGTTTCTTTAGAAAACCCTCATGGTATGAGTAAAATATGCATTTTAAATTTTCATTATCAGTAATAATTATAAATATTATTTGTTGAAATTGTTTTTAAAATGTTGAGAGCAATGCCTGTTTGCATGTTCAATGTAATTCTTTTGTAGATTAAAATAATATTTTTTGCAATTATTTTACCTCATCTGGCCTTACATTTTATCGCTTCACTGTTTTACACTACATTTCAGAATAATATGGATAATTGCAAAAGCCAAAGATTTGTATTTTCATTCCTCCCTGTTTTAAAAGATCTATAAGTTGTATGTATGTTATCATCATGCTCTACTGCGTTTTGTCAGCATGTCAATGCTGAAGACATTCCAATCATATGTAAATCTGTTTAGAGATAGTTATTAGTCCACACTTTTTGCTAACAGATATCAATGTGTACCTGCTTTCAACATAACTGATTTCAAAATCAAAGTTCTTGGGAATGAAAACAGAAATTAGATAAATTTTTATTAAAATGTTGAGGAATTATCAGGGTTGGCATGGTTTAAACCAGTTGGTTTTAACCATAGTTTATAACCAACTGTGTTTTTTTCCCCCCTCAAAAAAAAAAAAAAAAAAAAAAAAAAAAAAAAAAAATCTAATGACATTCTTTTTTTTTCCTTTATAATTTATGTGTTTCAGATTAATGCTTATAAGTAATTTCTACTTTTAACACTTTATTAGCAATAAGCCTTGGATAAAGTGGGTCTAGGTCATTTTTTTATGTATAAGATCAAAATCCGTATGCATTGGTGAACATATCTATTACTCAAAAGAGAAGGCTTAAAACATGTGAAATGATAAAAAAAAAAAAAAAAAAAAAAAAAAAAAAAAAAAAAATAGATTAAAATATTTAATATTTAGTAGAAAATATTTTAATTTTTAAAAAATGCAGATAATTTAAAGCAATTAATACATAACAGGATGATCTTTAAGATTTTGCCCAAATTGTACAAGAAATTTTTTCTTGATTAAGGAGATAATCATGAAGAATTAAAATCAAAATATGAAGTCGAATAAGAGAGTATTCAAAGATTTCTTGCTATTTATAGCATTCTAATCATATTTTTTCCCCCTTCTGTTATCAGCTGAATCTAATGACTAAAAATGTTGATTTCAAATAATCACTCAAAAGAAGAAAAAAAAATCTCCAAGAAGTATTTGAAATTTATTATTTTAATAACTGAGTAAAAGAATATTTATCAAATTACATCCAAATGTTTATTATTTAGTACACAAAAGACAGTTTATAAATTTGAAAAATCTGGTATGAATTCAACACTGCGAAGCACAATATCCCAAAGTCTAAGAGTTAAAGAAGTTTTGAAAGAGACCTCCAGCAGAACTCCATTTTTGTTTGGATACACCATTTTTATATCTTTAATTTTTAAAAATGAAAAAAAAAAAATTCTAGTTGCCAGTAAAATACATCTGTTTTTTTAATCATACATAACTAATTATGAATAAGTTTATTTAAAACAGATAAAAGAAAGAAATCATCTTAGCTTGTTAACGAAAAACAATTATTCATATGCTTTGAAGCAAAATGAATATGAAATAATAAACAAATGATTGATTATACAATTATCTACTACTACTTCAAAATTTCTACAAAAAATAACAAAAACAATTTAAAAAAAATACTTTATTATTATTTTTAAAATATAATGCAATATCTGACCCCCCCCCCCCCCCCAAGCTGTGTTTGCCTACATTCTCTCACTCTGATATAAAAAATACATTAAAAAGAGCTTATATTTACCCTAAAAATTTTCTTATCCTAGTAGAAAGTAAACTGTTTTACTAATAACTTAAATTTTTTCTATTTGCACTTTAATTTTAAAATTCAATACTTCATTAAAAAAGGGGGGGCAACTTTAAAAGCATAGATTTATGCCTTCTTTCTCTCCTCTACTCCTAAAATGTGCAACATGTTAATGGCCATACCCGATTTTCTTTAAAAAATATCTTGATCTAAATTCTAAATAAAACAACTTCTTAAAACTATTGATTTAAATCAAATTAAAAAAAAAACTCATTAAAATCATGTTAATTAAAATTTAAATTAGCAAATCATGTTGTAATAACTATGTATCTTAGGTAAAATGTCAAATATGTAAAAATGATAATTTTTAAGCATAAGTACCAGATTTCTTGTTATGAAGACATCAGAATGGCAGGCATCCGAAAAGTATAGGACATCAATAAACTTTAAATTAAGATGCAGCAAAGAACTTCAATTAAACTCTGAAAGGAAATAGATGAACAATTAAAAGCAAATACATGAACAGCCTGATAATGGGCTGGTACATATAATATAATGTTATCAATTTAGGGAAGAGGGGGGGGAGGTAGACTGGCACATGATACCTTAAGATATCTCTAGAGAAGAAGGGGATTTGTCTTTTTATATCATTATCATGTTTGATCCAAACCAAAAATTTATCTTTTTATTTGTGACTTGTTATTTACATCAAAATTTCAAAATAGTCTGTAATCTGCTTTTACCAAAATACAAAGTAATTAAATCTTCAAATGACTGCTCTTCGTGGGGGTTTTTCTAAGGGAACCTAACCCGTATTTACGCAAGGTTCAAAGAAAACCACAAAAACTCCGAACGGTTAGGCCAATGGCCGAGATTGGGTTCGAACCCAGCACCTTTCGTCTACCAGTTGAGAGTCAGAACCTCTCGGCCACTGGTGGGGCCAGCACAGCTTGGGACCAGAGGTTGTGCAGATTTTAGAATTTTGCGAATTTCTGGTCATTACTTTGTTTAAATTTTTTAAACAGTAATTTGAATGTAATTAATAATGCAATCCAAACTATAACGAATACTTACAATATAATAAAATAAGTAATAAACTAAAATAAAAAAAATAGATAATTTTTAAAATGATTAAAATATTGAAAGCAAAGGTCAAGTTAATAATCAATAATGTATGATTGAATATTCATTGTAAAGAAGAAATCTATTTTTCCTAAATGATTTAATGAAGCTTATCTCAAAGGTACATTAGTTATTCACATCAAAATCACAAAATAAGGAGGTTTTATTTCAGGTTTAGCCAGACTTAATAACCAAAAAACTTTTAATACATAAATATATTTGGTAAGAAGATTGTAATTAGCAGTGATATTAGCAATATCTTGAATTTTTTCAAGACTAAATTTATTCTTTCTTCATGAAAACACATGGATTCAGTAATATTAACAGAAAATACACATTAAAATATACATAGAATTGGAATAAATTAAAAAAATTTAAATTCTCTCTCTGTATGTGAACTGAATGTTTCATTTCTTACATCCATAAATTATGTGCAAATTTTAGAATTGCGGATTTGAAGGAGTCTACTGTAATGGACAATGCAGAAACATTGATTCAAAGATTAAGATGCCAGAGTGGAAATGTGAATGCCAAACACATAATATTGCTATGATTCTTGTTTAATTTTTAGGCATGTGCCTAATTAAGTTAAAGACTGATATATTTCTTAAAGTTTTTTTTTTTTTTTTCAAAGGCTATAAATAATAATGTATTAAAGAATATGCTTATTTTTTTTACAAGAGGGAGAGAGGGAAGTGTTACAAAATGACCAAAAATATGCACTGAAATAAAATATTTTTTATGAAATAAAAAAAAAGACTTTTTAAACAGTTAAACTGCAGTTACATAGTTGCTGCAGTTATCTTTAATTAGCATCAAATTTTTGCCCCCCCCCTCCTACCTCTTTAATATGCATATATTTTATTTTTAAAATGCTGTTACTGTATCAAAATTCCAAAACAGAGATTTTTCACTTAAACAATATTCTTATATTATACTATCTCAAATGATGCAGGTAAGATTTTAATCATGTTGGGCACTAGACAGTGCTTAACTGAAATATTGAAAACAAAACTTTTAGATCATTAAATGTTCTTTTGGCTGTTCTCTTAATAATAATTTAAAAAATATTTTATTTTGAGGGATATTCTAATTTTTTGTACAAACATTTATTTTTTTTCTGGGGGGGGGGGGGTAAAGGTGAAAACTGGGAAATTTGATTAGTAGCCAGTGGCCGGTAGACCCAGTTTCATTAGTGGCCACTTTTTAAAAGTTAGTAGCCACTTTTTAAAAATAGGTCAAAATGGCCTTTTTTTTTAATTTATTTATTTAGCGGCTAGTGAGTTACCAAGTTACACATATTTGGTTAAAAATAAAACTGTCATTCCACTGAATGGAAAAATATGAATTGGTGATTAATACTGCAGATAAAATTATAAGTGATAAACTATATTTAAATGTATATTAATGCATTGTATAAAACAAACAAGGAAATTGTATTTTTAAATTTTAAATTAAAAAATAATTTTATCTTTCTTGGATATTTTATTCTTACTTAAAATTGGTGGTAATTATTAAGTTTGGCGAGTGTACAGATAAATATAAATATTCTTTGCTTTGGCTGAGATTTCAAAACTCCGGATGTCTTATTAAGGCAAAATCAGAGAGTGCCAATGTGTTGGTGAGGTGGAGGAAGTCTGCTTGGTAGCAGATGCTAAATTTGTAGTATTACTCGCCTAAGTGGCGAGTGCTAAATTTGTCTTATATTTTTAAAGTAATTGGCTATAATGTTTCAATCTTTCTTGACACCTACATAAACTTTAATCATAAATTAGAAAAAAAAAATGTACTAGCCAACTATTACTGGTACAATTAGTGAGCATGTGACAAAAATGAAAGATTTAAGATACAGCAATGTCCTTAAAATCTCTTTGCATCCAGAGGTAAAAATGGTATAATTTATTTGAAATGCATGTGGAATTAAAATTGATGACTATATTTTGTAGGAAAAAAAAACTATTTCTTGAAAACATAATCCAAATAAAGAGTTCATGGTAAAAAGCCAAAATACAGAAAATACAACAAAGTTGCTAAATATGCTTGCATCCAATAGAAAGAAGAATTAACCAATTCACTAATTAGATGCAAACAAAGTAGAGATGCATATATTCATGAAAAAAGCTGTATTTCACAAAGCAAATTAATAAGATTTTTCAATCGCCGAGTGGCGACTAGGGTGGCGATCGATGGCCGATTTTTAATTTAAAGAATTAGTTAATATTCACTAATTAAATGGAAACAAAGTAGATATGAATATATCCATGAAAAAAGCTGTATTTCACAAAGCAAATTAATAAGATTTTTCAATCTCCGAGTGGCGACTAGGGTGGCGATCGATGGCCGATTTTTAATTTAAAGAATTAGTTAATATTCACTAATTAAATGGAAACAAAGTAGATATGAATATATCCATGAAAAAAGCTGTATTTCACAAAGCAAATTAATAAGATTTTTCAATCGCCGAGTGGCGACTAGGGTGGCGATCGATGGCCGATTTTTAATTTAAAGAATTAGTTAATATTCACTAATTAAATGGAAACAAAGTAGAGATGAATATATCCATGAAAAAAGTTGTATTTCACAAAGCAAATTAATAAGATTTTTCAATCGCCGAGTGGCGACTAGGGTGGCGATCGATGACGATGGCCGATTTTTAGTCGCCACTTTTGCAACTTTAATCGCCACATGGCGAGTGGCGACCGTTAATTTACACCTATAGGGGGGGGGGGAGGTCATTATCTTCTCCCTAAGAAAATGACTGATTTCTAAAGTGAAAGCAGTTCCAAGTACAATTAAGTTACATAAACATAAGGGAATTAGAAATTAACTAATTTCAATCTGATAAACGTCTTGTAAAATGATAAAAAAAAATTACAAAAATTTTAATCCCTTTATCAAATAAAGCTAAATATAATGACAGATTTTGTACAAACACAAATATATCTATTTTGATGATTCTCTTTTTCCTGCATCAAAATATACATTTTTAAAGAAAAAGAGTGGTCAGTAAATACTGATTCAGTAGAGTCATTCATTTTAATTACTTTTTTTAAAGATAGTTTTTTTCAATATACAAAATCTTTGAAAATTGTATTAAAAAAAAGAAAGAAAGAAACCTTTTGTATTCAGAATAGAAGACTGCAAGTGTGCAGTCTGTGTTTCAATATTTCAAACTACGCATAATAAAAACTAAAAGTAATATTGATGCATTATTCACACCAACTAAATTTATATACAGAGAGATGTTATGCAATTGAACCCTAGAATAATTTCAACTAAATTATACCTAAGCAATTAAAAAACAGGTATTACTGTTGGCAAGCAAAACTGGTTTTGATTAAAATTGCTCTGTTTATTTGATATGATGTCAAAGTGTTTCAATCAAAATATCTTTAATTGAGCCTGTTCTGAATTCCAAGATCAATAATTTTAAACACAAACAGGCCATGGTTTTCATTTCTATATGCAGAAAATCTCAGATTTAATTACAAGTTACCATACTTTATTATATTATAAGTATTAATTTTATTATTTCAGTGGTGAAATGATATCTTTTGATTTGTTTATTTTAATTGTAATTTTTAAAGTTTTAAATATAAAAAATATAGTTTTAATGTATTTTTAAAAAAATTTAAGATTTTTTAAATTTTAAAATTTCAAATAATGAAGGATTGTAAATATCACAATATTTAAAAAAATAATGATAATAATCCAGTAATTTTTTAAATAGCCAATTTACTGCTATAATAAATTAGTGTTTACACTAGAAAGAAAAAGGGCACTATCGCAAGAGAAAATATATTATTGACTTTAATGAAGAAAAAAAATGTGGGAAAATATGCAATAAACATTAGTTTTGAATGATTTTATGACATAAAAATAAAAAAATACAAAAAAATTACAAGGTGATTGAATAATTTCATTTTTTCCCCTAAAGAAATAAGAAAATTTAATCTTTTTTGCAAGATTGTAAGAACACAGGTTTAGAAATACTATGAAATGGAGAAACTTTTATTAGAAATCTCTGGATACAACTAGTGATGCATTTTACTACTTTTAAAAAGGGCAGGGTGCAATTTGTAAATTTGATAAAGGATGGTTGGCTACTCCTTCAAAAATGAACACTAAATAAACATTTTCAAGCAAAGATAAAATTAAAAAGAAACATACTGCATTCAACTAGAAAAATGTCAAACAATATTCAATATATATATACAGGGTGATTCAGCTCGTCGGTGACAAACTTTAAGGATCGATAGAGCACACCTAGACGAACATTTTTGAATAGGGAATGTAGGGTCCCTGACGCGATGGTAAGGCGATAGGCGCTTTCGAAAATTTGGGTGCCGAAATTCGAAACGTCATAAAAACTAGGGAAATGGTTTTTCTTGCTTGTTGCGTCGAAATGATTCTGTTTGTTTAGACTTTCTTCAGTACCAATTTGATAAGCGTATCTCTTAAAACATGGATAGGGGGCGCTGCAGACTTTGGAGAGCTAGACAACAACTTTAAGCCCGTTATTTTGATAATTTAACACATGCTCGCCAAAGTTTATACTCTAACTTAAAGTTTGAACCCAAAAGTAGAGCCCTGCAAAAAGCGTAAGAGCCGGAATAAAATGTCAAAGTACAGGGTGGTCGAAACTCGAAGGCTCCTAAGAGATAAACAAACAGATTTCTTGACTTATGGCATGCATTTTCATGATTCTGTTTGCTGGGGCTCTCTGAAACTCAGTTGAACGGTACAAAAAGAAACATCGATAGGGGGCGCTTTGGGCAAAAAACATAATTCGTTGACATTTCGGACGCTAACTGGAAACGGGGCGCTACGATCAGTTAGTAATAATGAAAACACATTTTCTACCTCTGCTCAACACTTCTGAATAAATTTAGACCAAAAACATCAATAATACTGGAAATTTATTTACAAAAAATAACACTACAGAAGATGCTCGAAATTTCGACCTTGGGCCATGATGCAGGCTTCGCACCTCCGTCGCATTGAGGAGTGTGTGTTTCCAACAATGCCAGGAGTATCTCTGATCTGCCCTGCAGCTGCCACAATGCGCGCCACAAGTTCTTCAGCACTGCTGACAGGTGTATGGTATACCTCGGCCTTCAGGTAACCCCAAAGGAAGAAATCCAAGCAGGTGAGGTCTGGTGATCGGGCAGGCCAGTGAATTGGACCCCCACGCCCGATCCACCGCTGGCCATACCTTGCGTTTAGATGGAGACGCACGTCGTTCGTGTAATGGGCCGGAGCTCCATCGTGCTGGAACCACATCTGGCGACGCGAACCTTCGGGTACGTGCGCCTCCTCCAGAAGCTGCGGCAGCACTTGATCCAGGAAAATCAGGTAATTTCCACCTGTCAGCCGTTCAGGTAACAAATAAGGGCCAATGAGGCAATCTCCCAGAATGCCGGCCCACACATTTACTGAGAAACGCTCCTGGGCTGCTCGGCTTCTGGTTTCATGTGGATTTTCATCACACCACACATGACTGTTGTGGGCATTCCACATTCCCTCCCGGCTGAAGGTGGACTCGTCCGTAAACAAAATGCTGTTTACAAAACGGGGATCCCTGGATCTCATCGCCAAGTACCATCTTGAGAATTCCACTCGAGGGCCAAAATCCTGCTCTCTGAGCAACTGCACCCGCTGGATGTGGTAGGGGTGCAGATTCCGGGAACGTAAGATGCGCCACGCAGTTGCTTGCGAAATGCCAACATGTCTGGCGATATCTCTCGTGCTAAGACCTGGGTTGTCCTCAACCAGGTTAAGCACAGCCTCTTCGTTGTCGGGGGTGCTCACTGATCGCTCCCGTTAAGGCCTGCCTCCGTCGAAAGATCCCGTTGTGGACAACCTCTGGTGTACTCGAGCGAAGAAGGCATGGCAGGGGATTTGCCTGTTGGGGTAACGCTCGGCGTACAACCGCTGAGCGGCTCGTCCATTACAACCAGCAGCGCCATACGCCAAATGCATGTCAGCCAATTCAGAGTTTGTGTACCGTTCCATCCTACTACCGATCTGCAGACAAGTAACCCGAAGCTTAAGTAGGTACTGCACGTTCAAAAGACGTGTCTGCGCATACAACTACGTCATCTCGCGTTGTCGTCTACGCATTACGTATCTTTTGCATATCGATATGGTACGATATCTTTTGCATAAATCAGCAAAAAGCACCTTATGTAAATTTTATTGCGCGCATTGTGCATGATTGAAACCAGCTATGTTTGTTAAAAAAAACAAACAAACTGCAGTTTTAATAGCTTCTTATGATAAGTAAATTACTCTCTTGTTTTGTTTCTAACTGATCGTAGCGCCCCGTTTCCAGTTAGCGTCCGAAATGTCAACGAATTATGTTTTTTGCCCAAACCGCCCCCTATCGATGTTTCTTTTTGTACCGTTCAACTGAGTTTCAGAGAGCCCCAGCAAACAGAATCATGAAAATGCATGCCATAAGTCAAGAAATCTGTTTGTTTATCTCTTAGGAGCCTTCGAGTTTCGACCACCCTGTACTTTGACATTTTATTCCGGCTCTTACGCTTTTTGCAGGGCTCTACTTTTGGGTTCAAACTTTAAGTTAGAGTATAAACTTTGGCGAGCATGTGTTAAATTATCAAAATAACGGGCTTAAAGTTGTTGTCTAGCTCTCCAAAGTCTGCAGCGCCCCCTATCCATGTTTTAAGAGATACGCTTATCAAATTGGTACTGAAGAAAGTCTAAACAAACAGAATCATTTCGACGCAACAAGCAAGAAAATCTAACAATTTTCCTAGTTTTTATGACGTTTCGAATTTCGGCACCCAAATTTTCGAAAGCGCCTAGCGCCTTACCATCGCGTCAGGGACCCTACATTCCCTATTCAAAAATGTTCGTCTAGGTGTGCTCTATCGATCCTTAAAGTTTGTCACCGACGAGCTGAATCACCCTGTATATATATTAGTAAGAACAAAATTAAAAATAAAAACTATTTGCTTTATACATTTAAAACAAAATATAGGATTCAGTATGAAACATTAAAAAATCAGAAATAAAAAATAGTTTATTATTTAAAGAAAAAGTTAACATAAATGTAATCTTGTCATATTTTATTTTCTACAATGCCATACAGTTTGAACTTAAATTCAACTAAATCAAAAGCAAAACCAAAAAAGATTATTTTCTAATAAAGCTCTATGTAACTAATTACCTAAATTAGACAGTAAAAAATTCACTGCCAGAAACAAAAATTCCTTATCTACAGTATGACATAGTCAACAACAATTCAAAAATTCATTAAAAATTTTTTTAACAGAAAACATAAAAAAGATCTTGCAGCATGATAGATTGAAAATAAATATAAAATATAGAAACTATGAAACATCTTTTTGAAAGTAAACATCAGATATATGAAACATAAAAAAAAAAAAATTGATATTTAAAAAATAAATGGACAGCAGACTTCCTCAAATCCACAGACACCTAAAATCCATACATCCTCACTGATGTAAACAATGACACCTTAAGTTCAGATGTAGGGACAAAATTACAAAATTTTTTAGTTTTATAGCATTCTGTAGTATGTACTTCAATATGTTATTCTTGATATTATGATGGAACTTGCAGTTTTTCATGAGAGAAGAATAATTCTATTTTTGAAAGAAATCGAGATATTTCTGATATTACTGTAACATTTTTGCCAAATATATTCATATATAATATACATTTAGCAATGTATAAAGCTTTTTTTTTTCTTAATAATAAAAAATTTATACATTGCATTACTTATTTATATATTTTAATAAAGCGAGTATAGCTCTTTCAATCTGATACAATTCTTAATTTTCCTAAAATTTTTGGAAATCCTTAAACTAATACTGAAAATTTCAAGCTCCCCCCCCCTTCTTTCACACACAGAAAAAAAATAATATCCATATAGGGTAGTTGTGCCGTAAATGGACACTTTTATGGAATTTCTTTAAAAGCTATGCTTTGACTATCTCAACAGTTTATTATTCTCAAGCATACAAATTATTATTATTTTATGAAATAGATTTTTAAATAGTTTTTATTTTTGGCAATTTTTCAGCAACAGTAAGCAATAATCATAACATACTGCAAAAATAAAGTATGAAGAAATAATAGGCATTAATTCTAAAAGTATGAAGGAATAATAGTCCCATATTCTTTTTCTGCTGAAATTGCTGCTTCCATACATAAACGTAATATTGTTAAAGAAATAATCATTGAAAATTTATTTTAACAGTAATCTGGAAATTTGAGACTAACCTGGAAATATCAGGGAATTTTAAAATGTTTAAAGGACCTTTCACAAAATAATTTATCTTAAAACAGGACCCTCTGAAAAACACCTTTACCAATTCAGAATTATTCGTTTCTTAAATAGACCTTTCTCAGAAATTTTCCCCTTTGAATTGAACTTTTCAAAATTTAGTCATTTAAAATTAAAATCTGGACTGTAAATAAGCAGTTCAAGTCCACAAAAAGCATATTACTTAGCTCACATTAAAAATCTGAACATGAAGACTTGATAATTTAAAATTTACAAAATTATGACTAGAATTTTCACAAATGTAAGAAAAATTTCTGAATTTCACAAAAATAGGACCTTGTGAGAAAAGTCAGGACATATCCGGGAAATTATAACATTTATAATGTATTCATTTACTTCAAAATGTAAATAAATTGAATTGACAATTTTTAATTGCCATCCATGACAATCTTGATTTTTTTTTCTTCAGGCAAGCAGATTTTGTAAATTTTATATTCGACACATCATACATTATCAACCTACAATTCTTGTTTGATTGTATAGCTATCTGATACTAGACAACTTGTGCCTTATAAAGCTTTGATTAACTGCTATAATGAGGGGGTTTGGAAACATTTTGAAACTTACAATTTCTTTAATTATTGTTAGGTACAAATGTACCAATGTTTACATTTAGATCCGCTAGATGGCTGTACTGAGCCAGCGTTAGATATTCTGATATTCATATCAATATGTACAAGCTTGTGTAGATATTATTCTTTTTACATAGTCATAAAGATAAAAGAAGGATATTCAATAATTATAAAATTGCTATTGCATATTGTGTTTCTAAATTGTTCAGAGAGATTAAAAAGTGAATCACCTTACCCTCTATATATCGAAATTTTAGTTTGTGTCACACAAAATTGATTTTCTTACTTTTATGAAAAGTGTCCCACCCCACCCCACTCGCCCTTTACTTTTTAAATTTATAGTTATGCTAAATTGCAGGGTTCATTGATATATATCATCATATATGAAGTAGACGACCTCAAATTCTCACAACTTGGGATCAGTCGTTGTGTGAATTTTAGAATTTTGCAGATTTCTGGTCATTGCTTTGTTTACAATTTTAAACAGCAACTTGAATGTAATAACACAATGCAAATTATAAAAAATGCTTGCAATATAGTAAAACGTTAAAACTAATAAGTAATAAACTGAAAAGTAGGAAAATTTTCAAAATGATTAAATTATTAAAAGGTCAAATAAATATTAATGTGTATGCCTAATAAACATGATGCAATTTCCTTGTCAATTCAATGAAACTGTCTTCATGAAGACAATAAAAGCATAAAGTGAAGTAATGTTGCTTCAGGTTTAGCTATTACAAATTTTTATTAATTATGCAAGTGACTGTTTATTTAGTTTAAAAAATTATTTTCAACCACATACGGGCAAAGTTAATTTTACTTGAAAAAAAAAAAAAATCAATTTACCCCCTTTTTTTTCCACATATTTTTTCATATTTTAGTGCAACATTACTCTAAAAATCTCATTGCGATTACATTTCCTAAAATTTATAAATATTTAATTATTTATTTGGACTATTACGCTCAAAACAAACCTGCTCTTCAACGTGTAGTAAGTGTTAATAAAAAATAATTATTATTATTATTAAATAATAACGATCAAAAGCGATAAGAAAAAAAAATCACAAAAATCTTTAAAAGATTCCTATCATATGACGAAATATCGTATTTATATGATATAAAGACAGGAGAAAGAAATTATCTAATTCTATTCTGAATCAACTTTGAATAGATCACGACAACAGAATTTAAACGCATCTCGATGTTACATATTCGAATTCATTTTTTAAATTTCGCATTTTAATCCACCAACATGAAAGTAAACATGATAAGTCTTAAAATAACCAGCAAAATAACTTACTTGAATGATGAAATTTCTCCTTCTTCGTTTCGTACAAGATTGACGATGAAATAAATTTCGCGCTCGCTCCGCCATCGTAAACAAACACAACCGCGCAAACAACTTTTCAGATGTTGCCAGATTCTTAAACTGAATGAGAAATGTTTTGATTGGTTAGAAGAGAAGTAACATTACGTGAAATAGCATTCGTTTGAGCGTATTTAGGTATAACAGCTAAAAGAGGATTTTTTTACTATTGGTCGAACGAAATCGTTGTAAATTAATCGTGTTTAACAAATTTTCTAGAAAAATGGTAAAGTGAATATCAAATATGCAGTCAACGCGTCATTATTTAACAAAAATTTTTAACAGTGTACTGTTATTCACGACGTACAGAATTGAAATCTATTTACATTAAATGCCCTAACCGAATAACCGTAAACTGAATGAAGGTATTTAAAGAAGATTTATTATTTTCATGTTTTTGTGACGATAAGTACATTTCGTTGCAGATTAATTCTTTGAAGCATAAAAGAGGGCAGGTTTAAAAGAAAGTAATAGGAGAAACCGTGTTCACTTTTGTTTACCAATATTATATTAGGTATTATCACAGGGATTATTATCGTCAGATTAATTGTATTTTGCTATGAAGCAATGAGATGCAATTTGTTGAATTTGATCAAACATCCCCATATACCACAATGTAATGGAATCATTTTGATAGTCCCTCAAAATTAATTATTAATCCTACATACTTTATCCAATATCGAATACGCTTTGGTGACATTTTGCATAAAACTCTAAGTGTATGTTTGGGAGTTTGGAATGTTGACAGATGGACAAATAAACTATATATATAAACACATTTCGACTTTGTTGGAAAGTGTTAAAAATGGTAACGTTCCTTATAAAAATAGAAATAATATATGGTCTGAAAAGAAATAGAAACATTTTAAAATTTAAAACACAATTTGTGATTTCTAAATTTTTGCAAGTGGACAGCATTTACAAGTGGAATAAAATATCAATATGTAAAATTGTATTCCAAGCTTATTTTTTTAGATAATACTTTATTTAAGATATTTAATTTAAAAATCAATTTAAATCACTGTTTTCATCAATAAATAAAGTATATCATTAATATTAAATATAAATAAATATATTGAAATTAAAAAAATAACTAGAAATATTATTTTATAAAATTGAATTCTAAATTGCGTTGTAATTTCTTTATATTCAGTGAGGCGTGAAAAATTTAGTTTCATATATATCGGTGACCTAGTTATATTCTAAAATTCACTGCGCACAGAACTGAAATCTATTTACATTACATGCCCTAACCAAATAACAAGTAAACTAAATAAATGTATCTAAAGAATATTTATTCTTTTCATGTTTTTGTGACGATAGTACATTACATTGCAGATTAATTCTTTGAAGCGTAAAAAAAGGGGGGGGGGGTTCAAAAGAAAGTAATAGCAGAAACCGAGTTCACTTTTGTTTACCAATATTACATTAGGGAAGCAATGACCTGCATTTTTTATCGCCAGATTAATTGTATTTTGCTGTGAAGCAATAAGATGCAATTTGTTGAATTTGATCAAACAAAATAAAAATAAAATTGAGTCAATGTTTTTATAATTAAGTAAAGGTAAGAAAAAAATACCACTTTTTAAAAAATAAACAAAATTTGAAAAAATCGCTGAATCAAAATTAAAATATAAATGATAATTTTTATTTAAATATAAAAAAAAAATTACAAGGGTGAATTTTAAATTAACTGCCAGTTTGATGTCCTAATATTTAAATCTAAATTTCATGTTGATAAATTTATTTTTTTGCACTCTAAAAGCAGATAAAAACACGTCTTTTTATGCTTAATTCAATGCATTCATTACATTTTATTCAGAGTTGTGAAATAGTGGTATTTTTTAGTACTTTAGTTAACAAATAATGCGAATTTACTTGCCCTGAATAAAAAACATACAAAATTTCAGTCTTTTTTTTATGCGTCTAAACTTTTTTTAAATTGTATACATGGGTTAAAAGTAAAATAACATGAGTTAATTAAAAAAAATAGGCAACTTATATTACTAAAATACGTGTCGAATAGTTTAAAATTTAAATGTATTTTGTGTCTTCAAATGAAGAACATGAGTGTTACTCAGGGAAGTTATTATTACTAGGTAGAACCCGTCAAATTCTGACGAAAGAAAATGTTTAAAAAGGAACTATTTCATTGATTTATAATAAACATACAGAATTAGTTATGGTAAAAAATGCACCTTATATTTGTAAGTCTAACTCTTAAGCAAATTATATTTAACGCAAACTTTAAAAAATATTATTTCTATAAAACGCAATTGTATAAATTGTTAAGTAAACTTTAATCGTACATGTAAAGCAGTAAAAAATAATAAAGATCTGTTTTTATGATAAAGTTATGAATTAAAGTCCTTATGCTTATATTCCAAGATGAAAAAAAGAAAAATTAATTCCATTTTGACTCAGTCATAGAATTGTCCCCCCAAGAAATGCAAACTCGGCATCATTTTCACCATATCAAAATTTACAAATGCACATTTCGTATCAGTATCTACCTTTTCAAAAAAAAAAAAAAAAAGATATTTTAATTGGATTATTTTGATTCAAAACTTGAATTTTCAATGGGGGGGGGGGGGTTATTAGCTGAAAGATACATTAAACTGTTGATGTTCTTTTACGTGTAAATCAAATTTTGTAAATGAAATCAAAATTCACCAGGTTTTATAACAGAAGATATTTAAATTTCATTTTTTTAATTTTTAATGAGAAAATGGCAACATAAACATACAGTAACAATTTTTTTCCATTTTTTCCTTTGCTTTAAATAGAAATGGAGTGCTGCTGTTGCAACGATTAGAAAAACAATATTAAAAACTTCAAAAAAATTAATATTTCAAAAATAAATTAAGATTCAATTTTCAAATAAATTGCATTTATAATTACATTTTTTCCCTATACGATGGTGTAAAAATTGAAAATGTGCGATGTTCAGAAGTTAAAATATTTGTAGTAACAAACATTGCAATACCGAAATTATATTTCAATGTGTTGCCATTCGCAAAATGACGTATGCGTTACGCACAGATATGTTTGGCCTTTATAATATAGATTTGTTTTCAAAATATTTGTATATTGCATTTAGCAACAGTAGAGGGAAATGATATTGTTTCATCTTTACAGTGCGCTAATTTAGAACTGGATAATTTTGTTCTATAATTGCAGTATATTAAAATATTCATTTCAACATGGTAAGTATTTTTAATTCCTTGCAGAAGTGTTACCCATTTAATTATTTTTTTTTAACGCATAAAAATTTTCAGTTAGGAAATGCTGTATTTTTCGTTAAAGGAATCAATAAGCCTAACAAAATTTCAAGAAAACAGTTAGAATTTATATTAGTGAAGAATTATTAAATAAATGTCTTGAGAGTTATCGTACATGAGTGTTACTTGAAAAAGAAACACTCGGGAGAAAAAAGGTAACACTGATGATTTCAAGCAACCAATTAATAAATAAATCTACAACTATAGGTATTGTATAAGATTTAGGTTATGATTATAATTAATTCATGATTCAGGGAATATTATGTCATACTATATATATTTATAAATATTTTAAAATAGTAACAGGATTTTCATGGCTGCACACGATTTTTGAAAGTGCTATTTAAGGTTATAATTTTGATTCTTAATAAATAATTTTCAAAAGACTATCTTTTTTAAACAAACCTTTATTTTTATAATAATTGCAAAGTTTGTTTTTCTTTTTTCAACACTTTCTAACAAAGTTAAAAAGCAGTTAAGATTTCGGTTTGTTTAACCCCCTGTCAGCGATGTAACTTTTCTAAATATACTCCGATTGCTCTGTAATATTTTGAGCTTATTGACGTTTACCCTAGCACGAATTCTAATTCAAATGAATATTCTGGGATGATTAGTTTAATTACAGGGACAGTCAAAACTTTTCTGTTATTATGGCCTATGGAAAAAAATCATTTGAAATGAATTTTAAGCATGTTACACTCTGTCAAATACATTAAATTTATATTAATTTATGAAATGCACTGAAACATGCGTTATGTAAAATATGCGGTGAAGAGAATTGCTAATATTCATTTACAGGGTTACACTTGTTTTAATTTGAATTTGGTTTAATTTGAATGGCAAATCAGCAAAAGTTCGAATATACAGTACTTCAGAAAGTGAAATAAGTGAAAACTTACTTGATTTCGTGGAAAAAAAGCTATTCTCAAAATCAAAAGAGATCATATTTTCTATAAGTTTGACCAGTTTTTGAAAAAATCTCACGAAAGTAAATGATGTTACTTATATTTTTTACTTGTTACTTAAATTTTTAAATATTTTCTAATGCAGAAAAAAATAATAAATTTTCATTTTTGAATTTTCTTTTATGCAGTGGGTTTTTTTATCCTTCTATAGTAAAAAAAACTAGCCTTAAAAGGAATGACTCCTAGAATGATGCTGATGTGGAAGATTTCCGGAACTAACGAATCCGGGTTGTCCACTCCTTCCATGAGTCGAATAGACCAATCAGGAAAGGACTCCGTCTATGCATCGCCGTATGGGTTACCATAAAGAGAGGAAAGGTTACCATCACCAACAATCGCCAAGTTTGTCGCCAACTTGGCGATATATCGCCAAATTTGGCGACCAAAATTAGTTGTCAAAAGTGACGCCAACTTGGCGATAACTGTAATATTTCGCCAAATTTTTTATTTCTTTACAACACCAGTCGTTTCATACATCATTTGAAATGTTTGCAATTGCTTATTCATATAATGGATGTCTTGTGTGTTATCCCCCATTCTGCTCCCCAGGAGGGACACATTTTTAATTTCTTTACAACACCAGTCGTGTTACACAAGATTTGAAAGGTCTGCAACTGCTTATTCATATTATGGATGTCTTGTGTGTCACCCCTACATTCGCTCTCCCCAGGGGGGGTCACATTTTTAATTTGTTTACAACACCAATTGTGTGATACATCATTTGAAAGGTCTGCAACTGCTTATTCATATTATGGATGTCTTGTGTGTCATCCCCCAATCTGCCGCCCAGGGGGGCACATTTTTAATTTCTTTATAACACCAATTGTGTGACACATAATTTGAGAGGTCTGCAACTGCTTATTCATATTATGGATATCTTGTGTGTAACCCCCCCCCCCCTCTGCCCTCAGAGGGGGCGCATTTTGTAATTTCTTTACAACACCAATTGTGTGACACATCATTTGAAAGGTCTGCAACTGTTTATTCATTTTATGGATGTCTTGTGTGTCACCCCCACTCTGCCCCCCAGGGAGGCACATTTTTAGTTTCTTTACAACACCAGTCGTGTGACATATCATTTGAGAGGTCTGCAGCTGCTTATTCATATTATGGATGTCTTTTGTGTCGCCTCCCATTCTGCCCCCCCAGGGGGGCATATTTTTAATTTCTTTACAACACCAGTCGTGTGACACATCATTTGAAAGGTCTGCAACTGCTTATTCATACCATGGGGTATTGGCGAGCGCAGCCAGCAGTGGTAGCCAATAATTTGGAATCGCGAAGCGATTACGCGGGGGGTTGGCGAGCATAGCGAGTAGGGGGGCGGGGCTCCCTAGTATTGTTACAAAAAAGTTGTTTGCTTCAAGATAGTACTACCGGTTGTCATGAGTGTTACCCCTTTTCATGAACGTTACTATAACTAAGAATCAGAATTGTATTAATGAATTTGTTTGTTAACTTAAATTAATTGTTTTGTCATTTAGAACTTTCTACTTCTTTATTATAACTGCAATGAAAACAATTAATTTTTAATTAAATTTGCTTTTATCAGACGTTATAGGGGAGACCAGGGCACGTTGGCCCAGTTTTTTTATGTTATTTTTTTCAATACCTAAATTTGGTTTATTTTCAGATGTAGTAATTTTTACAATACCTAGTACATTTAACTAGTGAGGAATACGCTTACTTTTAGTTAATATGAAATTTTAAGAACTTTATGAATTTATTTATGGTGTCATGTCATGTGGGCCAACCTACCCCGTGCACGGGGCAGGTTGGCCCATTGAGTGGGACACGTTGGCCTGCAATGGTCTTTTTTATGTTCATTTAGAAGTTAAACAAAATTCATAATATTGAATAGAAACTTTAATGCATATATATCAAAATATTATTTGCAAAATAATTTTACAAATGAGAGAGATTATTGCAGTGGATGCATTCAAAACATAATCTATTAACTTCTTTTCGAGCACATTTCATATGAGCCCAACGTTTGCAACTCACGCACTGGATCCATTCTTCCCAAGTCATACTTTGAAATAAACTCCTTCAGACAACGTAGGCAGATATTGTCTTCGTCTTCCTGATGGTCACTTTCTTTAATAGATTTCTTCTTCCTTTTTTGGCGGTTCAGACCACTACATTCAGGCTGTGAGGGATTAAAAGAAAATAAAATCTTTTCCACAGATTGCTTTCCTTTGGGATTTTTGGTCTTATTTCTTCTTTTAATATCATTTTTAATTATGAAACGACTCCTTTCTTCTGTTGCCTTTTATTGTTGTTCAAAAACTAATTTGACAGGGGTGTCTGTGAGGACTGCAGAAGTTCTCTTCATTCTATTCGAAACACTTTTCTTCCTTGGCTCTGCCTTTTCGAATAGTGTAATAGCCATTAGGTGTTGGAGTTGTCTTGCATGGAACAGGAGAAGATGCGGTAGGCACATATATTGAAATAGGCCTACCCATAATTACCTAGGTTTCATTAGAAGCTTCACCAGTTGCTTTGTCGTACGTGCTTGAAAGCTCTGGTCTATCACTGAAATACGAAGACATGAAATCAGAGTGAGTAAAATATTCCTATTGAAAGGGCTTATTCCCTTTATCTGAAAACCTGATGTTATATTGACTGGATTTATTGCACTGGGATGGGCAGTTTCCACACTTCCTGGTATATCGTAGATGGTCATAGGGCGTCTATTAGTTGTCACCCAACCATCACAGGCTGAATTAACATATTCTTTGAAAGGGTCATAAACTGTGCGGTCCAATGACTGTAGCTTATCGCTACAATGGGCTGGGAAAGACCGGATCAACGGGCCCCAACGTAAGTGGGCCAACTTGCCCCCGCGCCATGTTTGAAATACTTTTGCTATTCTACACATATCTTAACAACATTTAATATTTATTGTTACATCAAAAGAATCGTTATAAATTGAACTTTCAAAATATCACTCACATTTGTTCTTGTGAAGTATCTCTTGAGAGCATTAACACTTTCTGCACACTAATGAAAATATGCTTCGAGATCGATGAAAGTGAAAAATCAACGTTGCTCTTATTTGCTTTTGTTAAGAGAATTGAAACTCATGGAAGAGTAGGGGAACAGGTTTTCTAGTATGTTTGTGAACTTGTGGCGACATCTTGTGACTAGTTTTAAAATTAAAGCAAATTGGCCAACCTACCTCAATGGCCAACGTGCCTAGGTCTCCCCTACCCTTTATTTAAGAAGCAAAGTAACACTCATGACATAAACAGCTTTTAAAATGCTTTAAATTTATGAAATAAATAAATATTAATGAATTTTTGATTTATTAATGTTTATCTAAAAGAACCTTAAGCAATTTTTTTATCATTATTATTGATACAAAAAAATACAGAATGTTTTACAGAAGTCACACTTATGAGAAAAACAATTCTTGAAATTTGTGAAATATAAATGTAAAAACTTGCAAATAATCAACGGCTTAGAATGTTGTAAACTATAAGCAACTCATATCTGAGTAAATTTTCCCATTTAAACCACATATCTGAGTAAATTTTCCCATTTAAACCAAATTCTTTTTTTAAATTATGTTACACGTAATATGGAAATATATTTGAAAACTACCCACAAATAAAATTTTGAGTTATAACGATTTTAAAGTACCTCATTTTTTAAATACTTTTGAAATCAATTTTTTTATAAAGAATTGTGAGAAATTTTAGTATGTAATTTTATTTACGAATGATGTAATTTACAATCACAAAAAATTCAAAAAAAAAAAAAAAATAACTCAATTAATAAAAATTATTTTTAAACGTGTCCCGTACCCTTTTAACTAAAAATTCCCTTGATCATGTAAGGTTATAACGTTTTAAATGCACGCTTCCTAAATTCTACATACTTAGTATAATATTTGTGAATATATATAAGTATTATTCATTTTCTTATATTCATTGACAGCATTAAAATATATCGCAATACACATATTACATTTAAACAAATGAAAATTAATTTGAATTTTTTCTTTGAATTCTTGATTTTATATTGAAAAACAAAGCGTTCTATATTCTCCACAGTTATCATAAATATAGAAAAGAATTTCCAAAATTGTTTTCTAAATAGAATCAATCCTTCTTAGCCAAATTTTCTTTTGTGCGTTTTTTACTTTTCAACAAAAATTTATAGCCCAGTTATAGATATATATTATATAAAATGAGTTTTTAATTGTTGTTGTTGTATTCTTAATATTTTTAAAAAATATATAAATAATATTATTGATCATCAATTTTCCTATATGATTCATTATTATTTTCAATAAATAGCATTGTGCGTAGTGTAAAAGTTAACTGGTTAATACTTGAATATTTGCTTTTCATTTTTAAAGAATAAATTATATATATATATATATATATATATATATATATATATATATATATAATCCATGTAAATAAATATAAATTACTTATAAAGTCTGAGGTTTTCAAAATTGCTCTGGTTTATATAAAATATGATAGAAAAATTATCTAAGTGTAAATTCTAAGATAAATCAAGAGAAATGAAGCCCTGAAGAAAAATGAAGAATTGGCATGCTACCTCAGATTAAATTTAATAAATTTAATACAAAAGTTTCAAAAGTAGTTTTAAAATTTGAAATAATGCGTGGGTAATAAATAAAAGAGTTAAATTATGTTTTATGACAGTGGAAGAAATATTTTTAAACTTTTAAGTACCCAAGCAAATAATTAATTTCTTTGCTTACATCTGCGACATTTTTCAGTTCATTTAAAAATTTACTTGCATAACCTGTGAATAAAGATTTTTATGTATACATGCACAAACATTTACATGAATCGACATTGAATAATTTAAAAATATTAGAATTAAAAATTTATTCGAGTCGAGGTACAAATAAAGGAAGATATGCACAATTAAGGGTTTGCATTATATTAATTTCGTATGCAACGTTATCTGCAGCTCCATGCAGTAACTTATTGATTTATTATGTTGAGCTGATATTGTCATTTACAACCAAATTAATGTAAATTAATCCATAATGATAAATGTTTGATTCAGTATGATCTGACATCTAATTTAGAAAGGCTCGAAAAAGCATTTACTTTCTATGTGATTTTAATGTAGTTAAACTTGATTGTTTCATTTTCATTAGATGCACTTATTTATTTAATTTATGTTTAGTAATAAGCAATATGAATTGATGATCTGTTTGATTGATCTGATGATTGTTGTTTAATATAATATGTGGCATTAAAAACTGATTGGTAATATATAACGTATCCAAGAAGTACATTATATTTATGTTACTTTGTTATTATAATTATACTTTTAAATTTTTTTTATAATATTTGAGATATATGTGTGTTTTATTTTAAATTAAAAAAAAATGTATATACATATTTCAAGCATGTACATTAATAAATTTGAAAGTTTTAGTTACTTAGACAAGTAAAATGCTTTAACAAAAAGAAAATTAAACCAAAATTCTAATACATACAATGTTTTCCATTTAAAAGAATTTCAGAAAACATTAATCTTAAAATTTGACACAAAATGTGCATAAAATTTCTGTATTAATTATTAGGTTTTTTTCACATGCAATAAAAAAAATGATTTAACAAACGGTTTTTGCTTAAATGTATTGTATACCTCCCATTAAAAAGTATATTGCTTAATGCTAAATATTTTAAAATCTTATGAGCTAAATCATAACTACTGAAAAAAAACCTTTTGGACATATGCTCGATTACGCATGAATAATCAGAAATTAAATTAATCATAAAAACGTGCTTTCGCGCTGAACTGAAAGAATAAAAATTTATATTTAGATGATAAGATTTACTGTTTATTTACATGATTTTTTTAATGTCCGGAAACTGTGAATGTGTTACACTACTTTCAGATATTGCAAAATTTCCATTTATTATGTATGTTCAACTTAACCCGTTTTCCTATATAGAACAGCGTACGTAGCATATATTTTTTTTACTGCGTCACGATGCATAGTTTAAGTGAATTACTGTGTATTGATGCAAGTCCGTGAAAGTGTGTTTATTCAGTTGAAACAAACACAAATCTAATATACATTTACATGTTTGCAATATATCATTCATCAAGTATGGATTATGAAATAAATTTGTACAATTCCAGAAGAATTTCTTTACTTATCTGTCGATTTTTGTTTATACTACGTAGTATACTACAATTTAGTTCAGTAAGAAAGTTCAAATAATATTGAAAATTGATCTTCTGTAATTTCCGTGAATAAACGAAATTATGCCGGATGAGATCTACACACCTGTGTACATTAATTACAAATGTCTATGCATGTCCTATATTTCCATACAGGCGTAGTACGCATAACGTAAATAAAATCATATTTTTCTTTCAAAAATTCCCATCCATAGTCGGGATTATATTCGTTCTTTTGCATTGTCCTATGTATAGATTTATATATCTTATATAAATATATTCCGATATACTAAGCATAGATCACAAAATGTATAGCGCAGAAAAGGAAAATAAAAGAACACCTCTTAGTTCATTCATAGCCATCTACTGTAATACACTGAACGTTATTTGAGTAGCTGTATCATTGACCAATTGATTTTATAGTACAGCTCATATTCAAAATATTAGAATAATTACCTTTTTTTTAGAAATTGAAAATATCGTTTGGTAATTTAATGTCTTTAAATGAAAATATGCAAACGATATTTTTATTAAGAACTTATTGTTGATTAAACTTACTTGTTATCTTAAATTTAATATCATTTTTGAAAAGATTAATTGCAAAAAAAATTATTTTGAAAAGTCAAAATATTAGAATATTTATTCAAGTGGTTCAAAATATTAGAATATTTCACATTAATTCTCCTTTAATTATTACCAATTCTTAATTGGTGGCATCATTGATTAAATTCAGACTATTTTATTTAAAATCAGTATTCTTTTTTGCAGTTTGTTTCTTTTTCGTCTTAAAATGGACCGTGTGAGTGATATTCCTGAATCTACTAAACTTCGTATGGTTGATTTGTATCGGCACGGTAAAAATCAATGTTTTATAGCGAATTATTTACATTGTTCGCAATCGAGCGTTAGTAAAATACTAACACAATATTCAAAAATTGGAAAATTTCAAAATAATCGCCGAAATGGTGGCCGAAAACCAAAAACATGTACTAGAGATGACCGGAAACTGAAGCATATAGTTAAGAAAAACCGTTTTAAAAGTGTGCGATTCTTGCACCGAAAATGGAAAGAAGAAGGAGTTGAAGTTTCTACATCGACAACATTAAGACGTCTCCATAAATTTAAATTTGAATCTCGTGTACCGAAAACAAAACCTCTCATGACTGCAAGACAAAAGCGTATAAGATTGAATTGGTGTAAATCAAGACGTTTATGGAGCAATGAAGATTGGAAAAATATATTATTTAGTGATGAAAGCATGTTTTGTGTTTCATATGGTAATCAAGGTATTCGAGTTTGGATAATGAAGCAAGAAGCATTTGATAAAGAATGCCTTAAACGTTCCGTAAAATTTGCTGCTAGTGTCATGGTTTGGGGTTGTATGAGTGCAGAAGGACCTGGAAAGTTATGCATCGTCTACGAAAATTTTTAACTCTCTGATATATCAAGAAAGTTTAGAATATTACATGATTCCATCATCAGAAGATTTATTTGAAGATGATTTCATCTTTCAACAAGATTTAGCGTCCCCGCATACCTCGGTGTCAATTAGAATTGGTTCCGCCAACGCAACATTAAGGTACTTCCTTGGCCACCAAATTCACCAGATCTTAATCCCATCGAAAACTTATGGTGTATAATGAAGAAAAAACTCCAAGAAAATCGTCCTTCAAGTAAAACTGAGTTAGTGGCACGTATAAAATCTATTTGGGCTAATATTGAGAGAAATGTTTGTAAACACCTTGTATATAGTATGCAAGATCGATTGTACGCTGCTATGAAAGCTAAAGGGGTTGCTACAAAATATTAACTACCATTTACTTCATATTCATAAGGTTGCGTAATTTACTTCATATTCATAAGGTTGCGTAGTCATATTGTTGCGTAAAATAAAATATTCTAATATTTTGAACCAATCTAAATTTTATTCTAATATTCTGGTGTGTTTAAGGAAGCTGTATACCTAATTTATTGTGCTGTATTTTATATTTTATAAATGTTAAAATCTTATCTAAACATTCCAGATTTAATTTATAAGAAATTTAATTGCATTTACTTTAGTATAAAAAATAAATAAATGACAAATAATTTTTTCTTATTACTTTTTCTCAATTATTCTAATATTTTGAATATGAGCTGTATCAGTTCGGGTAATCCTTAATCTAAGAAAATTTAATATAAGCACCACAATCGATCGTATGAGAGTAGCATAAATATTTGAATTAAATATATATATATATTATGTATAGAGATAAAAGAATAGATTCGGGATAGTTTTACAATATTTTAATGGGTGAAGTATTTCTTAACCCTATCACTGTAACTGATCAAAAACAATCGAAATAATGGAATAAAAATTATTTTGTCCATGTGAGATGGCTACATTTGTCATAAAATTATAACTTATCCTTCGAAAGAAAAATAATCAATAATGCTTTTAAGGCAAAATTTAATTTTATTGTTTTTATTGCATACGTTAAAATATTAATTTAAACCAAATTGCAGAGTATTAAGCAGATAAAATTAAATAATTAAAGCCCATTTAATTGCAAAATATAGCAATACAATATTAAAAAACCCCTAATTATGTATGCAGGATACTCGCCATAGAATTTAAAATTTTAGCTGAAAATCTCAAATTTATTTTTTTTTTATATTTTTTCCCAGAATTAGATCGATATACAGATTTAAAAAAAAAAAAAAAAAAAAAAAAAAAAAAAAAAAAAAAAAAAAAAAACTTTTCATAACAATAGGAAAAATTCTACAGTGAAGTGTTAAAGTTGTCAGTGTTTGAATTAAATTCAAAATTAAATATATGGAGCCTACACACCACGCAATATACAACTATGCTTGATTCCTTTCAGCAAGCAGACTTAAAGAAACCTACAAAAGAAGATAAATTCGTGAAACAGATTTCGGGGAAGAAGAATTAATTACGTATGAAACTTTAAGTAGAAACCACCCACGTTAACTAGAAATTTCATGCCAGAACTTTTTAAAGGTGGATACCCTATAACGAAATTATCAGGATTGTAATGAATAAGAATGATGGTAGATTTTTTTATGTAAAAGACAAAAAAAATCAACTCCAAGACCGACTCTGCAGAAAACTTGTGATGAAATATTAGAACATAAGAATTTTTATGTCAAAATGGAGTCTCCAGCCCTTGTAGACATGTAGTTATGAATTGTTTAATATACTGTTCTCAAATGAATTAAATAATCAAGTATTTTGAAATTTAAATACTTACTAAAGATACGTGGTTTCAAAAATGATTTTACATTTCTTGATTAATAATATGCATATTACTTATTAAGTAATGATAATAAACACATATGTACTGTTTAAGGCACCGAATAACATACTTAAGTTGTCTCCGAAAGAAATACAATGTATAATACTGTTGCGTATATAGGGTTCTTTTGATCTTATGGTTAGACAACTCTTGTTTCTTAGAAAAGTAGAAGATAATTTATTTACAGATTTTCAGAACAACAGAGTCTTCGAAACTCACAAATATTACTAAATATTCAAAAATAACTGTTCAATTCTAAAGTACAAGTGCAGATATAGGTCCCAGAGACTCTTTATATACGTCTCAACACTAAAATCACATTCAAAATAACGTAAATAAGACTCAAGCAAACTTGCTTAAACAATACCCTAGAAGTTCACTCAATGACTGACTGAAAAATAATAATCACAACAGCTCGCATTGCTCTCCTTATATAGACTCGTAGCATGCGCCGGAAATTTCTACAACCTTCTTGAAAAATCCAGAAACCAAGGAAAAACATTCAATGTATAAGTAGACCTAAGGGGGGGTTATCATGGAGAGGGAAGGGTTACTATCGCCAACAATCGCCAAGTTTGTCGCCAACTTGGCGATAGATCGCCAAATTTGGTGACCAAAATTAGTCGCCAAAAGTGGCGCCAACTTGGCGATATCTCTAATATTTCGCAAAACTGCCATAGACATTCACTGAAAATAATAGACAAGTTTGCTTGATAACAGAGACAATGTAACTAAAACTAATATTAGTAAAGAAATGGAGCTTAATAAGATTATTTACATTATTTTACAGTACAAACACTAACTATTTACAAAATTCGTAACACTACTATTATATTTCATTGCACACATATATATATATATATATATATATATATATATATATATGTGACATTTTAAAGTTAGGAGCCAGAAACGTCATCGCCAGGGTCCCCGTGCTTTGCGCAGAAGTCATGGCCAGCGAGGGAAAAATAAAAAATAAATAAATGTAGCAGATCCAAAAAATCACTCATTGGTAGAGGGAAAAGCTCCTTTTTGCAAACGATCTTTTACCGAAATGTCCAAAAAATATTCCATCATTTACTTCAACCAGCCATACTCATCGACGAAAGAACTCCAGAATCTCTCTCCTTCTCATCTCGAGACTTCCACCCTTTTAAAACTAAAAAGAAAATTCTAGAACTTTCTGTAATCTCAAACCATCATCCTTTTATGTAAACAGAATTCTTGTCCAGATACGAGGCTATTTTACACAGACGATAAATTTATTTAAAAAAAGATATTATTTAACCAATTTATAATCGACTCATAATTTCTTAGGCAGACGATTTTTATCAATGATTAATTTTAAGAGAAAAAGAAAAGAAATGAATTTATTAATGCACACATCAAAGGTTGACGGCGGAAAAATAAATAAATAGATAAAATAAAATAATGATATTTTTTGAAAGGTATGGTTTTGGAATAAATTTAATAAGATTTTCTTAAAAAGGGTTGATAAAAACATAGAAGAAATCAGTTTTATTTGGAATATTAAGAAATAAAGTTTTAATTAAGAATATTTTTAATTTAGAGCCATCTTTTTAAATTTACGCATACTGGAATAATGTTTTTTAAGGCAAATTAAGAATTTATATCGTCTGCATACAGATTAACAGATTAGATCTAGAAATAAGATTTTAATTTAATAATTTGAAGTAAGTATGGAACATTATTATAAGAAAATTAAGATAGTATAAAGCTTAGTTTTGGCGAAAAATTTTTAAATTTGTAATATATATATACATACATATATTTGTATGCTTTGAGGAACCATGCAAAACGAATATACTACTATATACACATTTCAAAATTCCCTTCCACAGTTTAAAAATTTCATTTACATTCAAAGTATTAATTTAATTAGAAAACGTTGTAATTGTATACAGAAAAATACTTTAATGTTTACAACAAATGATAACGATGTTCCCAAAATATTTAAAAGTATAAACAGAAGTTGAATTAAAAAAAATCTTTATTTGATAATTTATTTATGTATAAAAAATTAGATAAACCATTTGCTTTCAAATTGTTCTTTCGATATTTATATAAAACTAATAAAAAAAGACATTTCAGTTCTTTTTAAATAGTTTATCAATTTAATAATGTCAGAAAGCCATGCAGCTACTTTAATTTCTTCCATTAGTTTGCATTAACAAATAAATTTATATGTTTTTCAAATGTAAATTTCTCTATTTGCGCAGTCTGTAAACTAATTTATTTATTTTAAAAGATTTCCAATGGCAATATCTTGTATTAGTAAACATTTTTCTTCAGTTTAAATTTTTAACATTTTTTGTTATAAAGTACAAATGTGCTGTGCAATAGTATAAGTATTATTTTAAAGCAATTTGATTCTTTAATTCTTTTTCTTTATTTCCTAATTGTCAGATGTTTCTGATATCTTAGTAAGAAAAAGAAATATTTTATAATAAAATATGCTGAAATTTATTATATATAAAAGTTTATTTAATTGTAGTTAAAGAAGTAATGCGATTAGTGAAAAATGAAAAACAAAGAGAAGATTAAAAATAGAGATTTTTAAACCACACATTCTTTTGAAAAATATTTTTTTAAAGTCAAAACAAACGATATTTAACTAATAGATATTGCCGTATATTAAAAAAATATATTTATCTTGATTTCATATGTATTTCTATATTTTCTATTATTATCTATTTATTTATATTACATTATATTTATTTAATATTTTTTTTTAACTTTGAAAAACATTTTGATAATTATTTTATTTAATATTAAAAGAAATATTATCACGACGATATTAGATAAATTTGTATGTAAACATAGAAAAGGAGGATTTAGATTTTTTTTTTTTATTAACAGTAACAGTTTGTTCGACAACAGAGACTTTTGTTTCTAAAATGGTTAGTGACTACTTCGCAAAGTATACCAGTTTCGTATCTCTATCATTCCACCAGTGTTTAAAAGTAATAAAATTCTACTTTAATTGGGGATATTGGCCTGTCCATACAAATTTTGCAAAATATGGTATACTTGCTCAGATGTGTGCTTGTGTGTGAATGGGGGGATGGGTAATAGTAACAAACACTCAAATTCCTTATAGTCCGGGAGCTGACCGTCGATTTACCTATGTATCGACTAATAGGACAAGACTTACATCAAAATGTAGGTCTCAATGTGCACATTAAGAATATCACTGGCTGCCAGGTCCTATCCTACCGGAAGTCAAGGCAGCCGCACTTTTATGACGTCAATGTTGAGTGTTTACCTATGTATCGAGTACAAGGACCAGACATACCTCAAAACGTAGGTCTCAATGTGCACATTAAGAATATAACTGGCTGCCATATACATCAAAATGTAGGTTTCAATGTGCACATTAAGAATATCACTGGCTGCCAGGTCCTATCCTGCCGGAACCCGGTGGCAGCCGCACTTTTATGACGTCAAGTTTGAGTGTTTACCTATGTATCGAGTACAAGGACCGGACATACATCAAAACGTAGGTCTCAATGTGCACATTAAGAATATAACTGGCTGCCACATACATCAAAATGTAGGTTTCAATGTGCACATTAAGAATATCACTGGCTGCCAGGTCCTGTCCTGCCGGAACCCGGTGGCAGCCGCACTTTTATGACGTCAAGTTTGAGTGTCTGCCTATGTATCGAGTACAAGGACCGGACATACATCAAAATGTAGGTTTCAATGTGCACATTAAGAATATCACTGGCTGCCAGGTCCTATCCTGCAAGAACCCGGTGGCCGCCACACATTTATGACGTCAATTTTGAGTGTTTACCAATGTATCGAGTACAAGGCCAAGACATGCATCAAAATGTAGGTCTCAATGTGCACATTAAGAATATCACTGGCAGCCAGGTCCTATCCGGCCGGAACCCGGTGGCAGCCGCGCATTTATGATGTCAACTTTGAGTGTTTGCCTATGTATCGAGTACAAGGACCGGACGGCGGACATACATCAAAATGTAGATCTCAATGTGCACATTAAGAATATCACTGTCTGCCAGGTCCTATCCTGACGGAACCCGGTGGCAGCCGGACATTTATGACGTCAATTTGGAGTGTCTGCCTATGTATCAAGTACAAGGACCAGACATACATCAAAATGTAGGTTTCAATGTGCACATTAAGAATATCACTGGCTGCCAGGTCCTATCCTGCCGGAACCCGGTGGCAGCCGCACTTTTATGACGTCAAGTTTGAGTGTTTGCCTATGTATCGAGTACAAGGACTGGACATACATCAAAATGTAGGTCTCAATGTGCACATTAAGAATATCACTGGCTGCCAGGTCCTATCCTGTGATCATCAGCCAGTGATATTCTTAATGTGCACATTGAGACCTACATTTTGATATATGTCCGGTCCTTTTATTCGATACATAGGTAAATCGACGGTCGGCTCCCGGACTATAATAAATTATTTTAAAACACCAGGTGTGTACACCAGGCTAACTTTACCATCATTGTTTCAAAAAACATTTAAAGCCTTATTGTTTAGTTGCTAAATATTTTTTAATTTTTATTGGCAGCAACAGCTAAGAAGTACTCTGTTACCAAATAATAATTGAATACAATTAGGCACTCTATTTATATGATTAAAGATAGCTATTTTGTGCATAATATTACTGGCTGTTTGAAAAAAATATGTATGCATTTTGAGTAAAAATTAAAATTAAAGCCAGTGATATTCTTAATGTGCACATTGAGACCTACATTTTGATGTATGTCCGGTCCTTGTACCGATATATAGGCAAACACTCAAAGTTGACGTCATAAATGCGCCGTTGCCACCGGGTTCCGGCAGGATAGGACCTGGCAGCGAGTGATATTCTTAATGTGCACATTGAAACCTACATTTTGATGTATGTCGGGTCCTTGTACTCGATACATAGGTAAACACTCAAAATTCACGTTATAAACGTGCCGCTACCACCGGGTTCCGGCAGGATAGGACCTGGCAGCCAGTGATATTCTTAATGTGCACATTGAGACCTACATTTTGATGTATGTGGCAGCCAGTGATATTCTTAATGTGCACATTGAGACCTACATTTTGATGCATGTCTTGGCCTTATACTCGATACATAGGTAAGCACACAAAATGGACGTCATAAATGCGCGGCTGCCACCGGATACCGGCAGGATAGGACCTGGCAGCCAGTGATATTCTTAATGTGCACATTGAGACCTACATTTTGATGTATGTCTTGGCCTTGTACTCGATAAATAGGTAAACACTCAAAATTCACGTTATAAATGTGCGGCTGCCACCGGGTTCCGGCAGGATAGGACCTGGCTGCCAATGATATTCTAATGTGCACATTGAGACCTACATTTGGATGTATGTCTTGGTCTTGTACTCGATACATAGGTAAACACTCAAAATTGACGTCATAAATGTGTGGCTCCCACCGGATTCTGGCAGGATAGGACCTGGCAGCCAGGGATATTCTTAATGTGCATATTTGAAACCTACATTTTGATGTATGTGACAAACAGTTATATTCTTAATGTGCACATTGAGACCTACGTTTTGATGTATGTCCGGTCCTTGTACTCGATACATAGGCAGACACTCAAAATTGACGTCATAAAAGTGCGGCTGCCTTGCGTTCCGGCAGGATAGGACCTGGCAGCCAGTGATATTCTTAATGTGCACATTGAGACCTACATTTTGATGTAAGTCTTGTCCTATTAGTCGATACATAGGTAAATCGACGGTCGGCTCCGACTATTTAAAAAACGATAAATGTATCAAAAAGAAAAATTAAAAGTAATATCGCGATCAAAGTCTTACAGGGCATTATACAAAAATCCACACAAAATTGAAAAAAATCTTACAAATTGCGCATAAAATATCACCTCAAACTTGCCAAAATATATAACGAAGTCGAAATTTCACGTTTTATAAAAACAAACTTTTAACTGTATTTTTCCCTGACGAATAGAAATTGAAGTGGAATTGTCCTAATATTTATCGTTGCTATTGAAATGGCAGAAGAATGTCTCAAGTAATTTTTTGTAGCAGAAAAAAAGGCGGTAGGTAATGATAGTTTGGAGAACAATGGGCTTTAATTACAACACACTTTTAGCATTTCGCCATTGAAACAAATCCCAGAAAATATCGAGCAACGATGAAGCAACATTTATTTTCGTTTTGTGACATCTTAGAGGATCTTGAGTGACTATTTAAGTATGACAATGCCTCATTCCACATCTGCCATAATACACCATAAAATTCTGTAAAGTTACAACAAATTTTCTTGGAAACTGTGATTTCTGGAACATTTTATGTTTTGAAAAAACAGAGATTTATCTTACAAATATACGTTTGCACTGTAAGTAAAAAAAAATTCGTACGGTCACTAAGAATATCTATAGAAAAATGTTATGCCTTCTATCAACTGGAAGAACTTTAAATGAAACTACATCCCAAGCATGTAGATAAAATAATAATAAGATTGCTGTAATTTTCTTAGATATTTTTGTTCATATACAGATTTTTGTAGCATAACAAAAATTAATTTTGTACATTTATATATACATATATATTTTGCAGTGTCCAAGTAAAATTTTAGTAAGCATGCTGATTTTTGTATTTTCACAACTATAGACTTACAGTTTTTTACAGTACAAGGGGGGCCCCGCCCCCCTGCTCGCTAACCCCCCGCGTAATCGCTTCGCGATTCCAAATTATTGTCTACCCCTGCTTGCTGCGCTCGCCAATAATCCATGATATGAATAAGCAGTTTCAGACCTTTCAAATGATGTGTCACACAATTAGTGTTGTAAAGAAATTACAAAATGCGCCCCCTCTGAGGGCAGAGGGGGGGGGGTTACACACAAGGTATCCATACTATGAATAAGCAGTTGCAGACCTCTCAAATGATGTGTCACACAATTGGTGTAGTAAAGAAATTAAAAATGTGCCCCCCCCTGGGGGGCAGAGTGGGGGATGACACACAACACATCCATAATATGAATAAGCAGTTGCAGACCTTTCAAATGATGTGTCACTCAACTGGTGTTGTAAAGAAATTAAAAATGTGACCGCCCCCCCCCCCCTGGGGAGAGAAGAGTGTGGGGTTGACACACAAGACATCCATAATATGAATAAGCACTTGCAGACCTTTCAAATCTTGTGTAACACGACTGGTGTTGTAAAGAAAATAAAAATGTGTCCCCCCTGGGGAGCAGAATGGGGGATAACACACAAGACATCCATTATATGAATAAGCAGTTGATAACCTCTCAAATGATGTATCAAACGACTGGTGTTGTAAAGAAATTAAAAATTTGGCGAAATATTACAGTTATCGCCAAGTTGGCGTCACTTTTGACAACTAATTTTGGTCGCCAAATTTGGCGATATATCGCCAAGTTGGCGACAAACTTGGCGATTGTTGGCGATGGTAACCTTTCCTCTCTTTATGGTAACCCATATAGCGATGCATAGACGGAGCCCTTTCCTGATTGGTCTATTCGACTCATGGAATGAGTGGACAACCCGGATTCGTTAGTTCCGAAAATCTTCCACATCAGCATCATTCCAGGAGTCATTCCTTTTAAGGCTAGTTTTTTTTTACTATAGAAGGATACAGGACAGTGGGTTATTTCGAAAAATGTTAAAGTTTATTTTTGTCCATGGGTATAAACCAATCGGGAATAGATAGAGGGTTAATTCCATGAGCACTTGTCGTGTAAGTCACATTTTTAGTAACTGTTAAATAGTTGGCCACCACTATTTTTGAAAAGTTTGCACGGCCTTATTCAATTAATGAAATATCTCAGATAAAATAAGTCACATTTTTCCGTTCTAAAATACTGGTATCCAAAATCGTAGTATGTGACTTACACGACATTTGCTCATGGAATTACCCAGAGGTAAATTAGTGAAGCATACAAGTCTGAAAAACAATGTGACTCTTAGAAATAATTGTGGCAACTGAAAAAGCATTACATTTTATTAATAATAAAATATCAAAAACAAATTGATTTCAAGAAATAGTATTATTCCAATTTATTTCGAGGTATCCAAACACGGATAATCCAATTAATAAATAGCACCATGGAAACATTTTTATCTGTTTTTCTCCAACGTAACTACACTTTATATCATTTCACTCCTAATTTCTCCCAAACAACAAAGGTTTTGAAAAATATTTAGAACAATGGTTAGTTCTACTCACAAAGTATACTACAAATTCTCAAATGAAATTATAAACGCATTTCGAAACACATTTCGTCTCCAAATTCACGACAGTGTAATGTGTTGTGAAACGTTTTTTTTTTTGTGTGCAGTGATTGTGTTCTTAATAATTTGCAAGAGTGTTGCCCTCTTGAAATATGTTTTTAATATATCACAAAAGTATTGTTGTGTAGAAACATGGTCTCTAAATAATGTTCATAATTGTGTTGAAATAGTGTCGTAAATAGTTTGGATAAAAATAGTTTCGTAAAATAGTTTTGTGCTGCACAACACTCTGTCCCTAAACAAACAATAACGCAAAAACCTATCAATTTAGAACAGTATGAAACAACGCATGTTAAACAAGCTTAAAATATTTTCTACAGGGTGTCTTTGAAATAACACAATTTGAAAAATAAATGCTTCGAAATTTTGAAAACACACTTTATCCTCCTGTAATTTTTAACAACACTTTCACACATCTTTGAGTTTCGTACAACACATTCGTAACACATTCATAACATTATAGAAAAAACGTTCCTGTTTCGAAATTTTGATTTTTATGTTCAGTTAGTGTTTCAAAAGTGTTCACGCATTTGCAGGATACATACATTTTTTTAAAAAACTTTAAAATATTTTTAGAATTTCAAATAACTTTTATAATTAAATATGTACTTGTATATTTAAGCAATCAATAATCTTCGAAAATCTCACCTTTTTTTCTCAATGGTCGTTTATTAAATGAAATGTAATACTAAATTGACTTTAACCTAAATCAAAGAATAATCACTTAACAAAATGAATTAGATAGGGGGAACTGGGGTACATTGATACACCCCCTCTACCGCTCACAGGATCATTACAGGAAGTTTCACAACAGCTCCAAAAGATGATGCTAGTGTATTCAACTACATACAGAAAATCTTGGAATGATTCAGTAGTTTGATGAAATGGGACGGGTGATTTATTGTTTTTGTTGTTCAAAAGTAAATATGAGTTGAACAATTGAAATGCTAGTATACAACTGTTCCAGTATTTTCAACCAAAATGAATACTCTCCCTGGTAAGTACAGCTACTCTTTATCAGTTCTTCATTATTTATTGTTAGATATATTGTGAAGTGTTGGATTTGAGACTCATTTTATTCAAAATCGCTGTATGGGGCACATTGATACAGTCTATGACGGGGCACATTGATACAGCCTAAATCCTTTAATAGTTCATATTTTCATTATCTTTTATTATTTTTTTTACCATACACTCCTTAATCCAACCTTTTTTTTCACGAAAAATTTCTAATATTAGTTTTTATTGAAGTGAAATAGCTCTAATTTCTTTATATTAGAACATTTTATAGTATTTTTAAAAACAGAAGACGTAGGAACTTACACAGCATCTAGTGCTTGTAGAACTAATATAAAAGAAAAGGACGCCATTCTGGCAAATCTCGAATTTATATCGATTCTCCAGAGAAAAAAGTATTTTCGACATGCGAAATGTTAAGTAAGAGAAACAAACTGCAGAACAGAAAATGATACTTATATTATAAACAGAATTTTTAATATAATTATCCTTTATTTTCTGTTTATGAACCTATATATAAACAGAAAAACTGGTAATTTTTTCATCTTTCATAAGAAAGAAGATAATGCTGGGGTTGAAGTGCTAGATATGACAAAGTTACCACAGCCAACAATCAGACAAGAAACAGCCAGAACATCAGGTCATAATATATTTAATTTTGATTGCTTTAATATTGCTTAAAAATAAATTGTGGGTGATTTGAATTTTTATAAATAAATATAAAAGGGTTTTCTAATTCATTTTCTATGAAAAATATGCATTGGTATTATTTTGTCGTCATTTTTCTCAAACGTATCAATCTGCCCCGGGGATGGGGCACATTGATACAAATGACTTTTTTTGATTTTTTTAAAATTACATGCAAAAATACTATATAAAACAATGATTGTACATTTTTATAACATACTACACAAGTTTTGCTGTCACCTCATGGAAAAAAAAACTTGAATTTTCTACTTTCTTGGCACCAAAAAAATCTTAGAAAAAAACTGTATCAATGTACCCCAGTTCCCCCTACCTAAAACTGAACATCTGCTTATTTTAACTAGTCAAAATTTGCAATTTAATTCCGTTGATTTATCTGTTTGCTGCGCTAAATAAATACAAATAGCTCCGAGCTTTATAAGTAGGATTTCTAAAGAAAGAAAATTACTTTTAGTTATTGCAATAATTTTCAGGATATAATAAAAATAACTTTGAGTGTTTTTCATAAAATATGGCAATATGAATAATATGTTTATGGAAATATTTGATTTTAAAAATCCTTTGCACATACGTACTAAAAGTAAACAGATAGTAATATAGTACAAAAAATAGAATACTTTATACACTCTAGAATTTAAATAATATTTAGAAATATTAAATTTTATGTGAAAATAATTTGTCTACACAAGTATAGCGAGGAATGAGATATGTAAAAAATATAAAAATTCCAATTTCGTTCTAAAATATATTTAGGCATATTGCGTAGATTTTGTGTAGACTACATAAAAATCAGACAACTATAAAATGATAGAGCAAAATATTAGAAATTGACCTGAAAAGATATCATGCACATTTTGAAATTTATCTCAGAATAAACGTACTCTGAGGATGTTAAACCTTTAATTACAAGAGTCTAACTCTTGTTTAGTTGTGAAATTGAGTAAAGTGACATATTAATAAACAGGTTAAGAAAGTTACAGATATTTTCGTGAAGCATACACGACTGAAAAACAATGTGGCTCTAATAGATAAATGTGGTAACTTTAAAAGCATTATGCTTCCTACTAATAATAATATAAATAAAATTGATTTTGAAAAATAAGATTATTCCAATTTACTTCGAGATATCCAAACATGAATAATCCAATAAATAAATAGCACAGTGAAAAAAAAAACTGTGCATTTTTCTCGAATGTGACTCAACTTTATGTAGTTTCATCCTAAATTGCCCCTAAATAACAAAGGTTTTGAAAAAAAAAATTAGAAATTAATTAGTTCTACTCACAAAGTATATACATCTTTTAATCTTTAAAATATTTTTATAGTTTAAACTGACTTGTATCGTTAAATGCTATATATTTAAGCAAAAAATATACTTGGAAAATCTCAATTGTTTTTCGCAATAATCGTTTATTCAACGAAATGTATTCCTAAACTGACTTTAACAGAAATGAAAGAATAATCGATTAATAAAACGAATTAGAAACATAAAACTCAACATCTGCTTATTTTAACTAGTCAATATTTGCAATTTAATCCCGTTAGTTTCTCTGTTTGTTGAACAAAAGAAATACAAATAGATCAGAGCTGTATAAATAAGATTTCTAAAGGCAGAAATTTATTTTTAGTTATTTCAATGATCTTCAGGCTATCAAAATCTATTTATTCCCATGATATTTTTTCCCACCAAAATGTATTTAGCAGAACTTTAGTTATATGCGGCCAGAATAAATTTTCGCTTTGCATTTTATGTAAATTGAGACAGTTAAATGTAGCTTACTTAATCGTGTTAACCTGATTATAAAACGCACAAGGACGTATGAATCGCATAGTGTTTGGTTTCTTTGAGAAACACAACACAGCATTCATAACTATAGTATACGTACTTTACATTCTTGTATATAATTTCTTTCTATAGAGTATATTCTCCATTTTTCTTTATTTTACCGTTGAAAACTTGTGTTGCAAGCTCCATAAGAAAAATATTTAGAATGATATGATAAATATTAAGGAAATCCCTGAAATATTATCTAACTAACGGTGAAACTGCCATGAAAATCCATTAGGCAATTTTTTAACTTATCTAATTTTAGAATCCGGTGTCTAATACTCAGAAACATAGCACGGCGGCAAGGTTATCGTTGAGTGTCGAAACCTATACGGGATATGGAGGCATGCATTGGATCACAAAGTTCTACATGAAAGTAGGCTTAAAACGCACATTTGTTTGTTAGCGACTTTTTAAACTCTAAACTGATAAAATGATATTAAAAAGAAAAAAATCAACTAGCTATCACAAGATATGTTTATTTTCGATGTTCAAACTTTTCTTCGTCATTTACAGTACACATCTAGATTATTATCTGAAATTGGCGTTTAATAAGTAGTAACACTGTGCGTAATGTATTAGCGCAAGCATCCATAATGCGTCGTTGGAAGTCTCGCAATCTTAGCAAAGGTGTTATGTACACCATCTGTTTGAGGTATCCCTACACATTTTTTTCATTTTTTGTGACGTAACATTTTTGGAATCCACAAGCAAATAAATGCAAGTTTTAATATATCTGATTTTAGCACTTCTTTTCAAAAGGTGTCTTCGTACTAAATCTAGGGTGCTCTACAGCTTTGTAATTCACTTATTCCCGCACCTTCGATCGTTTTCGCGATAGCTGCCGTAACTCTGACATTTTTATACCAGTTGGCGATGTAAATGGTCTTTTCTGCTTGACCATTGCCACTTTATTTAGACATCACTTTTACTACTTATAACTGCAGCCCTTAGGCTGTTAAGAGGGTGACAAAGGTCTTTAGATTGCACACTGTATAAACAGTCGTAACCAAGCATTCTTATCTATTTTAAGCAAAGATTTTAAAGAAAGTATGTGTTCCACGTCGATTATTATTTTTTAATGCAAATACCTTAGCATCAATATAATCCTTTTGCTGCTTTTAAAATGTTTAAATTAAATTTTGCTTTTAGAAATGGAAGGTAAAAAAAAAAATTTCTTATTAAAATATCACAATAATTTTAAATGTAAAACATATATTAGCTTTTTCATTTATTGAAATTCTTATCATTCGTGCTCGTGAAAACTTGAATTGCTCTTACACTTTCCTGTCAAAGCTCGTTACGCCTTCAGGAGAGATTTGTAGATAGTGCAAAAGTAACTGTCATAAAGTTTATCAGCCTTTAAAAGGTTGGACATCGCGTGAAATCACTGTAATAAATTATCCTTGTTAGACGCAAACGAATGGGGTGTAGCTGAATTTGAAAGGATAGTTCAAGTCAGAATATTTCATTATCATTCTAAGAAAGGGAATTATTATTTTAGTGAGATGTAATTTAAAAATAATACTAAAAAAATAGAAGCGCATATCGCTTTTAGTGCTACTGCTAAATTAGCATTTTTCTAGAATATTTCCAGCAATTATTCTTTGAACATTAATATTGTGCTTGCATTTGATAAGTAAATATGTTTAAAAATGTCTAAACAGAAAAGAAATTATACAAAGCTACTAATATAAACATTTTGAATATCTGAAAAGAACAGATGTTACTCACTAAAAATTAGAATAAGGAAAAATTAAAGTGAAATTAAATGAAAAATTAAAGTTTTTTGTTGATATTTAGTCATTTATTTAATTCTTTCCTAGCAGCATAGGTTTGACTGTTAATTGTCTGAGAGAAGCGAAGTCTTATACTCAGAGTACGTAATGATATTAAAAGTAAAAAAAATTCTTGCGTCAAGCAAATCTCAAATAGTACTTGTCGGATTTTGTTTCTGTTTGTACCATTAGGTACCTATGGAGGTAATCTGGTGAATGCATCACCTACAAAAAATTAGTTCAAAATAGTTTAAAAGTTATATTAAAAAAACTTATAAAAAAGCACAATTTATTTGCATACGTCACAGAAATTTGGTGTGCGTCATTTTTCACCGGCCGAATATTTTTGTAGAGAACCGAATCAGAGTGTATGGAGTAAATAGTAATTGTTTAAGCGAAGCTAAGGCTAATACACATAATATGTAATGATATTAAAAGTTAAGCATAATTCTTTCGGCAAGCAAATCTTATTTACTCAGCATTACCGTATTTAGTGGCTGGTATGCATTACCTATTTAAATCCAATTGATCATATCTGGAACACATTCAAACGACGCATCGTATTCCTTTGGCGTTTTCGCGATTTTTATGTACCACTTTTAAAGAGAGCCGAAATTCTTATCGAGAACCTCATCGCATCAATAGAAATCGGATGTAGATATTATACTGTTATATATATTAGCTATTCTGTATTATTTAAGGGGTTCACACATCATACAAAAAATTCTCTCTTTCTTTTCAACCATCATGATTTGTACCATTTTTACGTACTAAAATTGGTGTGGAGTGTCTGTTTATCTTCTTGGTGTAATTTCAAAGAGTTCAAATTCCGATATAACATATTTTAGTGTTTTATTATGTACATTACTTTTAATATATTGCGTACGTTCAATTTTATAACCACGCATGGCTATTTGACATGAATTTAGGAAAAAACGTCAACGGAAAAAACTTCAATGGAAAAGAAAAGGCAACGGAAAAAACGTCAACAGAAAAAAAGGCAACGGAAAAAACGTCAACGGAAAAAAAAGCAACGGAAAAAAGGTCAACAGACAAAAGCTGCAATAATAGTAATAAGTGTCAGTTCTTCAATAAATCTCAAGTTTAGATATATTAGTTATTAACGGATGTATCTTAAGTTACAGAAAACTAATTGTATGTTTCAAGTAAACATACACGTGCTAAATACGTGTATCTGTTATTTCAACACGATTGATGAATAGCTTACGTATAAAAACATCGACTTTCATATCTTTATGCAAACTTTGACAAAGGACATTGTTTGGAGTGAAAAAAAAATTGTAATTTAACAAATTACAACGACTATTTGGAAAATAATATTTAAAGACTATATTTTAGACTTATAAATGATTTCTATATTTTGAAAAACAATAATAACATCATACGAATGGAATATTTCCAACTGAGCGAAAAATTAACCAGGCTGGGAATCGAACCCAGATACTTGGCTTAATTGGCATTCGCTCAGGTCGAAATATTCATTTCGTATGATTACTTTACCAATCAGTCAGACTGTGTTGAAAATAACAGTATACCTACGTACCCATCGTCATATGGAGTTCCATTACCTGCGGTTTATTCTGTTGAGCTGTCTAAATGACAGACCAGATGTTATGACCAATAAGGTTATCTGAGCGAGAAATCCCAGCTGGCTATCACCCAGGTAGCTTAACAGGTAAAGCATTGGCCTTGTAAGCTCTGGGTTCGATTCCCAGCCTAGCCAATTTTTCGCTCAGTTGGAAATATTCAATTTGTATGATTACTTTACCAATCAGTCAGATTGTGTTGAAAATAATAGAATAATAATATCACTTTTATGATGATCACAACGTAGCTTACGTAATAACAGAGTCATATTAATATGCCTGGACATTTAGAGTCACGTTAATATTTCTGGGGCAGTTATAAACAAATATTAAATGACATTTCAGTTTAAGAATTTTCGGTAATGTAAATTTTTAAATTTCGAAACATTGCATATTTTTAATTTTTACACCGTCATATATACAGAAAAAAATTTACTTTTAAATGTAGCTTGTGTTAAATATAGTATGTAGCTTGTTTGAAACTTGTATCCAAATTTGTCATTCAGTTATTATTTTTTGGGGGGAGTTTTTAATGCTGTTTTTTGTCATTCTGGCGAAAGAAGTATTTCAATTCTAGGCATTAAGCATGGACCAATCAGAAAACAAATAAAATAAAATAAGTTGCAGAATTTAACCAATAAAAGATTCAGATATACTTCAGATTTCCCAATTCTCTACCAAGGACAACAACTCTTTTCCAAATAGTCAATAAAGAAAATGCAGGTACATATATTTTAATGGGGTGGAAAAAAAATAATTTTGCTGTTTTGATATTTAGTAATGTCATTAAGATGTGAATAGGGATAACAGAAATTGAGTCGAAATGTTGAGATTTTGTACAAAAAACCTCAATTTACACGCAGCATAAATAATTTAAAATAAAATTTAAATCATGAGGAAATTTGTTGTGCTTGTTCTATTGATTATAGTAGTAATATTATTAATAAATGAATACAAAATTGTATGTATATACATATTATTTCACTTTTCGACAAATGAATTGCATTTTTAGTTATAAGGTTGTGTTTTCTCGCGATGACCTTTATCAGGCTGTCGAGTGCAAAAATTCTGTCGAAAACCCTATTTTGGACCGTGTTTTCTGGAAGGCCGCCAGCATTTATCGAAAAATGGAAAATATTTTTTGACTTTATGGTTTCTAAATAAGACCCCCTCGCTCATTCCGCCTTCCCAGTGGCTTAGAGGTGGTGCTCTCATAGCTTGTAGACGGGAGATGCTGGGTTCAAACCCAATCACGTCCGTCGGCCGAACCGTTCGGAGTTTTCCATGATTTTCTTCTACCTTGGGTAGCCTTTCGTAAATATGATTAGAAAGACCTCCACGGACAGCTCTTCTCCAAGGGCTTATATAACTCCGGGCAGATAATCAGATGTCTTAAATAATAATAATAACAATTAATTGTTAATTATTATTTAAATATTAATAATTATTAAATATTGTAATTTTTTATTCATTTGTAGTTTTTCTTCTAATTGTTATTATTAATGGAACTGACATAACAAATTTCGTTATATTTTAAATTTTAATTTAAATGGTTCATGCTGTATGTTGGCAAAATTGAGTTTTCTTGTACCAAATTTCAAATTATTGACTCTTTTTCTGTTATCCCCCTTAACATTTTAAATATCCAGACATTTTTTTCTTTTTTTATTTTTTTGTCATTTTTTTTTTGTTCTATTAAAATATATGTACTGTACTTTTTTTTTCCATGTTTGGTCTTTTTTTCTCATTTCAAAGAATGTTCTTGGCCAAAGTTTTCATAAACATATGAAAGTTATTGCCTTTATACATAGCCTATTCCTCAATCGAATTGAAATAACGAATACACGTGTTTAACACATGTGAGCTTACTTGAAACAAAGAATCGGTTTTCTATAACTTAACATGCACCCTTACTATTTACCGTTGCCATTTTTACCTGTTGACCTTTTTTCCGTTGCCCTTTTTTCCGTTGATGCTATTTCCGCGCACCATTTTACATTGTTTGCTTCCCTCTTTTTTAAGCGTGTACACGAATTTATATAGGATATTTTATAATTGTAATGTTCAATTTGGTCATTTTCGCCATTTGAACTTGTGGCAGTATATGGTCAATTAAAAGTAACGTCGTATTTTTTTTCGTTTACTTTTTGCAAGTTATTATTAAATCTATGTTCTCAGCAATATCGCTCAGACCAATCCCTCTGAGAGAAGTCCTAGTAAGTGATACTAAATTGTTCTAAAAAAAATATATATATATACTGATGTGCAAAATTTAAGGACCAAGGGAGTTTCAAGCGATAATTTTCACGCGAGTATTCAACAGGAAGTAATATAATTCGAATTGTTACTATCCCTGCATAACAACTAGTCCATATGACATCACATTCAGGTCACACATGGTCACAAGAATCACAGTCACTACGGTGAAACAAAAAATAGGAAATTCCATGCATCTCTTTTATGAGTCTCAAATGACTACTATATGAGACTCCACTGTCAGGTCACTGCGACTGCTGCTTTGTGACCAGTCATCAGTGACTTTATAGTGTCCTTTTATTGAGACTCTCATGTGACTGTCATTTGGAGGCTCAATTTCAAAGTCATTGTGAATGTTGTATTATTATAAATAACAAAATAATGTCACATTAATGTCAAATGGTGACTTTCTTTCACAAGACTTTGTCAAATGGTAACAGAGACCCTACTGTGAAGTAACCACTGTGAACAGTGGTGAAAACTCACCATGTGTCATTAATGGGACATTGTTTGGTGATTTATCATAATGCAACATTCACAATGACTTTGAAATTGAGCCTCCAAATGTCAGTCACACGAGAGTCTCAATAAAACGACACTGTAAAGTCACCTGGTGACTCAGGACGAAGCAGCAGTCGAAGCAGCACGAAGCAGCAGTTAAAAAAAATATCATTCTTTTCATTTATTTATCCCCCCCCCTTAACGTTTAACGTTTGTGCGCATCAATAAATTCGTTTCTTTTCTTTTTTGTTTTAGCACATCGTCTGCAGGATAGTCGAATATTGGGTTGGATTAAAAATTAGTTAAATAATATTTATTAAATAAAAATTATCGTCTGAATGAAATTAATCTCGACGCTGGACATGAATTCTATTTACATGTAAAAATCATGGTTAGAGACTATAGAATATTCTAGAAGTTTTGTTTTAGATTTAAGAAGGAGAAGCTAAGAGATGAGAACGGATATTCTTTCTTTTTCTTCCGATGATCTGGTTAGAACGAACTGCGGAATAAAGTTTTTATGATGGAATATTTTTTTTCTTCTCTCGTGGATTCTGTTCAATACGGTTTGCAGGAGAACACTTTCAGCTATATATGCCTGCACTTGAATAAAATTTTTTAGAGCAGCCAATGTGAGTTCAGTGAAGCCTCTACATTTATTTTATTTATTTTTTTTCCTCGCTTGCCACGACTCTGTGCTTTAAAAAAGGGGAAACCGGTGAAGATATTTCGAGTTTCTCACCTTAAAATATCATACATATACATATATTTCTAATATTTCTTTTTGTTTGAAAAGATATACAAAACTGGTTACATTTATACTTTAGATACTTTTATAATTCAAATAATGTTAATAAAATATTACTTTCCATATAAATAAAAAACTTTGTACCAATAATACTTAACAGAAATAATTGCTATTCAAAAGTATTTTATAGTTGCTTCTTACTACTTAATGCATTCAACAATAATAAAGTCCTCTGTCACTTGCCTCGAACGGAGGGAAAATGGGCAGCAAATAGAAATTCTCATGAAAAAATAAATGAACAGCATTCCTTCTCTTTCTCTTTTTTTATCATTTAGCACAAGAATAATTTCAAATGTACTTCACATATGATTTATCGAATCGTAATTATATATGCATACAACATATGAAGAATAATAGGTATGTCGAACGTTGGGTTATTCCACATTTTAAATAAAAAAATAATTATAAAAATTTGCTGATTTTAATAACTTTGTAGTTTAAAAAAATAGATAACAGGCTAAAACAAGATAATTGCTTTTGTGTGCCAAAGACCATAGTTTAAATAAAAGGAGAAATTTTGTATTGGGTCAAAAATTATATTTATATCAAAAGGCAACATCCCTGCCCCTTAGAGATGTATTACGATATCATATGACAGACCCCTCCACCTTCAAATTGATAACGTTATATTTGCACAAAACCATGCCTTCAATATTAATTGGAACTGCAATATAATACCGACCGATACAATGCGATATAATACCGAATAACGTTTTCATCCATAAAATAATGCAATTTTTGGGAAAATCACTCATAACATGCTTTTCTACAAATTTCTTTAACTATGATTAATACAAAAAAATAATATTTATTCGAAATACCTGCTTTAGTATATCAAAGAAGTAAAGTAAAATTTATAATAAAAAAAAAAGTTTTTATTTTCTTACAGACATTATGTACATACTAACAGTTATTTAAAGATTTAAAACTGAGCAATATTTTAATTAAAACTTCCATGAAAGAGTCTTTATAAATATTTAAGCGAACTGTCTTTGGATTATAGCTTTTAATAATGTAAACACAAAAATATTAAATGAATAGAAGAAAAATTCTCCGAAATCTGATATTTCGAAAAAATACTTAATCTTGTTTTATTCATTTACATCATATGGTCTACAAAACGAAGTATTTAAAAATGAATGAAGCGATATAAAGAAAGTTTCTTAGGGATTTTGTTGCAAGCATTTTCAATGTATTTTTTCCTCTCGGTGTTTTTAAAATTTGCATTATCATTAAAATTTTAAATGTATCCAAATCTTAAATATCTTCAATATTACTTTCTACAAAATGTTAGATTGCATGAAAAAAAAACGTGTTTCTTATATTTTAGAAATTTTATTTCTAACAACAAAATCGCAAGATAGATAATGTGTTGCTTTATCCGTGACATACGATTACATTTACATTGCTCAAAAGTACCACAAATAATTCGGGAAAAGGAAGAAAATAAACCAGTAGTAATTTTTGTAGTATCAGCAATATTACCAGAAAGAAAAGTTATATAAAAACAATCAAATCCTTCAAAGAAAAAAAAATGGCCTATGCGTGTGTCTGTGTGTACGACAGTATAAACGTTCTATCTCCCAAATAAATTGAGAAAGAAACTAATAATTTCGTATGTTCTTGGAATTTAGTTATGAGAAGAAGTCTCCTAATTTCAGTAACGTCGATTATCCGGAACTATTTTTTTCGGAATTTTGAAATATTTGTTCTGATAAAAGTTATCTAAATTTTCTGAAATTGTTTGAATTGAGTCAGTATAATCAACAAGACAATCAAAAAGCATAAATTTTGCATAAAGAATTAAGTGGATTGGATAATCAATTACCTAAATGTTTGCAAATATATTTTCCACACTCTTTGAATTTTCGTTATACTGTATCTCATTCAAATTTTTATTCTAAGATTTGTTTTATTTAGAAATAATGCGCTGAATCCGATGCTGTAAAATGTTACTTAATATGATTACCAATTTTGGAACTACAATATTTCTTTTGCAATGAATTTTATAGATTGTTTATGCATATGTAATTTCCATATTTTATATTATGCATATCCATGATGGGTAAACATTATGTGCGCCCTCAATGACCAGTTTTCTTTTGCATTAGTAAGAAGCGTACTGAAAATTTTAATGCGAAAGGAATAGCATAGAAAATTATTTCATTATTAAACCAGAAAATTTAAGCAGGGTTTAAATATATTTTTAGAAATATTTTAATTCAAAGAAGAATCATAAGCATTAGAGATTCGTATATATTCATTAAAAAGGTTATATTACAGATACTCAAATAAACATTCTTGTGAATTCTTTTATTCTGTCATTATTTGGAAACGAAATTTACGGATGTATTTGTAAACAGTTTTAAGAATTTTGATTTATAGAATGCTAAACACAAAATAGAAATGTCATAAAATGGTTAATATAAATAGCAATTGTCACAATGAATTTTACACTTCAGAAAATGCACACATTTCCATACCTGTTTCAATATACGATAAAACTTATTGTAAAATTATTAATAAAATGTTCATTTCGTTGTAGTGTCTTTAAAAGTAAAACTAATTAATTAAGGTTTTAAAATTCTGTAAAACCGTAATTAAATCTCTATAAGAAGCTTAAGAAAACATTATTCAAAAACATCTATTTGAACTTTTTTTAAATAGTAGTAAGATAGATAAAATACACAGTATAAATCAATATTTATCATTTTTTTTTCTCTCGTATAATAGTTTTGAATTTTCGACATATTAGTTTATATGCGCAAACTAATATAGAAAAACAGTTAAAAACTTTTGAAAAAAAGAAAAAATTCACACTGATTCAAAACCAAAATGTAACACTGTTGCAAGCGGCAGGGCAATAATTTAACGATAGCGCAAAAAAAGAAAAAAATGACATTTCATTAAACGGGTAAGTTATTTATTTTTTCTCTTAAAATTACAATTTATTGGATGTCTAGTTTAATTTTTGGAAAATTAATAACTTCTACATATCATATTTGACAATAAATTATTATTTTGAATAAATAAAATTAGTTCCATTCTGTATTAGCTACATTTCCTATTAGGCAAAATTAATCTAATTAGTTTCGTAATATTACGGAAGATAAGATTTAATTCCCTACAGCAATAATTTGGAATAGTTTTAGGAATAGCTGTCGGGCAAATGGTAGAAAAGCACATTAATTTTATTAAGCAAACATAATAGAATAGCATACTAAACATTCTTTGCTTTTATGGGTTTCATGAAATGATACTCATATAATTAAAATTCCTATTTTCTATATAGTTATTTCTATAACATCAATTAAAGAGATTTTTATTTATATTTTTAGCAAACATCTATTTTATTTTCCCGATGTAACAATAGGTATCTACATAAAAATATACTAGATTTCTTTTTGAAAAACGAAAAATCTAAATCGCACTTTAATACAGTTTTGAATATCGTGATAATAATTATACATATTTTCAAAAATAGATCAAATTTAAAAGTGACTAGAAAGAATTTCCTCCAAAAATGAATGGGAAAAGATACAAACAGATTTCGTACACTTCAACGATGGTTTTCTAGGATTTTTGCAAAGTAACATTTCCTTATTTAATAATAAGAAAAATCTGCATTCAGATAAGTAATCAGTACATTACGAAATTTGGCATAGCTAAACACATAAAATAGCCTAATGCTTTCTGATGAAACCATGATAAAGATATAATATAACATATTGGCAAAGTTCACGATTATGAAATTTTTTCGTTTGTTTCACAATTATACAACATATTTAACCGGGCACTTACCTGAAATAACATATTTTTAAATGGAACTATATTTTTGAAAGTCTACATCAGTAGAAGAACACTAATTGACAAAGCTAACTTCCAAGTGCTGTGCGGATTCGATACATTTTTGCAAATTGCAACTTATGACATTTAATCTTTACTATTTCAAATTTTAACTGGTTAGAAGGCGCACAGATAACATAGTGAAAAATAGCCCAAGTTGGGAACCGAACCCGTGTCCTCGCTATAGCACATCGATTTTTTAAAAACTGAACCACTTGAAACTAAACCCAACCTGATACTACTCATCAATATATATTTGTAAGACAACGACCGCAGAACAAGATAGAATATTTTACCTTGAGCCACCGACTCCACGAAACCAAAGGGAACACAGAATACATGAAATTCATAAAATCAATATATAATTCTGAGTTATACATGGACTATTGTTTAATCTTTGTTTAGATTAAATTCACATTTTTGACAATTTTAGGTTGTTAGTTCACAAAAAAATAATTAAGGACTATTAAAGTATACATTTTTTTTTGTCTTTTTTAATATGACTACAATGGTTTTTTTAAGTAACCAGGATGTTTTTCGCGTATTTTTTCTCTTTTTTTAAATTTTGTATTTTTAGGGAAATGCACTTAGAGATCTTTTGTATCTTATAAATAATTAATATGGCAAATTTTATGTTTCTAGTCGCTTCAGTAACACAAAAGTCGCATTTTTAGAAATTTTTTGCTCTTGTACTCCTTATGAGACTGTGACACCGATATCAAATATGGCCTATGTTAAAGCAAGGACGGTCATCATAGTTTTGACATCATTATTTTTAAAAATCGATTCGGTACTTCCCGTATTGTGTAATGATTGCTATTTGAAATGGTTTCAGAACGCTTTTCGCGACATTTCACTCTTTTTAAATTTCGTATTTTTAAACAAATTAAGTTTTTCTTTATGTTTTATAAGTAATCAACATGCGAAATTTCATGTTTCTAAACATCTCAGTAACACAAAAATCGCATTTTTAAAATATTTTTTTTTCTTTTGCATTCTCTTTAACTTAAAGACATCGTCATAATATAAACATAGTATATATAGCGAACATCATCATTTTGGTATAATTACTTTTGAAATCAGTTCGGTAGTTCTAGAGATTAATAATATATAAAACCTATAAATAAAGAAACATTACTTCTTATAGATGTAGAAGATGAGAAATTTTCGATTTTTCACAAGTTTCTAAAAATATTACTACTAAAATCCATTATTTATCTTCCTTCTGGGCCAAATCGAAGAAAGTAAGATTTATTAATGCTAAATGCAGATTTTGTCAGAATTTATGTAGCCCCATCATAAGCAGATTATAGAGTAACATGATAAAGCCGATTATACATTTAAGTAGAAGCGAAATGTGATATTTATGTAATAATACTATGTAGAGAATGGGGTGAATAATAACATGAGTTCGACATTCATAGATATTTCACATAATACGTAGGATTTTCTAATCTCTAATAAAAAGGATCAAATTTTTATGTCTTAAAATGATGTATTCAAATCACATTATAATTCTGGATTTCTAAGGAATAAATCAAAACCATTATTTTGCAAAGATGTTTTACAAAGAAACAATATGGAAATTGTACATCATATGGGGCATATGAAGTGAGTTCATATCAATTTTGTAAATATAATCAGCTGTTACTATAATAGCGTACTCGTGGGCAAAAATCCATTAAGACAAAAATTTTCACGATTTTATATGTTAAATTAAGCAATACGCAAATAATATGACTCCATCCTGAATATGGTGTTATTATCATGGAAACCTAGAATAGTTACTTATGATGTGATATCATTGAACTTATAACGTACGATAAATACAATATAGCAATCACTATGGAAACCTATAATCATTAACATTACCAATCATGGGATACTATTGAATTAATTACGTATAATGTGATTTAATAAAAAAACATAATGTCAACCTAGAATAATTACCATCATAGAATATCATTGAATTATTTATGGTACGATTTAATAGAATTTAAAAAAAGTGTATTAAGATCTTTTAAAATTATGATTTGAACTTCATAGAAAAATGAAACGACTCAACAAAATTCTTCAGCAATTGTGCATACCAAATTTACAACCATTCGGTTGGGTGACTCTTGCGTAGTAGACACACGGAGAGATAAATGGACAATATAGACGACCACTATTTGTGCTACGTATGTACATTACGAACGCACGTGAAAATTTCAAAGGCATTTCAAATCTCTGGTTGGAAAAGAATGACACTTACCATATTGTTAAATGACTATTATTAATACTTCATCCATTTACAAAACTCGACATTCATCATTTAACATAATAAATATAATTTAAAAATCTAATTACACAATTCAGAAAACAAATAATGCACATTAGCGTAAAATATTTTAAATCTCCTGAGGATTAATATATTTTTTTTATGTCGTGCCAATGAACATGTTTAATTTTGTTGTTTTGAATTTTTATTCTGTACTTCAACGTTAATTTGCACGAGGACTCATAATTATACAGGGCTTCAAGGAGACATTGATTATGAAGAATAAATAACATTTGAAACATATTTTTTTTAATAATATCGAATAATATCGAATCATTCATAATAACTTTATTTATGTACACGTGTTCAAAATGCAAATACAAATAAAAAGTTATACAAAATTCAAAAACTAAAAAAATAAAATATCATTAACTTGCATTTGAAAATTTGATAAAGTACTTTTATTTAAGAAAAGTTCAATCGTGACCAATGTATTCATCATTAAAGAGAATGTACTTTATAAGACGTGTTCAGAAGTCAATCCGACCTACTCCGATTTTTCAGAATTTCAGCTATGAGTAACTTGAAATATTTTCTATATACAGGGAGTATCTATATTTCATTTATATTCATTAATTGACTTATAATCAAAGATAATTCATAAGAATTGTACATTGTATAAATACAAGGTATATCTAAACTACTGGGCAAAACTTTAAGGGGTGATAGTACACATCAAGACAAATAATATTAAATGCGAAACTAAGAGTCTCGAATGTCATCCGAAGGAGATAGGCGCCATTAAAGTTTAGGGTCCAAAATTTGAAATGATTATAAAAAACGGGAAAATTGAGCGATTCGTTTGCGGTTTTCACTAAAACTATTCTTTATGTCATTATTGTCTTGAAAATAAATTATAAAGATAAATGTCAAAAAATGCCGATAGAGGGCGTTTTAGACTTTGGAGTAACGAACAACTATTTTTTACCTTTATTTTTTGCATCTCCTTAAATTAATTTAGAAGTTTAGACATACACTTAAATTTTGAGCTAAAAATCTGTGGTTACGTAGCTTAAACTGAACTGTGTTCAATGGGAGTGAGTAGGTTCAAATTTCAAATGATTATAAAAACAGAATAATTGGTCAATTAATTTGCATTTTCATTAAAATTCTTCTTTATGTCAGTATTGTCTTGAAAATAAATTATGAAGATAAATTTCAAAAAATGTCGATAGAGGGCACTTTAGTTTTTGAAGTAACGCACAAATATTTTTTACCGTCATTTTCTGCATCTCATTAATTTTTTTTTAGAATCTTAGACATAAACTTAAATTTTGTGCTGAAAATCTGAATCGTTGAGAGTGGTTAAGTAGCGCAAACTGAACTGTGTTCAATGGAAGTAGGAAGGTTCAAATTTCAAACGATTATACAAAACGGAAAAATTGGTCGATTCGTTTGCGGTTTTCTCTAAAATTATTATTTATGTCAGTATTCCCTTGAAAATAAATTTCAAAGATAAATTTCTAAAAAATTCCGTTAGGGGGCTCCCTAAACTTTAGAGTAATTAACAAAAAATTTAACTGTTATTTTTTGCATCTAATTAAATTCTTGTAAAAGCTTAGACTTAAATTTTGAGCTCAAATTCTGAATCGTTGGGAGGGGTTAAGAAGCGCAAACTAAAATGTGTTCAGGAGTTTAAATGTTGGACAGCCCACCCTACGAACATAGTTCAATTTTTCGATATTTAATTACTCACAAAGATTCAGATTTTGAGCTCAAAATTTAAGTCTAAGCCTTTAAATCATTTAGTTAGGTAAAACAAAATAATGACGGTTAAAAAGAGTTGTTGGTTACTCTAAAGTTTAAAGCTCCCTCTAACCGAATTATTTAAATTTATCTTTAAAATTCATTTTCAAGGGAATGCTGACATAAAGAATGGTTTTAGAGAAAACCGCAAACGAAACGATCAATTTTTCCGTTTTTTATAATCATTTGAATTTTGAACCCTCTGAACACAGTTAAGTTTGTGCTACTTAACTACTCTCAACCATTCAGATTTTCAGCTTAAAATTTAAGTTTAAGTTAAGCTTTTTAAAAAACTATTTAGATGCAAAAAATAACGGTAAAAAATAGTTGTACTTTACTCCAAAGTCTAATGCACTATCTATCAACATTTTTTGAAATTTATTTGTATAATTTATTTTCAAGATAATACTGACATAATGAATAATTTAAGTGAAACTCGCAAATGAATTGACCAAGTTTTCTGATTTTTATAATCATTTGAAATTTGAACCTACCCACTCCCATTGAACACAGTTCAGTTTCCGCTACGTAACCACAGATTTTGAGCTCAAAATGTAAGTTTATGTCTAAACTTCTAAAAAAAATTAATGAGATGCAAAAGATAACGGTAAAAAATAGTTGTTCATTACTCCAAAGTCTAAAGCACCCTCTAGCGGTATTTTTTGAAATTTATCTTTATAATTTATTTTCAAGACAATACTGACATAAAGAATAGTTTTAGTGAAAACCGCAAACGAATCGTTCAATTTTCCCGTTTTTTATAATCAATTCAAATTTTGGACCCTAAACTTTGATGGTGCCCATCTCCTTCGGATGACGTTCGGGACATTTAGTTTCCCATTTCATATTATTTGTCTTCATGTGTACTATCACCCCTTAAAGTTTTGCTCAGTAGTTTAGATACAACTTATATTTATACAATGTACAGTTCTTATGAATTGTCTTTGATTATAAGTCAATTAATGAATATAAATGAAATACTGTGAAAAAAGTAATAATGTTATTATACTTAAATAATTTTAAATGTTTAAAACTGGCATTTTTATTTTATTGTGTTAATGATGTTGATTTTTAAAAGCCTCACTTGTTAATATTACAAGCATCCGGAAGTAATATAGGTAAAAGATTTAAATTCAAGTCATTTATCCCCTAAAATCATTCCATTTACGTTTTTTCTTTTTTTAATTTTTTATATCATCGGTTCTTAAAACAGCTTCTACAATTAACACTCTATTAATAACAATATTCAAAATAATAAAATAAAAAAATAGAATATTAAATAAGTAAAAGAAATATTTAACTATTTTAAAAGTATTACCTAAGAAAATCCATCAATAATGTCGATTTTTATAAGAATTTATAATATACAAATGCAAAATCCTCAATTTTTCTTAATTATAAGCTGTTTCTTGTAAAAAAAAAAAAAAAAAAAAACAATTGAAAAGATTTTGTTTATAAGTATGGCAATATGTGCGTTAAATGCCAAATAAAATAGTTTCGATAATTTTTAATAATTTAGAGCTTTCAAATTTCAAAGTATATATGCAGTTGAATACTCAGTATTCCATTTATTTATGGGCAGTTTATTTGGTATTCAAGTATTCGACCAAAATCGGTATTCGGTGCATCCTTAAATTAAATTTAAAAATATAGAGAGAATATCAATAAAAGGAAATTTCGCATCAAGGTTAGTGGATCATTTATTAGGAAAAGTAATTTTTTTTAAGTACAATCTTTTATATATTGTGTTGAAATTAAAAAAGTCAGATTTCAAAAAATTAAAAAAGAAATGAAATATAGCTATTTTCATCGGTATTTTATAAGCTTTAAAAAAAAATCAGCCTGTCAGGTTTCTGAATCTAATGCGCAGGTAAGTATTTAGTATTATTGTCATCAGATATTAACTTTTCACGTACTGTATTTACCATGTATGCTTTCTGCGTACTTATGGTATAAAATAATATCTTTTCTTCTTTTGAAGTTGATACCTGCTATTTTTATTTAGATAATATTGTATGAACACTTTTTCAGTATCAATAGATTTCAGTTCCCTGCTTATTCAAAATGCAACTATTTCACTGCAAACAAAACTATTTCACTCTCAATCTAGGAAGACAATAAATGTTATAGAAAGGAAGCTTTTTTAGATAAGATGAATACAGTAGGGGTTTTTTTGGGGGGGAGGGTGGAAGGAGGACCAGTGATCGAGAGAAATTATCAGTTACAGTATAGACCCTTAAGAAGCTTGGTAAATTTTTCATGCCTAGAGTTTTCGGGAAGAAAATGTATTTGATTGCGTGAGGATTTGGCTGGTTTACCCGGTAAAACGGGAAGATCAAGAGAGATCACCGATAAATTTATTTTAACTAGCGTAGTGTTAGAGGATGTAGAGCTTTTTATTAAGTGGACCGAGTGCGCAGAAAGTGTTTTCTGAACGTAAATTAACATTGGACCGGTCGTCTATATCCGATTTCTTAATTTTAAATATTATTTTTTCATAACTAAATAATGTGTAAATAAATTGTTCGTTAATTTTAATTCAACAAGTTTAAAATTATTTTTATAATCCTTCTCACATTGTGACCGACATATAGTCCAATCAAATAAGGAAAATTTGCCATAATAAATGCTAAGGAAATGAAATTTGGCTCAGTTGTTCCTTGATAGCTACTGATGACTATGTAAAAAGTCCCCATCGATAGGATGTAAGCAGGGGGAGGGAGGGGTGAAAATAAGTCTTCCCCCCTCTTTTTTTAGGTTTTTGAAAATATCTCAAACATTACGGGTTTTTATAAAAAAATTACTCCAGCTTTAACTAAAGAGCATACAATTCTTTACAAATGACATGCAAACGCAGTGGAACCTCGGTTATCCGTCATTCATGGAACTGGAACCTTGACCTTTTTCGTCCAATCATATTAGGAAAGTTTGCCATAATAAATACCACAGAGATGAAATTTGGAACAGTTGTTCATTGATGGCTACTAATGATTCTGTGAAAACTCCTCATGGATAGTAAGTGAGTGGGGAGGAGGAGGTAGGGTCAAAAATAAGTCCCCCCCCCATCTTTTTAGATTTTTGAAAATATCTCAGAAACTATGTGTTTTTATATAAAAATATTCCAACATAAAATAAAGAGCAATAAATTCTTTACAAATAACAATTTTACGCAGTGGAACCTCGTTTATCCGTCAGTTACGGAAATGGAAACTTGACGGATTTTCACAAACGAAAATCGTTTTCGTCCAATTAAATTAGGATGTTTGCCATAATAAATGATACAGATATGAAATTTGGTACACTTGTTCATTTATGGCTACTAATGTATAAGTAAAAAATCTCATGAATTTAAAGGGAGCCGTGGGAACCCTCTCCCCACTTTTTTAGTGTTTTAGAAATATCTTAGAAATTGTAGGTAATCATGAAAAAATTGCTTTGGTATAAATTAAAGAGCATAATTTCTCTACAAATAATGGGTATACAAAATTAAACCTCGGTTATCCGTCATTCACGGAACTGTAAACTTGAAGTATTATTACAAAAGAAAATAATCTGCTTTACAAACTAATTTAATTTCTATTCGATTTGATTAGATATTGTAACAAAAAAGTAAACAAATAAAACAAAAAATACTCAAATATGCAATACTGCTCGAGGTAATGGCATATAATTAATTAATGAACGATAAATATTCACCATTCATGAAGTGTTTATTAAAACATTTTTGAAACATTATAACAGAGAGTATAAAAAATATGGAGAAAACTAAAAGCAAATACATACTAATTTATAAGTAAGTCGACATTAGGTAAGTACACAGAAACTTTAAAAGGAGTCTTTAAATTCTGACTTATTTTTTCCTTGAATATCGTCATCAACGGAAGTGTATCGTGATATTCATGCACTTCCGTTAGGATTCAGAATCATCATTTCATATTCTTCCTTTTCCTGTTGATCTCGACTTGATCCTGTGGATAAATATTTAACATTAATCAAATGTTTAGTCATGTGAAACATTGTTGGTGGGACAAAACATAATAGAGAAAAATGAAAAGTGCTAATTTGAAAAGTGCTAATTTATCACTAAGCAAATGTTACTTACTCAGTCGTACTGTACTTTTCTTTTTCTTTGACACATTATCATCAGCTGAAGTGGATGGTGTTCTCAATAGGATTGTACTCATAATCGAGTCCTCATCTTTTTCGTCATCATGCTGATCTACATATTTGGGTGTAAAATTTAGACAGTCACCATGGCAGATGTTTCACATGATTGTACAATTCATGGCAGCTTTCCAGCATCCACACTTAGCTCCACACCCAGTGGTGCATTTCCAGAAGATAGTATTTAATGCAGCCTCGGGTGCGATCGAATATTTAGTTGTTATGAGTATAAGTTGATTCTGTCTTCGTTCCCGTCCCGAAAGTTCGTCTTGTTGTTCCTCGCAGAGCCATAACTGTACTTGATGGTACACCTGAAAAGAATGCTGTCTGGCCGCTCATTCTGTTGACGGAAGGGATGAAATGTCAGGTTTGGCATTCGATACAGATTTTGCGAAGGAGTGGCATTGGAAAGTATTAAGAGATGCAGTTGTGGAGGGTGCTCCATACAGTGTCAAAAAAGTCGGTTTCCTGCTTCTGCAACAAGCATCGTGGTTGGACTCCCTACTATTAAACAAATTAGCAATTTGATGCACTTCACGTTGCTGAAACAGTTTTAAAAAGTTGATTTTTCCTCTTTTGAAAAGGGCATATGTCGTATCACATCCAGTGAATGCATGCTAGAATGACGTCTTTCAGTCTTGAACTATCTTGAACTATCTGTTGTGTGGAAGAACCCTTCCTTTCAATTTTTCATGGCTCGGCTTCACGAGAACAATTTCTTGTTCGAGTGGAGTAAGGGCGATTAGGAGGACGAGAAGATCGACATCCTCACTAGCAACTGACACTCTGTCATTGGAAGAGGATTTTTCAATGGCTGTTGTTACGATTAGAGTACCTGCATCACCAGTACCCGACAAGATATTCCATTGTCCTTCAATTTAGATAAAAGCATAGAAATTAATATTGATTTTTTCTTCTCATTTATAAGGAAGTTTTCTTGCTTAACGGTAATATCTGTGTCTTTGAAGAAATTAATATCCACGGACTTTTTTAATGAGCACCTTCGGTTTTGTTCTGCTGATTGTGTGCTATTGGTAGTGTCGAAGTAGCCTTCAAAAACCACTATACAACATTTTCCTTTATAATGTGTGAAGATAAATTTGGTGTAGCTTCACAAATAGAATTAAAAGTGGAACCTCTTGACCATGGGATTTTGTGAAGGAGGAAACCACCATTCACTGCAATATCAGAGTTTTGAAAATCAATAGTCTGTTGATATGGTTTAAAGAAGTCGTACAAGAAAGATTTCTTCGCCACCTTCGTCATAATTGGTTTTGAAACTACAAATCTTTTGTCATTTTCCGGCTGCCCAACTTGATCTTCTCCCTCAAGCTGCTTCCTGTTTTCATTTTTAGTTAAAATATAAAATATAAATTTCAACAAACATTGAGTAAATAAATTTGAAAAAACGATTTTGTTTTGCGGAAAATCAGTCAAGCTTCCGGTATCGTGACTGACGAATAACCGAGGTTCCACTACGTATAAATGTCATTTTTAGAGAATTTTATGCTCTTTAATTTATGTTGGAGTAATTTTTTTTTATAAAAACACATAGTTTCTGAGATATTTTCAAAAATCTAAAAAGAGGAGAGGGGGCTTATTGACCCTCCCTTCCCCTCCCCGCTCACTTACTATTCATGAGGACTTTTTACAGAGTCGTTAGTAGTCATCAATGAACAAATGTTCCAAATTTCATCTCTGTGGCAATTATTATGGCAAACTTGCCTAATATATGATTGGAGGAAAAAGGTCAAGTTTCCGGTTCCGTGAATGACGGATAACCGAGGTTCCACTGCATATGCATGTCATTTGTAGAGAATTTTATGCTCTTTAATATGATCTGGAGTAATTTTTTTATAAAAGCCCATAATGTTTGAGATATTTTCAAAAACCTAAAAAAAGAAGGGGGAGAACTTATTTTTCCCCTCCTTCCCCCCGCTCACATCCTATCGATGGGAACTTTTTACCTAGTCATCAGTAGCTATCAAAGAACAACTGTGACAAATTTCATCTCCTTAGCATTTATTATGGCAAACTGTCCCTAAAAGGGCTTATTTGATTGGATTAATAACGCAGTTATATCGATAGGGGCAGCATACCAATATAAAAGAACATTCTTGGAAGTTGTGTGACTAAGAGAGTGTGAAACACAGCTAATTTATTTTGAATCACATGATTTGTCTTATATCTTAGATGTAGCCAAACGATAATAAAGAGAAAGAAAGAACAACAATATCAAGAAAAAATACACAATTTCGACATACACAATAACAGGACAATATTATTTTTTTATACATATTTTTTTTCATATATATGTTTTTAAAATTTAGTTTTGAACTATTTTTTAAAGACAAAGGCGATAATGAAAAGTTGTTATTAAAACTCTCTCTGTTAATAATTGTATATACTATGTGATTCATGAAAAAGCGCATATTTTTTAAAATCGATTTTTTTCCTTTGTATATATTTATTGATTAAATAACGACTAAAAAGAATTATAAAAGTTTTAAATGAAAAATAGAAAAGAACATTAAAAAGGTGATTTTTTGTTTGATTTGTCTTTCAAATCATTAAAAAAAATTTTCTTTTCAAAATTGTTTCGTTTTGATGTTTCTAACTTGTTATCTCAATACGATGTATAAAGAAAAGGAATGAAAAGTCATTTCAATAACACGTTTTTTTAGGCGTTAAAAAATGTTTCTGCATTTTTTTTCTTAAGGACAGTACAATGTCCGATATTTAAATGATATACTAAAAAAATATCGCACAAAAAAGTTTTCAAACAAATAAGAATGTACATTTTTTTCTCTGCTATATATATTTTTTTTTCAATTGCATTGAAGGCATATTTAACTGTAAGTGAATATATGTTATTTATTTTAAAAACATTATTTTATTATCAAGAGGAATTGAAAATATATTTTAATATTTTATTCTAATGGCAGTAAAGGGTTCTTCTGAAATATCACTAAAGAAAAAATTAATTAGTTGTCAGTTTAATTCTGATACTTAAGAATTATATATATATTTTTTCGTTTACTGAATTGAGAACGGAAACAATGAATATGTTCTTATAATATCTTTTAATAACATTATAACAGATTCGAAACTTAAAAAGTTATTTTGAACCATATGAAAACGTTAAAATGTCGCAATAAAGAGTATACGTTGTTCATCAAAATATTAAATGATTAGGTTAACTTTTTTGACATCTCACATTTTAGATATGTTTAAATTTTACCCCATATAATTGGTGTTCTTATATATATATATATATATCATTTGATGCAATCTTACATTATAAATACTTTCATTCCATTGATAAATAAATCTCAGTCATTTGGGTATTAGATAGATATTACGAGTTTAACAGTGTTATGCGTCGGCACACTTAAAAAACAGTACTTTATAGAGTTTTCCACAACTTCGGCCACTATTTTAGATAGATAACAAACTCCAAAGGTAAAGTTTCATCGTAGTCAAAATGTTAAATGATTAACAATGTAGATTAAGTACAAGTACAACATATTACTGTCAAATAATTAAAAAAAACATATATATATATATTATCTTACTACATACGTAATTTTTTTTATTATTTCAATGTGATTCAATTAAATTTAAGACAATAAAAAACTAAGTAAAACATCTTCATGATTTCAAATAACATTCTCATTAGATATGTTTTTGGTATTCACGTAATACACAAATGTCCTATTAAACAAACTTTGAATCATAAAATATATCTTCCTTACCTTATTTAAGAGTTCGCCATTTCTTTAAATTATGCTTATTTACTTACAAGCGCTTCAATTCTGGAAAGCTATTTTCGAAGAATATTTTATTTAAATGAGGGATTATGCACATCGAAATAAAAGTTGTTTTCACCTTGAGCGAATACACTTCATTCAGACGAAATCTTTCCATCAAGAAATAACTTATAACTAGGTTACATAAACAGAATAATTTAGCTAATTTTCAAAACGAATGCTTAAACTTAATTAGGAAATGAATTTCTTTGCCAATATATCACATGAAATTATTTTATGCTAAGAAAATTTGTTTACTTTACGAAACACTTTTCAAAGCGGTACTTTTGAGGACTGACTGGTTTACATTTCATCGGATTTTGACTTATGGTACCTTATAGGACATATTTAGTGCATACAAAAGTATATATTTACGAGGGTTAGCAAATATGAATCGGACTTCTGTTAGGAAGTCTTGAGGTCATAGCAAAGGTGCTTAAAACTCTGCGCATGGCAGATGGGGATGTCTCGTGACTATCGTGCTATTGTTTCGGTATGTGCTTATCTCTCGGTTTCTCTGTCGGCTTCACTATGGGTGAACATGAAGTTCACGCAAACGTTGCGCAACTCATTATAGTTAAATTTCATATTCAGACACAGTTGTGGATACATGCCTCAAGAAAAACCAAGTTTATAACTGACACAGGAAGTTTGTGGAAGGACGAGTAGACTAACTAACTAGCAAACATTGTCGCTGCTCAGAACTTCCTCGTGGTTCCAGCCTTTTTCTCTCGGCTGCAATAAAGGAACATGAAACAAATAAGGATATCACTGGAAAAGATTTCAATTTTTGATCAGGGAAGTTATTTTGTTTCATGCCAATTACTCGCCCCTACTCACGAAATTTTGCGGGAAATGCATCTGACAACACTGGAATACCACAACTATAGTCCTGACGTATCCCCCTTTGGTTCTGGCGGTTTTTGAAAGTAGCATTACAAGGCGAAGGATTCGGCGATGACACCACGGTTGAACTATTTATGCATAATCCATAAGACGATTTTATTACAACTGTAGAATATTCGTCTGGTGGCAAAATGCTCACTCATGATGCACCAACAGCATCACCATCTAGTCATATATATATATAGAAGACATATATTCACTAGATATATGCATGATAAGTCACATTACAATAATAAGACACTAGTCAGATGTGGCAATTCCAAAACAATCATTTCCAATCATTTTTTCTAATGCATGTTAATACTTCCTGAAAAATTCAGCATAGTAATCCACCGGTGAATGAGCTTACACAACATCTAATCGGCAACAGCTTATGGCAACTGATTACTGAATCTGAAATTTGATTAAAATCCGAGCACTAGTTTTAAAGATACATTTATTGCGAAATCGTGAAAAATTCAGCTAAGGGGCACCCTCTCTAGTACAATTTACACAAAAAACTAAACAACCTTGATCTATATCAGAAAATAATTGATTCTGAAATTTTAGAAAAACAGTGCATTAGCTATTGAGATAGAGCTATTGCGGTAATCACGAGCAATGCACCATGGCAGCACTACCTGTTGAGCAAATTGCACCAAAAAGTAATCAGCACCTTGCTATATCAAATACTAACTAGATATAAATTTTTTGAAAATCAAGCACTAGTGTATCAGATGTGGCTATTGGGTAAATTGTGATTAATGCAGCATAGCAGCGCCACTTGTTGGGCGATATACACAAAAAAGAAACCAGACATAGTTAATATTAAGGTCTCTATGAATCTAAAGTTTTGCGAAATTCCTTGCGTTAGTTCTTGAGGTACAGCTATTATGATAATCACGAATGTTGCACCATGACACAGTCACTTGTTAAGCGGTTTGTAGCAAAATGCAATCAGCATCATGTTAGATCAACAGTTAACTAAATATAAATTTATATAAAAAATCCATGTAATAGTTCTTGAGATATGACTATTGACGAAATTCTGAATAATGTAAAATAGTAGCACCATCTATTGAGCATCATACACCGAAAACTAATCGGATGTAGTTTATATCACGATATAGTAAAATGTGCAGTTTTGTAAAATTCAGTTGATTAGATCATGAGAGAGAGCGCCCACAAAATTTTTGTTACATACAGGCAGACAGCAGACTCACAGACAAACATTTTTTTAAAATATGTTTTCGAGTTCTATGCCCTCTAAAACGTGTAAATCCATCGAAAATCTGGTTTTGAAAACTTTCACTAATTCAATGCTTTTTCTTCTTAAGATTGAAGAAAGTAAAAATGGATATATATATATTTTTTTTAAATCTCGATTTTTATCCAAGCGTTATGATTCAACGGTACTTTCATGTACCACACCAAATTATTAGCCATGATTAAAAAAATAAAATTAAGTCTTATATTTTTATGCCTATACATTTTAAAATGTAATGGTAATGCAAGGAATAACCGTTTAGAGGAAATGGATTTTAAATTTATAATCTAAGATGTAACGAGTTGAAGAATTATTGTAAACACGATTATAAGAAACAATTTTTGTTATATATATATATATACATACAAAATCTTAGGCTAAATGATAAAGAACCAATGGAAAATAAATTGATGAGATCGCATTTTTAAATTGTTGAAAACCAAAGGAAATTTTAAGACAACTTTTTGGTCATATAATTTTTATGTTCTATAGTATCTTTATTATTTTTAATTTAATGATGCATTTATTGTTGAATAAATTCATCCCGGTTTTTAAAAATAGCCATTCTAAAAATTACATGAAAATAATACAGAACATGTGAAAGAAACATTTTAGAAATCACTAAATTGTTCGATAACAAAAGCTGATTTTAAGACTATGGTTACTCGCATGTGCTTTTCAAAAGTATTTTCTACTAACGTTTAAACCAATATAAAACACTTTTAAAAGCACTTCCCACACTTTTCAAATCAATCATCATCCATCTAATGCTAGGCAGGACAGAAAATATTTCATATGTATTTGCAATATGCCCGAAAGAAGTAACGTTGATACAAACTATGTCAACATTTTTAGGCTTGTATTTTATGTACTTTATTACAGTCTCATCTGAAGCACTCCATAATATAAGATAAATTACACAGATAACATTTTCAAATTGTTATTTTAAAATTGTTGGTAAACCAAAGCAAATTTTAAGACTCTTTACTTATTCTTAAAAATCTTTATTATTTTTAATTTAATAATTTATAAATTGCACAATTATAAATAAAATTGCCCAATTATTTATAAAAAGCCATTAAAAAAATCATAAAAATGAAAAAGAACTCGTCAAACGCACATTTTAGAATTCACTTTTTAAATATGTCGATAACGAAACAGTTTTAATTCTAAAAATTACATGAAAATGATAAAGTATTTGTGAATGAAACATTTTAGAAATCACTAAATTTTTCGATAAAAATGCTGATTTTAAGACTCTGGTTACTCGCATGTGCTTTTCAAAAGTATTTTCTACTAACGTTTAAACCAATATAAAACACTTTTAAAAGCACTTCCCACACTTTTCAAATCAATCATCATCCATCTAATGCTAGGCAGGACAGAAAATATTTCATATGTATTTGCAATATGCCCGAAAGAAGTAACGTTGATACAAACTATGTCAACATTTTTAGGCTTGTATTTTATGTACTTAACGTTTAAATCAATATAAAACTCTTTCATAAACATTTCCCACACTTGTGGAATCAATCATTATCCATCATATGCTAGGCAGGGCATGGAATGGCTCATATGTATTGGCAATATATCCGAACGAAGTAACGTTGAGACAAACTATGTAGATATTTTAGAGCTTCAACTTTGTGTTCTTTATGATATTCTTAACTGAAGCAATTCGTAATATAAAGCGTTATTTTCAATCTAAAATTTTTAAGTTTAATAATAGAACCGGGTGAATCACTCAAAAAATTTGCAAAATGATATTTTTCTTGAAGTGTTTCAAAATGTAAAAAAATGTTTTGAAATTATGCATGGGATTCAAACGAGCATCTCTGGATAGGAATTATCTCTTTTGGATAGGAATTATCTACATATAAAGATTTATGAAAAAAAATATTTTTGTTTTCAATTAATAATTTAATTTATTTGATACATTTACACAATGTAAATTATTATTTTCAATCCAAAATATCTTATGTTTAATAATATAAGCAGGAGAATCATAATAAATTTTCTAATAACTAAAAACTTACTATAAGGTATACAGATACATTATTTAAATTAAAATTACTCTGTATTTTAAAATAAAGACTTGGGAGATACTTTATTCAAATGAAAATTTTAAAATAGTAACAAACACATTCCCCAAAAAGATTTAACACTGGGGCTTATATTAAACACTCTCAATATCAATATTTAAAAAAAAAAATCGTAGGACAATAAACACTTAAAATGATATATAGATTATTTAAAAAAGGAAAAACTTTACTATTTAAATATAAATCACATGAGTTATAAATTACAAGATAATAACAAACAAGTTTGTAAATACATACATAAGAACATACTAAAAATTATAAAGGACTCATGAAAGAAAAAGGTGAAGAAATCACGTTTTTAAAATGTTAGTAACCAAAGTAGATTTTTAGATTAATTATATGTGTATATTTTTTATATTCTTAAAAAATTTTTATTTTTAATTTAATGATATGTAAATTGCTTAATTATAAATAATGTTGTTCCATTATTTATAAATAGCCTTTTTTAAAAATCCCATCAAAATGATAAAGAACTTGTAAAAGAGGCTATGGTAGCAAAAGTATAATAAATACCACGTTTTTTTGATTGACTGTTATCGCTGTTCTACATTGTGGTACAACAGGCCCATTTTTAAATTTTCTTCTGGAATAGAATGATATAAGCGATTTGATAAAAAAAACAGTTCTAATCTTGACTAATTGACTTTATTTTTGCAGAAACATGAGAATATGAGCACATATAAACATCATGAAAGCAGCATACTAAAACAATGGTGTGAAACATAATAAAGTAAACTTTTTTTTTCGCCAACTACGAATGTGCGGGTTACCCTGTCCGCGAAAAATCGTAAACTCAATAAACTTCACATTACACAAAAGCCAAGAGAAAAAGTCTTGGCGTACAATAGATTTCCAAGCCAGGCTTTAAACCGTACAGGTAAAATTAACCGTTCTATAAAAAACCATGTGAAAAATTTTAAATGATTGTTTTCAAGAATAAAACAGTTATAGGTCCCGGCGAAAAACGCGCAACGCACAGTAACTTTAAAACAAAGTTGCATAATCGGTAAAAATTAAGCTCTCTATACTAGACAAAATGAGATGATAGAAAATAAAAATAGCAGTTATTTAAAACAGAAAAAAATATTTAATTCATTTGATATTTAATCAACTGAAAAGCAAGAAAGAAAAATCTAGAAATGAAACGATATTTTAAAACTAATTTATTATTTGTTTTTTATTTATTATTATTATTTTATATCCAATTTGGAGATGAACACTCAATAAAATTGTCTATTAAAATGCTTTTCTTTTAAAATTAAATTTTAAAAAAAGGGGAGTACTCACATTTGAAATAATAATAGAAATATATAAAATAGGATATGTTTTACATCAGAGATACATTTTTAGAGTTAACTTTCTGAATATGTTGATAACAAAAGTAGGTGTTAAGACTATGATTACTCGCATGTACTTTTCGAAAGTATTTTCTACTAACATTTAAACCAATATAAAACTCTTTAATAAGCACTTCCCACACTTGTGGAATCACTTATCATCCATCTAATGCTAGACAGGGCAGGAAACGTTTCATCTGTATTGGCAATATGCCCGAAAGAAGTAACGTGGAGACAAACTATCTTAACAATTTAGAGCTTGGACATTATGTTCTTTATGATATTCTCATCTGAAGCACTTCGTAACATAAAACGTTATTTTCGATCGAAAATTCTTAAGTTTCATAATAGAAGTGAATCATCCAGAAACTTTCCAAAATGACTTTTTTCCTTGAAATGGTTTAAAATGTAAAAGTTTGTTTTGAAATTATGCATGAAATTCAAATTAACATCTTTTATGGATGGGAAATATGTGTATATAAAGATGGTTTAACAATTTTATTATTACGTTTAATTAAAAATCATATTTTATTATTTGTATTTACGTAATACGAATCGTTATTTTATATGTAATAATTAATAATAAACTTAAGTTTAAAAATAAACGCAGGAGAATGATTCAAAAAGTGTTATTTTTACCAGAACTGTTTTCAAATATAAAATTTTGTTTTGAAATTATCTATGATTATCTCTTTTGTTTAGAAATCCATGCATGTATAGTGGATGAACATTTTTATTCTTGCGTTTTATCGATAATTGTATCTTATATTTTATATTTAACTAATATAAATCGTTCTTTTTGATATAAATTCTTAACTTATATAATAAAGTCGGGAGAATGATTCAAAAACATTTGGAAATATTTTTTTTTCTTGAAAGGTTTTCAAATATAAAAGTTTCCCTTGTAATTATACATGAAATTCAAACGGACATATCTTATCCTTGGAAATATATAAATATATATCTATATATAAATATAAATCTGCAATATGTTTATTAGCTGTCGGAAGTATTTCAATTACATCTATTTACTTGTGCTCTTTAAAATTTAAGAGATGCTTTATAATTACAGAGGTTGTTCATAAATGAATCGTTATTTTAGATCTAATAATTAATAATAAGCTTAAGTTTAAAAATAAATGAAGGAGAATGATTCAAAAACTTTAATGTAAAATGGTATTTTTACCAGAACTGTTTTCAAATATAAAATTTTGTTTTGAAATTATCTATGAATATCTCTTATGGTTGGGAAATATCCATACATGTAGAGTTTATCAACAATTTTATTATTCCGTTTTATTGATAATTTTATTTTATATTTTACATTTAGCTAATATAAATCGTTCGATATATCTTTCTTTTTGATATATCATTTTTCTTTTCGATATATAATTCTTAACTTTTATTATAAAATTGGGAGAATGATTCAAAAACATTTCGAAATAATTTTTTTTATGTTTTCAATATAATTTTTTTTGTAATTATGCATGAAATTCAAACGAGCATCTCTGATCGTTGGAAATATATAAATATATATATAAAGGCCTTATAGATCTATATATAAAGGTAAATCTGCAATATTTTTATCAGCTCTCAGAAGTATTTCGAGTACATTTACTTACTCGTGCTCTTTAAAGTTTAAGATATGTTTTTATTATTACAGAGATTGTTCATAAAAATCAACCAAAGTATATTTTTATGTATTATTTATGAAATATTTTTATGAACTTATATCTTTACATAATTTACAGAAAAATAGTACTAATTTTTTATTGTTTTTTATATAATAATTTCATTCGGCTGTATGTAGGGAACAAAGGGTCTAACAATGTGTTATCCTCTTTCTTCTTCCCTGGCAGAAATCCAGAAATCATTCTGCAAACGGATGTATGCTTCCCGAAAAAGTTCTCGTATTATTATAGCATTTTGTGGTAAAAATTATGTTTCTTTGTCATTAACGAAGCTAGATATTATTATATTAAACTAACAAGACAAGATTTTTTATTATTTCAATAAAATAATCTTGGAATTATATTGTCAAATAAAAATACAAATTAAAGAACATATGTAATTAAAAATGCTGTATTCAACTTTTTATATTTTTAAGAAGGAATATATTTACTAATCTTTTATATTCTCTGCAAAATATGATAATAGCATTTTAAATTTAGGTATTTCTCACATAAAAAACAGTATTTTAATTTTACTCTCTTATTTTAATACAATAAGGTTCAATGCATACTGTGTATGGTTTATCATCTACAAAATGTTATTGGTTTTTGATGTGTAAAATAATTTTATCATTAAATAAATACATTTTTCTTTTCATAAAATATTATGACTAAACATTTATAAAAAATAAAAATAAGATTAAGGAAATAGAAGTAAACTGAAATATAATTTTTAAATAAATACGGAAAGAAGAATTTTGATCTTTTATTTCAAAAATTACCATATCATATTCTATCTTTTCTTGTTTTAATAAATATATTTAATATTTAAGTAAAAATAAGTAAACGTAAATTTAGTATACTAATTTTATTTTATATAAAAATTCTGTGGAGTTATATACCAAAAATATAAATTTTTCTTTAAATTGTAAGTAAGCGCTTTTAAAAAATTTATGAGATTTTTTAATGATAATTACTATGATGGTTAATAATGAAATTATTAAAATATATATATGTGAGAAATCCAGTATCAATTTAGAAATTAAAATAAAAAAATAGCCTTAAACTTACTTGTATTTATACCTTTTACTAAAAATATAGAATAAAAGAATGAAATTCTCTGAAAATATTAATTTCTGTAGGCTTTGAGCAAAAACGTTTCTCTGCTTTGATATATACCAGAGAGTATAACTTATAAAACTAGCAAATTGTCAAGCTATTTATGAAGGTGGATTCTTGTACAGTTACGCTATGTCTAGCTTTATTTGGAAACCATTGGATAAAATGGAATAGAGAAAAGGTAAACAGGAAAATGTTTTTTTTCGGAATTACATATTCAAGGTTTTTCGAAATCTTTTGAAGGAAATGAAAAATTTAAAGAAAATGAAAATATACTTTACTGAAACACATTTCTTTCTTTCTAAATGTAAAAATAAACTTTTCTGAGTGTTATATTATTTACATCATTGTATATTCACTATGATCTTATCTATATTAAAATAATGTAAATGTAGAATCTCTACTGTGCATAAATTTTGACAATGCTGATTCAGAACAATTTCAAAGGATTTGTAAGTATTTAAAAATGCATGTAAATAATTTTGTTCTGACTGTTTGTAACTTACATTCTTCTGAAAGAATTTCAATTCAAATTTCACTAGTAGTTTTTCATAGATGGTTTTAATATGTACCATTGTTTTACATTGACTAGTAATAGTACTATTGCGGAAATTTCTAGATTCTTCTTAAAACCTGATTATGAAAGATAGCCTTTAAAAAAATCTGCTGAATAGATTTCATTGTAAGATGCATCGTTTGTTAAATAACTTTACACGGATGCTTTTAGAACATTACATTGAAATCTATTTAGCAGAAATTAGCAGAAAAATATTTAGAGTTATCAAAGAAATACTTATTTAATTTTTACGATGACATCTTTTTTTTTTCACTGAAGCCCTTGTGAGATTAGTGACGTAATCTCAGTTTTATTGGAAAAGAAAAGGTACTGATATTTAACAACTTTATGTAAGAAAAAAAAATTATTTTATAAAATGACGTCATTTCTCTTAAAAAACGTAAGGCGAAATTTTTTAATAATATGGTAATCCCCGTTGCTTCTTTTCTCTACATAATAGTGGAAATATTAATGTGTCCACCAGTGTCAAGATAACGACCATTAAAATTGGTATCTTAAGAAAAAACAAACGCAAAACAAAAATAAAAAAATTGCTGACACATGCTTAAAAAAATAATAATAATAAATCTATTTTATTGAAAGCCAGATGATGTTAAAAGATGACATTGTCTCTTAAATCTATAGATAATTTCTGTGAAATTCAGAAGACAATTATAACATTTATCAATGAGGACGTGGTGCCTCATAGTTATAAAAAGATACAACAAAAAATAACAAAAATATTTATTTACCATGTCTTATCCTGATGAGATACAAATTACCAAACGATCATTAACGTGTTTTCAAATAAGTAAAAGAATAAGTAAAAATTTTAAGAGCAAAATCATGTTTATTTTTCATTTAACTTCCTCTTTTTGAAAAGGAACTTAAAAAACAAATGGATGGAACAAATGGAGTTCCGATTGATATTAATTCATCTTAGCGGTATTGAGAGCAGTTCATTCCATTGTGACCATTGAATTTGACGTATTTTGACAAATTAATAAAAAAATCAATATATATTTAAGTGCTTTGATATGTAATTTGAAAAGCAAAATATATCATCGTTAAAAAGAAATTTTTATTATATTTCTTGAACCGTTTTTAAATTACACGCTAGAAATCAATACGTATAGATTTCTTTTCTTTTATGTAATCTTCAGTAAATGTTAAGAAATATTTAAATTTATTTCAATGTAATGATAAATTTGAAAATTATGTTAGAAAATTTACTGTAGCCTTTACCCTCTGCCGGTTGGATTAATTTTATCACTGCGTATCATCAATCCTTGGCGATGTAAGTTATTTATTGTCTATATACTATTAACTTTTACTAATAAAATTTTGCTTATAATAATTGAAATCTATAAAATACGTACGATAAAAAGTTAATATAAATTCCATTATCCAAATATTACTCAATTAACCCAAAATTATGCGGGTATGCATAATAATAATATTTTAGCGTCTATGAAACGAAATTCTGTGGATGGTGTACAATAACATAATATTTAAAATAGTTTTATTTGATTACAGTAAAATAATGTTCAAAATTATTATATTCTGCTTAGAATAAAATAAAAAATAAAATTTTGTTACAATATCATATTTTAAATTTATGATATGAGGCAAAAAGTCACTGCATATGATAACTTAATACTATAAATAATGTATAGTATTGTACCTTTTGAAGATATCAAAACACTATACTATGAAAAAAACATTACACAAATTCTAAAAATCATATGCAGAATTATCAATACCCACATTAACTACTGTCAAAAATATTTACACGGAAATGATTAAGTATACTTGTTTTGATTGTTCGAAATAGTACTTGTCTTACATGTTAACTGTTTTTAATACTTACTTTAATTAATTAAAGAAAGAAAAAGAAAGATCTCTATCGAAATACATGAGATTTCTAAACAGGTGAATGCGATTATGCATCTGAATAAGAATCGTCGGTTAATCTGATAATATCTTAATAGTAAATCGGTATGAATGATTAAATTTTACAAACAGTTCTTACTGCAAGTATTGGCGATTTTATGTCACTAAATTCAAATATCGAATATATAGCGTAGAATAATGATTACGCAGTTAGTTTGTGACTGTTTGTAGCGTATTTCGGAATCTTTTAAAAAGTTCAAGGTAACGGCGTAGTGCGAAACAAAAAAAAGTTGTGCTTGAATATAAATTTTTTTTTTAATCTGCAGTAAATTAGTAACTCTGTTATAAAAAGAGTCGTTCTGTCTGCCCGTCTGTCCGTTTGTCCGCATATAACAGTCAAAAACTAACTTGCCGAATCATTTAAAATTTAAAATATATAATTATTGCCTACATTTGTCAAGCCACTAACATTTTTGGAAAATCGGATCCAGGATCGAATGGAATGGAGAAGTTCATGAGTGACGGCGGTCACGTTAACGTGTAATTTTTTTTTCGTAAAAGTTAGTTACAGTTAAACCGCCACAGTATAATTAGCAAAATTAAAAAAAGAAATTCACCAATTTTCTACCAAGTTAAATTTCAAAAGTATATTTTTTATATATAAACTTTATTCATGTCTACATTTAAGGTAACACTGACGGCAAACAGTAAAGTTATTTGTGATTTTTTTAAACAAATTAATCGAAAACTGTTACCTTTATGCGAAGTAATATCAATATCAGTATAATCAATCTGTTCACGTCAGTAACAAATCCTATTTCGGAGTTTAGTAATCTTTTGAAAAGTATATTATTAATAAATGTTATTATTATGTACATTTGATAAACACTACATAAAAATACTTTTCAAGTTTTTTGTGAAACAATAAATTCATTTTGATTAAAACAATTTATATGATGTTAAATAATGATACACATACTAAAACTTATCTTTACACAATATATGGAATCATTTTTCATTCTGTTATTTATTTAATGGTATTTTTATAATATGAATTATTAAACAAATATAAATCATAATATGTCTGCATAAAAAAAAAATAGAAGAATGATATTTTATATGTAACAGCATTCCTCTGTGTATTTGAAATGCCTACATTTTTATTTTCTTGTTAAAGAAAGATCAAATGTGTATTTATCCATTGAAAGCTATTCACAAAGTTTCATGGCTTTAGAGCATTTCAAAAAACCAAATAGGATCATTTTGACACCTTTTCACCAGCTTACATAAAAAAGTTAAACTACGTTGAAAGGATATAAATAAACAAATAAATATGTATAGCACTATTTTATAAAGCGTTTTTCATACTTCATATTATATTCGGAGACTGGATATCTTTAAAAGCAGTTAGAAATCTCTGGTTTTTAACTTATCCGTGCAGCAATTATATCACTTTTTTCCAAAAGATGTTTCCATATATACTATAATGAACAGTATTCTTCTTAGATAAAAATATTCATAAAAGAGTCAAATATTTTACTATAAACAAAAGGATAAAATGGAATCTTCTAAAACAAAGAATAAAAGGTTATTATATACAAAAATTACATTTACATTTTTAAATACAAAAATATACATTTTGTTCTTCTTTGAGCATAATATTGTAAATGTGTAGAAAATGTCGTTTAAAATATATTTTTGAGTCACTTATCTTTTAAAATAGAAACTTATTTTTCCATTCAATCGGTCAGATATTATATTTATGTTGTCAATATATAACTGTTAATATTTTCCAATGGTCTGAAAACAGTCATGTGTAAAATCACTGGGTCATATTTTATTTGAAATTTGTATCGACTGTTTATGAAATGTTTATAAGAGGACTATGGTTTGTGATGTTTATTTGTATCGAACGGAAATCCTTATATCTATATAATAAAGGTCAAACGTATCTGTGCGTAACGCATACGTCATGTTTTGAATGGCAACACTTTCCTATAAAATTTCGGTTTTGCAATTTTCGCTATTGTAAATTTTAAAACTTCTAGACATTGCACGTTTTCAATCTTTATACCATCGTTTAGAGAAAAAAATGCACTTTTAAATGCCGTTTGTTAGAAAACTGTATCTCAATTTGTTTTTGAGATATTAATTTTTTTGTAGTTTTTGGTTCAATTTCTCTAATGGTGGCAACTTGAGTATCGCATTTATGTGGGAAAAAGAGAAAAAAATAGTCATAGAGTAAAAAAGAAAAAAAATAGAGATGCAGTTTAGTGGCTGGAGGTGACGCCAAAAATGTAACTCTAAAATTCGGTGCATTGCATCAAACACAACGACGTGCTTTCACAAAAAAGAAAAACTTTTAGCGATGCAATTTTAATTCATAATACAATGAAATGCTATTTTATAATGCTAAAATATATTCAAATCTTTATCATTTAGAAAAAAAATTATGTTAAAAAATTCGGTTTCTGTTCCATGTGATTGTTTTGTTTGGGTCGAATGAGAGACTTATATTGGAAGAATAACGCCCATCAAACCGTTTTAATCGCATACTGCACCTCCATCTATCTCTTTTCTCCATGGAAAATAACAGATCACTGTATATTTTAGTCGTCATTTTTTTCATAGCAACTGAAAAAAATAGTAATCAAAAACCTGTTATGTCAATGTATCGTTGGCTATAAAACCCGGTGAATGTTGTTGGTTTTATTTCGTTTTTATCTATGAATTTAGTGACTTTTAGTTCATTGTAAACTTACTTTACAAGAGATACATCAATTAACCTTTACAAAAATGTTTTTAAAGAATATCTGGGTGTCATATTTTCTTGGTTGTTTTTAAAAACTGAGAATGCAATTTTATTCTTTGGCGGAATCTTTGGCTAATAACTGCTATCTTGCGTCTAATACGCAGAACCGTAGTGAAAAATAGGGAGGGCTCAAGAGAATGTAGGGGGGCTCATAGTTTTCTTTTCTCTCTCTCTCTGATGCAGAAAGATAAATTAGTGCATATTCATATTGTAAGTACTCTGTTTCTTATTAAATTGTTAAAATAACAGCATTTTATGCTTAGAAAAGTATATGATGATGAAGTTTTGAGTGTATAACTGGTGCAAAATAGCCCATCATGTTAGCTTCATATGTACAAATAGGATAAGGGAGTGTTGAAACACTTATTTTAGATACAATTTAGCAACTCTGCAAAACTGTGAAAAGGTTTCAAAACTAAATTAGATTTTTAAACAATATTTCATTTGAATTTTCGGAACAGAAATTTATTGAGTGACCTTGGAATCTTTTCTAGGGGGAGCTCAAAATATTTTAGGGGGGGGCTGAGCCGCCCATAGCGCCCCCTTAGTTACGGCCCCGCTAATACGGAAGTACCGATAATTTTTAAAACTGTATATGATTACATAAATAATATGTTTCATATAAAATTGCTATTTGGAATTAGTTGGCAGTTTAAAAAGCCTATTACGCAGAAAAAAATTATTAGGCTTTCCAATTTTAAAATTTAAAAAAGTTTTTCACCTTTACTTTGTGATTCGGGAACCCCGGGTTCGGTGCACTAGTATATTATAAATGTAAAAGTGTGTCCGAAAAATTGGTATGAACTTGGCTTCAAAACGGATGGATTAATGTCTTTGAATCTTTGCATATGGATAGATTATAGGTGTGGGATGAACATAGGCTAATTTTTATTTATTTTATTCAAATATTTTCCTTAATAATTCAAAATTTAATAATTTTTCTTACAAAATCAATAGGCATTTTTCATATAAAATTTAACCATTTTCCTTTCCTGTTGCCAAGAAAATAAAAAAATGGAATAATAATTTTTCAGCGGCAATGAATTTTTAATAAAAAACTTCCACGCGAAAAACTATAATAAAATAATTTAAAAGAAAATAAATATGACGTCATGTTTGAAATAAAAATAAAAGGTGTATTCTTTATAATATATTTGTCAAGGATATTTGTTTAGTTAATGGGAATATTTGCGTAAAATATGGCGACATAAATTAAAAGTAAAAAGAATGAAAAAGAATTATATATTTTATAAAATGGTGCACTTATGAAAATGTGACGTCATAGTTGAAATAAAACAGGCACTTTATAGCAGTCATTAAAAATATAAAGGGTATGAATATCAGTAGCTAATGGAGTGAGATAAATAATGACGTCATATTTAAAATGAATCAGAAATATTTTTTACTTATATTAATTAATAAGTTATAAGTTACATACAAATGAATATTTTTATTCAAAACTTATAATTATCATTGGAAGAAATTTTTTGTGGGGAAAAGGCGGAAAATAAAACTACTGATTAACATATTTTTGGCTCGATTTTTTAACACTTTCGAACAAATTTAAAAAGTTATTATGCTTTCGGTTTGTCTGTCTGTCTGGTCGCTTTCTAACTTTCGTAAATATACTCCGATTTCCATGAAATTTTTGGACGTTCTTAACGTTTACCTAGCACGAATACCTACTGAAAATAAAGTTTCTACCATAATTAGTTTATTTACAGGGATTGTCAAAAAAAATTCCTTACATTACGGCTTATGGGGGAAATCATTTTAATTAAATTTAAGGATGTTACAACCTATGAAACAAATTCAAATTTATATGCTTTTACAAAGTGCACTAAAATATGCATTTTGTAAAGTATGTAGTGAAAGGGACACATATTCATTTACAGGGTTACAGAGAAGAATTCCATTGCATAAGAATAAAGGGAGGAACAGTTTCCGACATATTTTAATTATGGTAAACGATTTCATGTATAATCAAATTGATATACGTTGCTGAGGTTTAATGTGAATTATTTCATGCATAATACGAAGAGCATAGCATTTACAGGGACACACAAAACGATTTCAAATATTATATATTCTATTCGAAGTACTGTATATGATGGATGATGACAGTTGCATGGATGAAATGCATTTTGAATTAAGAAGTTTCGCTAAATGTATGCATATTAAATTGAGAGTATAAATGGTAATAGTATAAATAGTTAAATTTAGATATACAGGGTTACACAAAAGATCTTGGAAAGGTTACTGAATATGAGCGTAAGTTACTTATAGGTGGTTTTTAAATAAAATATGCATTTTTATTTTGAACTGCATTTAGTAAACTAAGAAATGCTTGGAGTATATATACAAAATGATATACAGGGTCCCGCAAAGAACTAGATACAAGATTGTCTTCGGATGATAATTTCTGAAAATGTAATTTAGATAGTCATAAGAAATATTTTTGTTTGATCTAAAAATTTTCGAAAGATACTTTCGTGTATTAAAGGCACTTGGAAAACTAATGGGCTGAACAAAAGAATTCAAGACTGTTTCTATCTATAAGTATTAATCGCTGAAAGGAAAGTTTTAACCAGCAAACAGATTAGCAAATAGGGATTATCAGAATTTTTTTACCATAAATTCGCGATAAAAAGATAATTGCACATGCTTTTCATCATCAAAATTTTTTGCTTGATTGATCAATTATTTCTTCTTTAAATGTGATGTGAATGAAGTCACGGGTAACAGCTAGTGTATATTTTATCAAATGTTATTTATTCTTAACAAGAAAAAATATATGTTATTATTCATTTATTTTCCGATGGCGCATCTATGCTGTTATAATATATGTTATAATTTTGATCGCATATCTTACAGGGGAATTTAATAATATTTCCTTTAAACACATTATTCTCTAATTAATAAAACAAATTGTTAATTTATAAATATTAAAGTCTTATGTAGAACAGCTAGATGTAAAAGATATTTTGTGCGAAGGTAGTGTATGCGTCAACAATATTATTATTGGGCACATAGATTTTCATTAAAGGTCTTATATGATATTTTGTAGATTATATTTTATGTTTGAGATTCCCCCACCCCTTAATAGCGTACTCTGCTGAAATTCGAAAATGAGAGAAAGACTGTTAATATAGGTGTTACATAATTATTATTACTTTATTCTTTCTTCAATACAAGAAAGTATTGTTATCGATTTTTTTTACTTCCGGATTTCGACAGATTTACACGTTTTATGCGTCAGAGATTCCAAAAAAAACATGTTTTTTTCAAATTGTCTGCGTGTCCGTGTGTCTGTGTGTCTGTGTGCCTATATGTCGCCCATCTAACATCAAAAAGTGTATGAAGGTATGTAAAAACTTAAACCAACTTTTTTGTGAATGTTTTTTAATGTAGCAAGCAGGTTCAGTTTTGAAATATTCTACCAGAAAGTAGGGGTGCAATAGCGATTTTTGTCCATTTTCAACATTTTACCAAATTGTATTGTATTGTGTATGAAGTAATGCATCGAATTGAACCAAAAGTGGTGGGCTCATAAGGGCCATTTTTCGTCCATCAGCACTTAGATCTGACATACATTTTTTTCATTAGTATACTTCATAACCTATAAGAATATAATAATACCTTGGATGGAAGTTTAATAATTGATCGGAAAATATCATATGTAATTAAGTAAATATGATCTATATTAATGACATGAACAATATTGTTGTTAGTTTTAACTCAAAAAATCAATAGTAAATGCAACACTAAATTCAAAATTATGTTGAATGGTGTTTAATAAGACTTTTATTTCAATATATGAAATATTGGAAATAATTATTAACAGAAATTATAATCATAGATTTTCATACACTTTTGGCAATATATTTCAGATTATTTTCTATCTTGGTAGCTTCACCAGAATCACTATTGGACCATCCAGCGGCCGCGTCTTGTAGTATATAATCATATTTAATAATTGTTTTTAAATTTTAGTTGAGTTACGGCACAAGTAAACCAGAAACCATAATGCGGAAGCAACATGCGTCTAGTACTCTAAGACACTTGCCACTACTTTACATTGGCAGTGCTATTCTGTGATGTTGCTTCGCTGTTTTTTATCCAAGTATTACAGACATAGTTTTTAGCACTCTGGGGTCGAACAATCAAACTATGGTCACAAGATGTGTCCCTTAGCATCCTCTGTTGCAAACTGTTGCTACTTATTTAGGAATCTTGAGGTTCATGTTCGATATTCATTTCTTGCAGGAGTTCTAAACAATCCCATAAAAATCTATCAATTCTCCCAATATCATTTAGCTTCAGCAACTCTATGATATTATGTGAATCTTTTTTAATATATATGTAAGCATGTTAGCGTAATTAATGTTTGAATCCGCAAAGTAAGTGACGAAGACATCCAAAATATAATTTGAAGTAGTGACGAATACCAGACGCTTAACGAAAGGTCTTACTTTAGATAACCAGAATGAATTTTTTTGAAAGGATTAGTCCGCACTTTTCTGGATATAAATGTACGTACTATCGAAAGTAATCATCACAGTATCATTGTCGTCATCCGGAATAAATAATCTTCCTGCTAAAGGCCTCGTATATTTTTCAATAACCTGTGTTCTGGGGATGTGTTCCATTCCAATGTGTTGTTGGGCAAAGCTCTTAATCAATGTTTGGTTTGCATATTTTACAGAAGATATTATTATTTTTCTTACATTGAATAATGTGGACTGAACACCATTAGAGAGACCTATTCTAAGTTTTACAAACTTACAATTTACAAGCTTACTAGTTTTACAATGCTTTTCAGATAACACTGAAAAGCATGTACGAGATTACTTCTTTTTTGAGAAATGTATTTTGAACTTTACTAGTTTAAAGATATAGCTAAAATGATACATAGATATAGCCATGAGAGCATAATAATCAATTTCGGAAAAGTATCCAAGTGTCCCAAAATCGATTACTTCTGCTTTGTACATTTCTGATATTGTTTTAAATACTTTCAATATGTATTTCATACATCGATGTATTTTCACTTATATAGCGAAAATCTTGCAGAGCCAGTTTACTGAAGATCGATAAAGAAATGTGAGTTTTACAGCATTGTTTTCACGATTCTAGTTTCTATAGACTTGAGTTTCAATAGATTTTGCTGCAATAACGAGGCAGTTCTTACGTTGACATATTATAAAACAAGTGTTAGAGTATTTACAATGAGGTATTGATAAATGTATATTAGGTTTCTTATTTGTGGTATTGTCGGCATTAATCATTGATGCATAATCTCTTATTGTTACATCACAATTAAAAAAAAGTATTTTGAGACTGAAGATCACAAAATACACACTATCTACATTTAGATCACTACTTAGAATCACTCTGTATATCGCAGTTTTTCGAACATCTAAGTATCGATATAACTTTTATGTTAGAACAGATGCGAAAAATTTTTCGCCAGACATTACAACAATGACACTGACATCCAAGCATTATTTATTAGTAATTTCTTTAATAAATATTTATGAAAATAGTTCCAGAAAACAACATTGACCTTTCAACAACGTAAATGGTTTTTTAAGTACGGCAAAACAAATCTGAACACTCTGCGATAACAGTGCGTTTGATTCTCGAGCATGATACATTTTTTTCTTTAATAGGTAGAAGCGCACACCGAACAAAAATAAAATAATCCTCATATGAAAGATTATAAAGAGTAGTATCATTGTTTATCTAAATTAATTTAATCCATCGATTGCTTCCTAAAAACAAATTAACTCAAAGACTTAAAAAATGACAAAAATGTAGAAAAAAGGCCAAAACTCTCTATTTTCGGGCTGTATTTTCCATGATTTACTATTTCATATATCATGTAAAGCTTATACTAAACAAAAATACGTATCTTTACTTATGCAAAGCCACGGAACAATTATCGGAATTCGAAACTTTTTTTTCCGGATATAGGATGAGAGAAAAATAACCCATATCAGCCCACCTCCTTTCTTGTGTAAGTGTTTGGCTATAGCTAGTTGGTCCTCCCTGAATTTGAAAAAAATCCGCCAGAAAGGGGCGCCGTAATAGCAGTTTTTGTGCAGTTTTCAATATTTTACCACAGAAAAGTGTATGAAGCCATGTATATAATTGAATGAAATTTTATGTATAAATGTTTGGCTAAGATCAGCATACCGTCTCTGAATAAAAAAAAATCAGCCGGAAGAAAGCGCTATAATCGCGATGTCTGTGCCATTTTTATTATTTTACCATTAAAAAGTGTTTGAAGTTATGCATAGAACAAAACTAAAATTTTTGTATATGATTTTTTAGAGCACTGTGAGTAGATCCTTCCTGAAATTAAAAAAAAAAAAAATTCTGCCTATCGTTTTAGTATTTATCGGCTACAGATACGGAAACTCGTTTTTACTCCGATGAATTGACTGAAGCAGAAATTTAAGATGAAAATCTTAGTTGGTATAGTATTGAATTAATAAATTATTGAATTAATGAATTAATTAATTTTTGAATTAATATTAACATTTTAACATGCGTAAATAAAGTTTGAAACATTAAAATGTACGTATGAGATAGAAGAAAGTTTCAGGCTTGTCACATCCAACTAGTTTATTTATTTTATTTATTTATTTATTTTTTTTCTGGAAAAATATATAACGTGATATTGAAGAAAATAATAAAAAAAAATAATAAATATTTTTTGTATTTTCTTCTTCGAAAATAATAACAATGAACAGCAAATTTTTAAATTAAAAATCGCGATCATACTTGTATAGTACACAAATAAATCATTGCGGATGTATCCTTTATTGAATGATTCACCCTTAAAAATAGTCATATGGCAGGCCAACGTTTTAAGTCCTCCTGCTATACCATGCATATGATATCATAATATATCATATGATTTCTATTTGAGCTAAATGATTTGGAAAAGAATATATACATTGACAAGTGAATGCGTTTCGGTAATATTGAATTCGAACCGAAAATATTTAAATATAGTCTACAATTCCATATATTTTCTTTCCGAAACAAGGAAAGACAAATTTCACTAAAAAGTTTCCTGTGTGAACTCTTGAATAAAATGCTGAGGAATAAATTTTATATAAAAGCTGCTCAAGCGGTTGAACCATTAATGACTGTTAAATGTACTCCACTCAACACTCTATACTAGTATGAAAGAACATGAAAGTGAACCTAGTTAAGAAAGAATACTTAAATGGGAAATAAATAAAGATAGATTTAGAGTTTTTATTCATTTATTTGAAAATTTTGTTTTTAATTCATTTAGTTGTATTTATTTAGTTTGAATGTTGTCTACTACTTAGCATGGACAATAAATTGTCAAACTTAAAACTATCGTTATCATTTTTTTCATTGTTTCTCTAGATTATTTTTATAAACAGTTTATTATTATTCGATTATTTAAAAAATAATCATGCTTTAATATAAATTAAAACTTCACAGAAGGCGATAAAAAACGATTAAAAATTTGTCATTACTGCGATAACATTGTCTAAACCTACTCCATATCAGTATATAATTTTACGTTAAGTGGACAAACATTTAAGTTGATGAAAAAGGTGTTAAAAACTATAAAGAAAATTATTATTCCATCGCGTATTCGTCAGACAGTTAACTTTAAATGAAAAAAAAGCTATCAGAAGCTGCAGTATTTAAAAACCAATTATGGCACATGACAATGCTTATGTTACAAAAAAGAGTTAGAAAGTTGGGTAATATTATACGAGTTTAATGACGAAAAATTAAATTCATAATAAATTGTAATAGGATAATTTATGATACAATGCAACATTATTTCATTTTAATAAGTATAGCTGATGCACATAAAAGCAAACCCACATATTTTACTACACAATATTGTCATAAATTTGTTTAATGTTGTTGCAATTTTCAACATTTTTAAGCGTTAATTTATAGATTTTATCAGCAAATTTATTTTTAAAGTTATTCAATAATCTATATATTAGTCAATCACTTTACTTGCTTTTAGAAAATTTTCAAAATTTAAATCTTATTTATCAAATTTCACTAAATGGAAGTACAGAGAATTTTAGAAATAGGAATAAAGATCCTATCTACCTGCCTGCGTATAATGAGATGTAGAGAAATTCAATTAGTGAATCATGGAGATAACTTACTGCGGAAAAAATAAATCAAATGCATTAATCACAAAAATAATTACAGCAAATGCATTAACTACCGCAATTATTTGCATTTTAACTTGGTAAATTAACAAAGGTATTTTGAAAATGTCTAATTAAGTAGCTAATTCAATACTAGAAAATTCCTTTCATATACAGTTTAATTTTGAGAATGATTTTTGAGTGAAATGAGTAATTAAACACAGGATGCATTCTGAATTTTTTTTTTTTCAATCAAAATTAACTCTGTGATTTAAAAAAAAGCAAGATTTGAAATATTTGAACTAAATTAAATAAAACAATGGAATTTTTTAGTGCGGAATGCTAATAAATTGTACAAGGTAATTTAAATGTATGAATAGTTAAATTGTGAATATTGAAAACTAATTTTAGTTCTTCCAAACACTAGTTGATTGAAGCCGGACTTCCCGGGAGTCATACTAAAGATAAAAACGAACTTTTTAAATATAAAATTAAAAGCTGTAATAAGTTTTCCACATGTAAATTGCTTTTTAGATTGCCAACAAATACTAAAAAAAGCATTTTTTAATCCTTTAAGTTTCCCGCAGATTTTTTCATTCTTGTTTAATTAATAAAGTGATAACTGCGGAAACTATTCGTATGAAGATTTGCATTTGTTAACTATACATATCTTATACAATTCAAAAAATTAACGTTCATTTCAATCTCGCGTTAAATCAGCCTTTGAATTAAAATATTATATGACAAAAAAAAAGTCTTGGTAACTTAATGGGTTAAACCGAAAGTATTAATTATGGAATTAAATAAAGCTTTGACTATACTAAAAGGCATATTTCCATATTGTACACATGTCAGAAGTTGTCAGCCAAAGATTTTGTTACTTACGGCAGTATTTTTGTTTCTGAACATTTCAGTGCTTCGAGTGCGTACTTCAATCACATGTCTGTTAAATTTGTATTTATTTATGATATTTTGTTTAATTATTTATCGAGGTTATTCGATATTTAAATTGAATAGTACTATTTTGTACTATTCAATGTTTCCATCAATTGCTATTCAATATTTTATAAATTAGTGGTATCCTAATTGTTAAATTTGTTTGAAGATAACTATTTTGTTTCATTAGTACGTTTTTATCTTCGTTTTAAATGCAGTCATAAAAACAATACTATTCATTACTTTTAATGGGTGTCATTACTGGAACAGAAAGTATCCATTTCTGGGTTTTTGATATATTTCTCTTCTTTAAAATTAAATATGCATTCATATTGAGAGATGAGGTTATGAGGATAGTTAAATATTGTTATTTGACTAATATAATATAGAATAAACTGGAATATAATCAATATAACTATCAATAAAAAATGTTTTAAAACGAATTTCTTAAGGGTGTCCATTATTGGCACACGCACCCTATATAAGGGAATAAAAAAATTGAAATGAAATGTGACTTATCGTGTCGTTTAATAAATATAGGTTGTATTAATATGTCTTTACAGCAATAAGATTTTAATTACATAAAAAAGATAGCGTGCATTACGGAAGTATTAAAATTAAAATAAAACTTAATTTGTCTCTGAGAAAAACAACAAAAAATATTGACTGTTGACGATGTTAAGAGTGTTTAATAATTTTATCTTATGCGCATTTTAAAACTATCATATATTTATGGGGGGGGGGGGGCTACCAATGAAACAAACACAACATGAAAGACTGGAATAAAAGAATTTAGTTTATTTCTGTCAATAATATAAATTAATTCTTATGTAAATTGAAATACTTTTTCTTAAAAAATTTAAACAATGTTACAAACTATGAATTAAATAAATATTGTCAATAAAAATATGATATTCCAACCTTTATCACGCTTTTATTTTTTTTCCTTGTATGCACTTTTAAATATATGATTCTTTTAAAATGCTCATAATAGCAACAAGAAAAATAATCACTGCATGGAAAATGAACTTCTATTCTATGAAAAAGTGGATATTTACTCCTACCAGCGGTGAATAAACGCACTGTTTTAGCAAGAGTAAACAGTCACTTCTCCGTAAGAGCGTCTATTCACTCCTATCAGGTGTGAAAAAAGCACTACTTTAGCAAGAGTGAATATTCACTCCTCCATAAGAGCGATTATTGACCCCAATTAAGAGTGAATATTGTTTACCAAGGAGTGAGTATTCACTCTTTCAGAGAACCAACAATTCCACTTTTGCTCACTTTTTTGAGTGAATTTTTACTCTAAAAAGGTTGGGCATATTTTGAGTTTGCGATAGAGTGAGTATTCACTCCCTTTTATTTAGAGTGCATTCTTATCATTATATTGTGTAATATTCACAACTAAAAACAATGAAATATAAAACAGTTTCACGTTTATTTTCATTAAACCATATCGTAATTAATTAAAGAAAAACATAGATTTCCTTATTTTTAATCTCTGCATAAATGTTATTTTAAAGTGAATATCGAAATTATATGAGGACCCTAGAAGCCAAGGGGTATAAGTGACAAAATTGAAAAAATTGAGTTAAGTGCACAGGGTATCTGGAATTATGCTTTTTTCATTTCAGGTAAAGAAATATAGGTCATTTTCTTATTATTTGCTGAGTTATAGAGATAAACCACTTTTTTCGAAAAACAAACAATATTGATTAATTATACATTTAAAGAAAATTGTACTCCTATTTTTTTAACAGTTATTGAAATGAGAGTTCAAAGATTACAATGCAACAAGCAGATGTTTCCTATTTCAATTTAGTCAATTGTTATTGAAGTTCTTATTTAACATCAATTACCTTTAAACTCAATTTACTCCAAATCGGCATTTTGTCACTTGTATCCCTTGGCTTCTGAGGTCGTCATATATATATATATATATATATATATATATATATATATATATTATGCGGCATGGCATTAAGAATCAGGCATCAAAGTCTTTTTTTTCCACTGTTTTTTTTTTTTTTTTTTTTTTTTTTTTTTTTTTTTTTTTTTTGACATTGAACTTGCGGAAGGCATAAAAATAGCGATTGTTTACAAATAAAAACTTTCAGTTCAAACGTAATAGCGCGAAAAATAAATAATTGACTATGACGAATGCGTGATTTGTTTCTTTCATATGACCTATTACTGCCTTGAAGAACAAAAAATCCAAGAGAGTTCGGATATGGCAATATGTGGTGGCGATGGATTTGACAATAATGCTTAGTGTCTAGGCGAACAGGACAGATGAACTGACGGAAGACAAATTACTACTAAAAATGCATAAATTTGACTGAAAAATTAATATCCCCTTTAGTGAAACAAGGCTGTACACTGTAAAAAAAAATGTCGATCTACTAAAAAAACTTCAGTGATCCTTGTAATTACTAAACATTTTTTAGTAATCTTAGTCAGTTACAAGAAAATTTGTAACAATTACTAGAAAAAAGTTAGCAACGAATAGAGTTAATAATTTTATATTTTTAATAGCTATTACTAAAACTCACTTGGTGTGGCCTTGATAGCATAGTGGTTATAGTAACGAACTCCAGGCTGAAAGGTCCCGGGTTCGATACTGACCACTGCCAAATACACCCCGAATGTATGCAGCGTAAGTACTCGTTAATAAAGGGATTATGAATATCCTGACGGAGCAGTACTAATGTTTGGCGCTGCCATCTACTGCGGTTTTGCCAAAAATCTTCCGCTCCAGAAGTCAGGATGCGGCTCGAAGGAAACCCCTACCCTTCGACACCACGTAATGGTTATTAAAAATAATTTTGGAGCTAATACTATGATTTGCTTGGTGGCTCATACTAAAAATTTTTAAGTTAGTTATACAAAAAATTCTTTTGTTCAGTTTACAAAAGAAATGCTTGTTTCGCTTGCAAAAAAAAGTTTGTAATGGTTACTAAAAAATTCTGTGGAATACAAATTTACTAAAAAATTTTTAGTAACCTCTTGAATTTTTTTTTTACAGTGTAATCATATATATTACGCTATAATCTTCAAAATAAGATTTTTTTATTTGTATAAAATATTACAGAAATTTATTAAAGTACGAGCAACAAAATTGTAGGAAATAATATTAACGATTGCACGGTAATGAATTGACTTTGCTTTTATTAGATTTTTTAAATTGTTATTTCTAATGAGGAAAAATATCAATTAAAGTAAGATTTAAATGCATTTATGTATGGAGGAGCAATTAAGAATATCAGAAGTATTTTTGTTATTTCTTCAGAAGTCCAAAATTTTTAAACAGTCGGCTTTGTCTTGGTCTAGAAGATGCCGTATTTCTGAAATTATACTGTACATATAGCCATAATATAGCTTTCAAAATGATATTTATTTTAAATTAAATGATACAATTTTATATCGTTATATTTTACAATTACACGTTAGTTTAATAAGTGGATACTTCATTCTCCCATACGAATGGGAAGTTAGTAAAGTAAATTTACATTTTCGTTCGTAAATATATACATATAAAAAATGTGACAATTTTTTAAAATAAATAAATGATTAGTAATTATAATTTCGTGAAACAAAATGTCCGAAAAATAAATATTACACATAGATATTCGTAATATAAAAATACGTGTTAACTGTATTTTACAAAATATCTAAAAAATAATAAAAAAAATACATTACATATTTTTCAAGTAAACAGTTGTACACTGTAAAAAAAAATTCAAGCGGTTACTAAAAATTTATAAGTAAAGTTGTATTCCACAGAATTTTTTAGTAACCATTACAAGCTTTTTTTTGCAAGCAAAACAAGCATTTCTTTTCTAAAATGAACAAAATAATTTTTTTGTATAACTAACTACAATCCACCAATCAAATTTTAGTTATAGCTCCAAAATTATTTTTAATAACCATTACGAAGGGCAGGAGCTTCCTTCGAGCTGCATCCAGACTTCTGGAGCGGAAGATTTTCGGCAAAACCGCAATAGAGGGCAGCACCAAACATTGCTACTGCTCCATCAGGACATTCATAATCCCTTTATTAACGAGTATTTATACTGTATACCTTCGGCGCGTATTTGGCAGTGGCCAGTATCGAACCCGAGACCTTTTAGCCTGGAGTCTGTTACTATAATCACTATGCTATCAAGGCCACACCAAGTGAGTTTTAGTAATAGCTATTAAAAATATAAAATTATTAACTCTATTCGTTGCTAACTTTTTTCTAGTAATTCTTACAGATTTTCTTGTAACCGACCAAGATTACTAAAAATTTTTTAGTAATTACAAGGATCACTAAAGTTTTTTTAGTAGATCGACACTTTTTTTTACAGTGTACAATGCACGTAAATATTAACGATAATTCAAATCATAATACAAATGTAGATTGTATGTCATTGAGGTACTATTGAATTACATAATTTAAATGAAACGTCTTTAACCCCCTGACTGCCCAGCCAAAGGGTAATATTGTAATGTTGTTTTCTCTGTAATTTATTAAAAATATAAAAAAAAGATGTTTTTTCCAACCTGATGCAAAATACGTTATTAGTATCGGTGTATAATCTTTGATAGCATCAATCCTAACTTAATTTTTCAGACCTGGGTTTTATTTGTGGAATTATACTAATTTAAATATTGCTTATGTTGCAGTGAAACCTGCAGCTTAGTGTGTGAAAAAATCAGCCGGCGGCAGTCAGGAGGTTAAGAAGACGTCTTTCACTATAATAAACGAACGCTAGTTGTCACCACAGTTCTAATTCCTATTCTTCAAATGCAAAAATCATGGCAGATATAATGCATCGCAAATAATAAATTCCAAGGTGAAGGCCCTTCAACTTTGTTTGAAAGTAATTGAACTTTGCCCAAAGCGGAAAATGATAGATAGGTTGAAATGAATAAATGAATTTACGTATCGCCCATTTCTAAATACGTGATAATTCATTTAATAAGATGACATGTCTGCTTAAATTAGTACAACAATTAATAAAACAAACTTTTTTAGTCTTTTCCAAGCTGGAATTTTTCTATAAGGGGTGGCTTATTTTTTATGCCTAGATATTTTCCGAAATTGTTTATTAGGGTGGGTAAAAATGTAAAAATATTCCTTTAAAATAAACGCTTGAAAAAATAAAATTTACATAAAAATTTAAATAAAAATAAAATTTAAATAAAAACTTTATTTAAAAAATTAAATAAAAATTCAAATAAAAACTTTTAAATAAAAATAAAATTTAAATAAAAACTTTATTTAAAAAATTAAATAAAAATTCAAATAAAAACTTTTAAATAAAAATTGAATAAAAACGTTTAAATAAAAATTTAAATAAAAAAAATATTGAAAATGCAACTTTTTTATTTAATACTAGAATCACCGAGGTGGGACGTCTGTGACCCAAGACGTGGCGTTTCGCTCGTATCACTGTTGATTTTCAATATAAAACTTTGAAACTGATTGACTTTTCCTGATTATTTAGTATAATGCTGCACGAATTTTTTTGAAATTGAAAGAAAACTTTTTTGTATACACATCTTTATACCTAAAATTACAATGCTGGGTCATCGCTGACCCGAACAATAGAATTGCATTTTTCATTAATTTCAACAGGAATTTTAACTCTACATTTTTTCAATAATAGATGAGTATTGCAAAGATATGTTCCAAAGTTCCTTTTCAGAAGAGAGAGAAAGGAATGTGCATATGTACAGGTGCGGAAGTGGGGGGTGGGGCATGATCACATATCCATTATGCATTTGAAAATCGAATATGCGTGTTTTTATCGTTTTACAAGCTATTTTCAGAATGTTTCAGAAAGTTGTTATTTAGGTTACCCCTTAGCAAGTAACTAAACAGAATATTTCCCCTGTCATAAACGACGCAGAAGAAAAAAACATATTGTTTGTTACATTCCAGTTTCGCACATTTATAGTTATGGCGCCATGACATAGGTTTTTCGACAGATAAAATTTTAAAATTGTGAAGCAAATTGTCTTTTAATTATTTTAGAGACAAAATTTAGTGACGAATTCAAGATTATAATTATCTGAAAATGCTAGCAATCTCGACATAAATGGCGAAACATTTTTTCTTATAAATGACTATAAAATTTCACCGTTCTAATCCAGTACAAATAGTTGTAAGCTGAATGAAGGTAGCCAAGTAAATGTTATGGAGAAAGTCATGAAACACAAATAAATCATTAAATATTTTGAAAAAAATTTAAAATAGAAAGAATTTTTAAAAAGTGAGAAAGATACAAAATGAATCTGTCTTCGAAGCGATTTGGAACATTGAACAATATGGAAAGTAGAGCCACAGTGTTCAATATTTTCTGACCTATGAAATATCTAGTGATTCAAGACGTATTGGTCAGAAATGTTTGAACAGTTTTTAAAGATACAACAGATTATAATATAAGCAGAAAAATTTTCTTGTTAAGAGATAGATAAATACAATGAAAAAGAGCGTAACGATATCTGTCCAGCACTGATATTTCTAACGAATAAAAAATGTTGCCAGATAAAACAAAGCTAAGACAATCAATTTAATATATTTTTGACGGAAACCTTTTATAATTTGTGTGTACATTATGTACAGAAAAAAATATAAATAAAAAATAACCATGGCAATTTGTGTGAATTGGGTGTATGGTAAACTGTATAAAAAGTAAAAGTGTAAGTAAAATAAAAAATCACTGATATGTATATGTAATTAAATTTATTGTATAGGAATATCTAATTAATATGTAGGTTATTACGCCATTTAAATCGAATCATATGTATTTATATTATTTAAAGAAGGTGTCAAATCCTCAAAGCACTTATTACAAAATTAGAAATAAAAAAATTCTTTGTGGTATCTATTCTGAAAATTTCATATTGCGTAAGATTCTAGAAGCTAAATTATATTAAATCTTAATTAAAAATCATTTTATTCCTCTTGAATACCTATTGCGTGTCTTTATCTTCCATATAAAACAAGAATAGCGACTTTGAAATCCATGGTCCGAGATGACCCAGATCGGTAGTTCTAGGTATACAAAAAACGCGTTAATTCTAGTGTTAAAATGAGTTTCCCAAATATAAATGTTAACTTCAGCATCTAACCTATTGCAAAATACGATAAAACAAAAAACATAATTAAAATTTAAATTTTATAAGTTTAGAAGCATATGATAAACTTTGTATATAGGATATGATAAAAATTTGACCGAATCTTTGCATTCAATTATAAAATATTTCATGCTTTATAATTACATTAACAATAATGAATCGGTTGCTAAAAGATAAAAAAAATGCCAAGCAAAAATCAAAAAATATACACGTTGCGCCGCTTTATTTGAAAGCATTGTATATGTCCGCCTACCTTCTTTATTTGATTCGATTGATCACATTGCACCAGGGGTTGTACATTTCTGGGAATTTTTCAGGACAAATATCAGTATTTATTTATAGAAATATACATCTAGACTTAACGTACGAAATGACACTTTATTTTAAGAATATATTTTCTATGAGAAAATACTGGTGCTGAAGATTTTCTTGGTCTTAAAATTTCAGGACATGTACGACCCCTGCATTGCACCAATCAGCAGAATATTGCTGTAGTACTCTAATTTTGGGATACTAATTGAAAAGAAAATTGCTATGCGTTTTATAAATAAATAAATATAAAGTATGTACATGTTATAACAAGTTTACATACGCGAAAATAAATGAAAAGAAATTTGTTACATTAATTATTAAGTAACAATAATGGATAAAAGTAGAAAATGCTTAGACGAGTTAGAGAAACTTATTGAACAAGATTACGTCTAAAAAAGTAACGAAATTTGTCACTTTAGCAGATAACAAATTTCTTATTTCCAAAAGCGAAAATCGATTTATAAATAATGTGAAGAATAGAGGTCTTTATCCTACTATTACTTCGTCTATCTCTGTAAGATTGATTTTTGTATGTTTATTTTTCTTTCTGTTTGCTTTCTGTACATTGCATTATAATAAAAAATATACGCATTGAATCCTTGTGTTTCTTTAACTTTTCTCTATTATAATACAAAAATGATGTTTATTTCACTTTTGAAATCATTATGCATTCAATAATGGATTTTTTTTTTTATTTACGAAATTGAAATTTAATAAATTTCGCTTTCTAAAAAGTATTTCCCAATATATATATTTTTTTTCATTTGTGATAAATCATAGGAATGCATATGGAATAGATTTATGCATTAATGATTTTTATTCATTTATCAATGTGCATTTGCATTCGAAAGTTAATGTTCTGCGCAATCAAAGCATTTTCTCAAAGTCGATTTGAGCATCTCATATATATACTTACATTTTTTATAGTTAAAATAATCAAATAAATAATCAAGAGAGTGTGAAAAAAGTGAAATTAATTATTGTTAATACAAAAATATGCATGTGTGTAAATTAATTATTTTTGTTTTTGTTTTTGTTTACTATTACGCGGAAATAGCGTACGCCAAGATACTCACCTGATAAGAAAGCAAATTTAGTAACTCTTTGAATATAGTAAATTTTTACACTAAATGCTTTGCAAATTTGAAAAAGGAGACATAAATTTATTGTCAGATTTGAATTTTTACAATGTACAAAATGACAGACGCTTCTTAAACTGCGAAAATCTGTTTTCATCACAAACGAAAATATTCTATATAAACGCTTCCGAGTCGCCCAATAATCTGATTATTATTCCTTTATCGTCAGAAACCTCAGAAAACTATTCATATTCAAAATTAAAAAAAAATAATAATATATGTTACAGTAAATACTTTATAAGGCAATTTTTTATGTAAAACGGAAATATGTTTAAATCTTGAAGATCTTTAAATACTTGCGAATCCATACACAAAAAGTAAAATTTGCCGGAAGTGGAATTTTTTCTACTAGGGAAAATTTCAAAATAGATCGCTTTTCAATATGATTGTTCTAAAAGCTCTCCCCTAGAAGAGGAAGATTTTTAACTTTGAAACTTAAAGACGGATATTATCCATAGTGCTGCTATAAATACTATACAGACGTTTTTAGCCTAGCAATTTTATACAAGCTGATTTTCATATGTGGGATTGATCTTACTCAACTATCCTGGAAACCGTCATCAATCGTTACGACAGTGATCAATGAGGCTACTTTAATAATTAAAAAAAATACCTCATTCAAAAATAAAAGAAATGCAACCTGATTAGAGAAGATAGCCACTGCAATAATAATAATATCCTTCAATTTTTTTGACACTTACAAGGGGATCTGATTTGGCGTTACTCGCACGTAGCGTTGAGACTTTGTGCATTTTAAAGTCCAATATTAGGAAGCTTGGGAATTTAAAAAATATAAATTATTTAAATTTAAAAATATAAATCATTTAATAGCAGCTTTATTCAGCAAATTTAAAAATATGAATTACTTAATAATAAATACAAACTATTAAAATAGTTTCAAAAATCCATCAAAAATCTACGAATTTGGTTTAGAAAAATTACAATATTCTATTCACATTTTCGATAGGAAAAAAGTTGGCATATTTTCAAAGTAGAGTTTTTCGTCAAAAATAGCCAAATTAATTTAAACTTTTTAATTTAAATTAAAAAAGTTTAATAAATTATTTAAATTTAAAAATATAAATTACTTAATAGCAGCTTTATTTAGCAAATTTAAAAACATAAATTATTGAATAATAAATAGAAACTATTAAGAAAGTTTAAAAAATCCTTCAAAAATTTACGAATTTGGTTTTGAAAAATTACAACTTTAAATGCACATTTTAGACGGTAAAAAAAAATGTCATATTTTCAAAAGTAGTGTTTTTAAAGAACAATAACCGAATGTCATATCCCCGAAATAAGGCAAACGAAAAGTTTGTATTACCATTATCCCGGCTTATATCACTTCTGGCATAAACTAAACAAATAAAAATCCATTAATAAAAAAATAAAGTATACAAAATATGCGTGTAAACTATTATTTTAATAGAGAATTTTTATCGGTTCGCTATCGTTTATATATAGGACTACAAAATGCATCAGATTTCATTACTAAGTGAGAGCAACACCAAAAGAGATTCCTTTGCCAATTGCTTTTAAATAATTTACGTTTTATTTAATACAGTTCAAAAATTCTCACCCTTACTTTAAAACAGTCAAGCCGATTTTTTTTTATTGCTATACTTTCTTTCTGTCTGCGAAAAAAAGATTAGAAAACAAACATTTTTTGTTTTGTTGCAGAAAAAAATACATTTTTGTTTGATCAGTTGATTTAAGCAATAAGTGAAAGGGAAAGGGAAAATAAATTTTCTTAAGGGCCCTTGTCCTTATCTTGTTTGTGATTATTTTTCTAGTTTTTATAGGTAAAATTCCTTAAACAATCTAAGTAGTTTATTTTTAACATTACGACATAAAAGCAATTTACTGGTTTAGATGAAATCTACATAAGTCTTTTAAAAATTACTGAAGTAAACAAATAACGCGTTAAAAAAAAATCTTTTTTCAAACAATGTTTTCCAAATTATCATTTTTTTTCTCCATTCGTATTTAACTAGAGCTGTTTAAAACTTCCCACTGGCAAGACGGACATATTTTTTTAAAAGAAACACATTTTAATAAGGTGTGTTCTTAATTTTGGTAAAAATTAGAAATATTTGTTTGTGTTTTACTTTTTAAAATACATATTAACAAGTTGGAAATTGCACGTGAAGCGTAGCAAATTAGGTGCGTTCATACCATAACGAAGTTTTAAAAATATTACTTTCATATATCAATCTCATAAAATTGTAAATAGTGAATTACAATTAAAACGCTTATCAAACAATGTTCTTCCTATACCATTACGTAATGGAATACTTTTGTGTGGCCTTGTAAATCAATAACAAATGTTCTTTGCACCACAAATCATGTAAGATGTATATTATAATATGTACTTTATAGTTACATATAAATTTTATTAAGTTCGCATGAGTGTAACACGATTAAAATGCATTTGAAACATTTTTACCCATTGACCATAATGTAACGGAATACTTTTGATTATCCCTGTAATTGATCTATGCATCCGATTTTCATAAAATTTGAAATAACTCGACAAAATTATGTAATAATTATGTATTTTAAATTTCAAACGTATAGAATATATTTGAAACTTTTTTCCCCATTGACCGTAATGTAATGGAATACTTTTGATTGTCCCTGTAATTGATCCATGCATCCGAGTTTCATAAAATTTGAAATGACTCGAAAAAATTATGTAATAATTATGTATTTTAAATTTCAAACGATTCGGTTGCTTAGATTTTGCGTTGTTATATGCGGACAGACGGACTGAACGACCATTATAGGTGCTACGTATTATATAATTACGAACGCACCTAAAAAGGCACTATCTTAAAAAAATATAATTATAAATAAAAAGATTATTTATTGAAAATATTAAATGCATCGCTAGAAATATTTTAAGAGCCATTAAAAAGTTAACTGATAAAAAGATTCATTAAAGAAGATTATCTTTTGAAAGCAGCATAATAAAGTTGTCGAGTTTTATAATAATATCTAAGGCGTATTTCCTTTCAGGGAATCGCTATTTTTAACCGTTGTGTGTTAGAGATAAAAATTTTAATATTTTAAGTAAATTTCTATTAATTAAGTGCAAATAATCTTAAGTTATTTATAGAAATCCATAAATACTTTCTTAGCAAACAACAGAATGATTTCCTTATTCTTAAAATTTCATTCATGGTAAATTCCAATAGAAGTTAAGATTCCTAATCAATCCCTGTCAATAGATTGATTATAATCGTTAATAATGGATTACAATCCGGTGTGAAAATGTTATATTTGAAAGAGATATATTTAAAAATATTCAATTCTTAATCATCCTACTCCATTGTTTTATGTGCACTATCAATCATACTTATTATTCATACTAAAAACGTCATATATTTGAAATAGTGCAAACTTTAAACATAATCCGTAAGATTTCTATATTTTAAAAATATTTTTGGGTATGTTTATTTTTATACATAAAAAATAAATATATGCAAAATATTTCATACTGCCTAATGCTGATTGGTGAAGATGTCAAAACATTTATTTCACTAAACTTGAAGACAAAAGCAAAAGTAGAAATAAAGACTTTAAGGAATCATTTCTAAAAAGATTTCTTAAAAATATGTGTTATAAATACTAGGATAGGAACTTTAATAGTTGCAACACTGCTGTAAAAGCGCTAAGTAACAAAACCAAAGATTGTCGCTCATATCACATCTCAGCTCCGTACCTACCTTTCCTCTCGAAAAAAATAATCATTCTTCATTGTTGAATTAAATTTTCTGCATACTTTTCTACAGATGTTGTTTAAGAATGGATCGTAAATCTGGAATACTTTAATGGATGCAAATTATGTCATTTTATAAAAGAAAATCGTCCATTTTTTAGGTAGATTTCGTAAGAAATACTACCTATTGCAATCGCACCAGTTTATATATATATCTATCTATCTATCTATCTATATATATATATATCTCACTTTTTTATGGACACGATAACTTCTATAATTCTTCACCAATCTCCACCAAACTTGTACATAAAATCAATGGGGATAAAATCTTGGCTGAGTTCGTTAATGGGCAAAATCGGACCAAGGGGGTCGGAATAGGGGGCGTTTTTGTGAAAACCGAAAAAACGCCATAACTTCTTAATTAAAGTAGATATCGAATCAGTTTAAAGTTTATAATACTTCTTAAAAATGGGCCAAAAGTATATACATGACAGATTTTTGATAAATTTAGAAGTGGGCTCAAGGGGCGAAAAAAACAGGGATTTTGAGAGAAAAAAATTCATAACTTCGTCAATTTTCAAGATATGAAGTCCAACTAAATTTTTTATAAATGTTCTTAAAATTATCTAAAACTTTTGTATTTACAAGTTTTTGATAGGACCAACTTTTACCGATGAAAAAAATTAAAAACGAAAAGAAAAAGGGCGCTGAAAAAAGAGAAAAATCCATAATTCCGTCAATTTTTAAGATATCAAATCTGATTAAATTTATTTTACATCTTCTCAAAAATATCTACAACTTTTATATTGACAAGTTTTTCATAGGACCAATTCGTATAGCAAAAAAAAATTAAACAAAAATAGGAGTTGGAGAAAAAAACCTCAAATCCAAACGGCTTATATTCTGACTCATTTTTAAATTCATTTTGATTTTAAACGCATCCAAATGGTAGATCCTCTTATTTAGAAACTGTATAAAGTGACGCATTGGTCAATTTTCTGATAAAGGCAGAATATATTTCAAAAAAGGCTACCAAAAAGGGTATTTTGAACAGAATTTCCGAAAATCATCGGGACTGAAAATTAAAGGAAGTATTCAAATAAGAAATTGCGTTTTTTTCTGACTCGCTTTTAAATCAATTTTTGTTCTCAAACGCATCCAGTTTACAGATCCTCTTATTTAGGAACTATATAATGTGATGCACTGGTCAGTTTTTTGATAAAGACGGAATATATTTCAAAAAAGGCTACCAAAAAGGGTATTTTGAACAGAATTTTCAGAAATCATCTTGACTGAAAATTTAAGGAAGTGTTCAAATAAGAAATTGCGTTTTTTTCTGACTCGTTTTTAAATCCGTCTTTGCTCTCAAATGCATCCAATTTACAGATCCTCTTATTTAGGAACTATATAATGTGATGCATTGATCGGTTTTTTGATAAAGACAGAATATATTTTGAAAAACGCTACCCAAAAGGGTATCTTGAACAGAATTTCCCGAAGTCTTCGCGATTTGAAAATTTAAAGTTTTCACATAGCAAATTGCGTTTTTTATGACTCGTTTTAAAATCCATTTTCGCTCTCAAATGCATCCAATTTACAGATCCTCTTATTTAGGAAATATATACTGTGACGCACTGGCCAGTTTTTTGATAAAGATAGAATATATTTTTAAAAATGCTGTCAAAGTGAGTATTTCGCACAAAATTTTCCGAAGCAATCATGATTAAAGATTTAAGGATGTATTCAAACAACTAATCGGTTATTTTATGACTCATTTTTAAATTCAATTTTTTTCTCAAATGCTTTCAACTGACAGTTTTTTGTTATTCAGGAACTGTATAATGTACGGTTTTGGTCGGTTTTTTAATAAATTTAGAATCTATTTCAAAATATGTTGTCAAAATGGCTATTTGAGCTCAATTTTTCTTAAGATGATTCTGATAAAACCAGTTTTTGCAGAAAAATGAAATTAAAACTTTTTCATAAACGGCCAAATGAAGTTATTAAACTGGGTTTATCTCTAATCATATACATATATATATATTATTTTATTTTATTTTATTTTATTTTTGTTGAAATGAGCTCTCTTCGAAATCTACCTCCGCCTATAGGCCCAGCCGACAGGGATTTTTTAAAACTGAAATAGTGTACCAAGTGAGTCATAAATATCGAAACAATAGGCTATCTCTTTAAATATTGGCCCTAGACCCTTACTTCCAATTGCAAAGTTTCATAAAAAAGGTGAATTTTTTTATAAGATAAGTTGCAACTACATGGGGGGGGGTCTATTTTAAAAATTACGTCACGCGCATGTGAAGTGACACAAAAACTGGTCCTTGTATTAGCTTGCGGTATAAAGTATCTGTTGTTAGGATGTTTTCAAAACAAGAACAAAGAAATTGGATAAAACTGAATGTTCCAGAGATCGTACAGTATGACAACGTCATCTAGGTCTTCCAGATACTTGCGGGGAATCTGCATTGCATTACAGAATTATAGCAATGTGGGTAAAAGATTTCTATGAAAGACGCCAAAATGGAAAAAAACATGCATCAGACAGTTCGTCCTAGTGTCAACCAGACAGAAGAGGTGTTTCCGCATTAATGAACAGTTATTGACACCAAACGAGTCTTGAGGTAGCCCGAGAAGCAATATTTTGTGTATCAGCCAAAACTGAAACGGCAATGAAACCAATAGCGTCATTACGGGCACATAGAAGCTGGAAATTTTGTCAAAACTCCAGGAATGTGAAAGTTATGGCGATTCTCGTGTACGACTGTGATGGTGCCATCCATCTTAACGCATATTGTTTCCTAACAGGAGACCGTCAATGTGCACAATAGGGTGGAGCGAAAAAAATTTTTTTTTTTAAATCAAAAACGGGTAGGTGCCAAAAGTTGCCTTTATACTAGTACATCAACTGCGTGAAATTTTACCGCTGAAAAAAAATGGCTTGAGTCTGCGCTTTTGCTCCAAAAATCGAAATTTTGGGTAAAATTTGTCATTTTTTGACATGTTTCCAAAAAAGTTAAAAAAATTCCTACAGAACTGGTCAGTATTTAAAAGTGTTGCTTAGACCTTTATATTTATCTGCTTAACATATTTAAACTATAAAACAATATATGTAGTCTGTATAATTGGAGCAATTCTGACAACTTTTTGTGAAAAATCAGCGTTAATCTCTCTATTGGAGCATACAACGAAATGTTCTTTTGAATGCATTTCTTACCTAGCTGCTTTCAAAACTACTGTGCATATAACTCATAGAAATGGTTGCATTATCCCACCCGTCTCAACCACCCAATCATCTAGGCCCAGTGTTTTATTTATGTATTGAATTGTTATTTTTTTCCCGAAGACGAGTATAAGTTTTCTATATATCAAAGTAATTTATCTCTTCTTTGTAGTCATAGACTTTGGATGATTTGAATCATGCTGGTGTGACCTGCTGCACGTATATTTTTATACCATGTATAACAGAAGAGAAGCTGAGTAATGTATTGGGTATGTTCTTAATTGAACCTAGTCAGCAATCTATTATCTTCATTTAAATTTCATGCAATTAGTACATTATGATTGGAAGTTCTGTTATCACAGCATTCTTTCAATCAATTACATTTTATATGCAATGATTTGCCTAAAAATTGATTGTATGAATTCAGTTTCTAGTATGCAATCATTTATTGAACCTATTACATTGAATATATGCTGAGAAGTTAGTTGTTTAATATTATGACGATCGTCACAGAGGATTGCAAACAAAATTTGCGTGTAAAACAACAATATTTCTAAAGAAGTTTTAGTATGCTTTATGTCGTTTCCTGTGATGTTCTGTAGTCTAGTAATTTCTAAAAAGATTTTAGATCTATTATTTAGGTGTGTTAAAAATTATATTTACTTAGTCATTGATATAATTTGATGCTGATTAGTTTTTGGTGGGAATCTCTAAACAGGTGGCCCTACTGTACAGGCTTTTGTGCGATTTCCGTAATAACTGTATCTCTACAATTATACGACTAGTGTCGCCCGTAATTGCAGACACCTTTTACGTATCGAGCAATAGCGATTTTAACAAGAAAAATATGATGTTGATAGGGCCAAAACAATGAAAAAAATCGAAATCGACGTGATAAAAAAATGAGGTTTAAATCAACTGACGCATTTAAACAGTAATTAAAGAAGGTGAGAATGGCAAAACTTAAACAAAATCTGAAATCGAAACTATACAGGATGGAGTTAATCACCTAGAAATTTTTAAAAAGCTTTTAAACATTAGGAGTCAATCTTTAAAACTAAATGCACTTTTTTGCATCAAATGTTTTTGTTTCAGTATTTCTCATTTTTAAACTGGCATAAGTAAATAACCGTCGATTATGGTAAGAGTACAGCGAGTTCAAAAGTTTTTTCAACATCTCAAAAAAAAAAAAATGCCCAACGCGACGAAAGAAGATTTCTTCTTAGAAAATTTACTTTTAAAAATATGATTTGTATACAGAAAATTGCATCTTTTTTATATTGCTATTTTAAATACTTTTATTTAAAAAATGTATATATTATTTAAAATACTGAATCAAAATTAAAAATTAGACATTTACATTTAATCAAAAGAAAAAAATTCAACGCGACAAATAATAGTTTGAGTTATAACAATTTTAATTTACTATAATTTTTTTTTAAATTATTAAGAAAGTTTATTATGTTATAATGCTTACAAATTATATGGTTAACCATTACAAAACATTCAAAATCCTTACTCTATAAATAAATAAATAAATAAAATAAATGTTTCCTGGACACATTTCAGCAATGTTAATTACGCGCATTTCAATTTGTGTCTGATCCCTTGAAATCTCACGATTTATTAAAATTGCCATAATTCTTTGAGTTTTGAAGATATCAAGATGAAATTTTAGTTGTTCAATTCAAGAATGGATAAGGAAAAATTTTCAAATTGGAAGTTTTATTCTCTGGGGTCGTATAAAAATTTAATTTCGTATTTTTTAAAATAGACCCCCCCCATGGAGTTGCAAATTATCTCATAAAAAAATTCACCTTTTTTTTCATGAAACTTTGCAATTGGAAGTATGAGTCTAAGGGCAATTTTTAAGGATATAGCATATTGTTTCGATATTTATGAATCACCGTGTACCTTTGTAGATGCCCGTAAGGCATGGTGACGTCACTGCAACGTCTTTGTGAAGTCACATTGTGAATTTGTGACCATCGATTGTCGATGTGACGTCACGTGTTATGGCCATTTTAGAGCTCGTTTGTGACGTCACATTGTGAAGTCACGGTGTGACAAATTTATGAAAAGTGTGTCATTTGTGATAACTGTGACAAAAGCGACAATATTTAAATTGCCAGAAACATGTTTTTTAAAGTAAAAAACATGTTTTGAAGAATATTTGTAATTTTCTAAAGATTTTTAAGAAAATCAGATCACTGTGACGTCACTGAGTGGAGGCATTTTTGACACAGATGTGATGTGACCAAAGTGATTCACAGTGACGTCATTGTGACGTCATTGTGACCATGCATGCTATGCGGGTGGTCATTATTTTTACCCGGCTGCTTTGAAATTTACTACGAGCAAAACTTGATAATAACGTAATCGAAATCTCACGCTGATCAACCGCAATATTTGGCAATAAAAATAATAAATAAAACGTGTGCCTTTTTAGAATATTTGTGCCATAGAGTGTGCTTGTTTGACTGATCTTTCTTGAAAAAAACCTGATTATGTTACAGAACATGACGATTCTCGTCTGGATGATTTCATTTCGAGAGTTAAAAAAAAAAGACTTGGCAATAATTTAAGGATTAGAAAAAAGCTGCTTTTGGCTAAAAAAAAATGCATTTATGTAAATTTTAACTCAGCTAAAAAAAGTAATAGTATTCTTTATATTTTTACAGGAATGTTCCAATTTATAGTTTGTAACCAATACTGCATTTTAAAAAAACTTTTTTTTTCGCACCAATTTCAGTACGGTTTACTTAAATCAAATTTCACTTAAAATAATAAAACGAAGATAAAAATAAGAGAAAGAAGAAGAAGAAGAAGAAATGATACTGTGAATTAAAACATTTTATTTAATAACCAAAGATTTCTTTCTAATTTGTAACGCGAACCATATGTATTTTTAAACTATTCACAATCAGAAAAATATGTTACAGAAATTATCGCAAAATACCAAAAAGTAAGATATTGTGTTTTTTTTCTTCTAACGGTTTAAATAGTCCGCCTGAAAAAAAATAGCAAATATATGCGAAAGATTTGTTTTATGGAATTGGCATTCAAATTTATAACCTACACGATTGCAATTTAAAATGGACCCGGCAAATCTCAGCGCACCTTTAGAAAGCTTTCGATATACATAAATTAGAACCATAAACGTCATAAAAAATTAGTTTTAGAAATTTAATGTTTTTTTTATTATACTAAAATCTGAAGTAATCAAATTAATAAATATTTTTACACTAAGCTCTGACTTATTTGTATTATTCATTCAACCACAAAAAAAATTATAATTAGACGTAGCAGCAATGAAAAAAAAAGTATTTTCACAAAAAAACTTCCTCTTCAACTCCTGCCTGTAGAAGGGTTATACATTATATCATTATATTAAATCTCTTTAAAATATATAGATCGATGGAACAATTAGTCAGCTATTAAAAAAATCCCTGTCGACTTGGCCTATAGGCGGAAGTAAATTTCGTAAGTTATTATTTCAATAACAAAAAATAAAATATAGTTACAGAAAAACTCAGGTTAACAATTTTTTTGACCGCAAAAAGCAAATTTTATTTGAAGAAATTTTAAGAAGCACATTTATGGAAGTTATCGTGTCTAGAAGAAAGTGATACATATATATACATAGATAGATAGATAAACTTTTTTACTGATGGTAGTTTTGGGGTCTAGATGTCATGATCGAAAAATATTTTCATAAATTCCAGCATAGAAGCGACCGCAATAGGTAGTATTTCATACGAAATCTACCTAATACGACTTCTACAATTGTTGACAGAATTTTAACTTTTGAATTTTCTCCAGATTTTTTTCGTGAAATATTTTACTGTGTGCGGGAATTTAATGACACATGTGAGCAATAAAAAAATCTTTCATTTCAACTGAAAGGGTGGTGGTGGTGCAGGAATATTTCGTCGTTTCTAAAAATAGATAGCGATAGTTGGTAATAAACTCATATTTGTAATATAGCGAGAAATTTAAATAGTGGACTTAAACTGTAGAAATCATGATCTTTGAAAATTTTCGTAGTTACAAAATTTTACGTATTTAACTTTACTTTTGTATTTCTTGGAAGTTACTCTGTTGTATGCTTTTACATTTTAAAAATAACAGTAGTCTGAAACCTCAAGTTCCGAATAAATATTAACTTATGAAACTTTTAGACCATTTTCTGCTATTATTTCCTTTCTTTATTTATTTTTTATTTTTTGAAAATTTTAGAAACTTTTCATAGTGAATAATTATTTCTGAAGAGTAATTATTGTCAAAATGTGAAATGTCTATCCAAATCAATATTACAAAATAGCAATTTTAGAGCTTTTTGTCTTATTTCATTATCTTTAACTTCAAAATGTTAAAAACTTTTATTAAGGAGTAATTATATATTAAGAGTAATTATCTTAGCTAATTTTGAGGCTAACTCAAACAATATCTTAAATTATAAATTCTAGAACATTGAATACTACTTCACCAGCTTAGAATTTCTTGTACAGACATAAAAATCATCCTTTGTTGGACCTAAGTTAAGGCCACCATTGTTTTTTAAATTGTCTATAGAGTTCTTTACTGTAGAGAGAGTAAAATTGTTCTACAGAGTACCACTACTAAAAAATGAAAACAAGCATATTTCTGTTTAATCATAGTGTAGGTTTGTTTGCATACAAAAACATTTGTGAAATCCTATTTTATGGCAAATATTAAAATTTTCTACATTTACATGTGGTAGTCCCACTGCAGTTTCTCAGTATCTACGTAGATTTTCTTATGACGATAGGCATCTACACAGATTTTCATAGCTTCATTTTCAAATAGTTATTTTTATAAATATAGAAGAATTTTTTTTCCTAATTATCCCTTTTTAATTGAAATATCTATATTGTAGTAGCTGTTTTACTTCGAAAACTCTCAAATAAAGATGCGATGTTGTTTTAACACATATTTAATTACATTTTATACATATGTTTATGAAAAATATGCATTTTCTGTTTCGAATGATGTCAATTTCAAAGGTTCAAAACTATCAGGAGAATCAGAACTTTTATTGATCTATAAAACAAAGAACACGTGTTTTCGTTTCTTTTGTAAATTATTGAATTGTTTTTTAGTTAGTGGCAATTTGAAGGCAACGATTAAATTAGCAATTAAAAAGGAGAGATTTCTATAATGTTAAAATATGAAAGGAATAGCGTTATATACATTTTAAATGGGTGCCATTTCCTTATTTTTTTATATTTTTTTACCGGACCTTCGAAAGGCACATCCCTAAATTAAAAGCTTTCGAACAAGCTATTACACGTCGTTGAATGTTTCATGGTTTGGGTTATAATTGAGTTGTTTATCTTTTTTTGTTATTTCACGAGCAAAAAGAGCCAAAACAGGGGTTCTGGATCTCCGAAACTAGTCGGTGGATTTGGATGAATTTTTGCAAACTTTGAGATCTAAGGTAGGACACTTCTCCTTTCGAATTTCGTCACGATCCGATGATTGGTTCCAAAGTTTTTGAGAGGCAAACTTTGGACTTTATCATTAGATCCCTCTTTAACCCTCTAATGTTATCTGAATGTTAAATGTTGTAAGATTTCGTAATTTCATTACATTATTTAATGTTATGCTTACAAAATTTCAAACTTATTAACATTATAATTTAATTAAGAAAATTTGTGTTTGTACTATTTACTTTGTATAACTATTTAATTTCAGAACTTTTTTTAACTATTATGATTTTAGTTACTTAATTTCTTAATATTTATTATAAAGTTCATATTTGCATCAGAATGTGACAATTTTTATAAATGCATTTTGTAAAACTTCTATTCAAATTTTACTATTTCGGGATCTTTATGTAGGAAATCTGCATAATTAATTTAGTCTGTAAAGAAACTTTAAGATAATCTACTTTATTTAAAATGCCATTTAGAAAAAATCTAATTTGAATTTCCATTAGACTACTACTATTGCATGCTGTAACTATAAATATTTGATATAATTAGTAACCATTTTTGTTATCGCAAGGACAAATATTAACTTTTAAATATAATAACACGACGCAAAATTAAGATATAAGAGAAGCCATTACATTGGGAATTTTGAAGATTTTCTAATAAAAGGAATTTCATAAAATATAATGCATTTAATTTTGTAAAAATGAAGCCATATAAAAACACATTTTTTTCTCTGGCTTTTCATTTGAAATACAATTCAAGTGAACTTATTTAAAATTTTATTTTAACATATACACTGTAAAAAAAAAAAAAAAAAATCAATAGGTTACTAAAAATTTCTTAGTAAATTTGTATTCCACAGAATTTTTTAGTAACGATTACAAGTTTTGTTTTTGCAAGTGAAACAAACATTTCTTTTGTAAACTGAACAAAAGAATTTTTTGTATAACTAACTTAAAACATTTTAGTATGAGCCACCAAGCAAATTTTAGTAATAGCTCCAAAATTATTTTTAGTAACCATTACGGTGCCCAAAGGGCAGGAGCCTCCTTCAAGCGCATCCAGTGGATAAAAAGACAGACTTCTGAAAGGGAAGATTTTCGTCAAAGCCGCAATAGATGGCAGCACCAAACATTCCTACCTACTCTATTTTGACATGTTTCTAAAGGGGAGGGAAAATTCAGAGATCATTACCCATGGTAACTGCTACGGAAGGAATGTCATAATCCCTTTATTTAACAAGTAATTACATTGCATACATTAAGTGCACATTTGGAGCCGGCCAGCATAGAACACAGGTACTCTCAGCCTGGAGTTCGGTGCTATGACCACTAGGCTATGCCGGCCACACCAAGTGAGTTTTAGTAATAGCTATTAAAAATGTAAAACTAATAACTCTTATTCGTTGCTAGCTTTTTTCTAGTAATTGTTACAGATTCCTTGTAACCGAGTAAGATTACTGAAAATTTTTTAGTAATTACAAGGATTACTAAAATTTATTTAGTAGATCGACCCTTTTTTTTACAGTGTATGCATCAAACTTCTATGTATTTACCAATAAAATAAAGAAGCATAGTTACAATTTTTCTAGGGGTAATTATTATTATGTTTTACATTAATTGTGGATGAAAGCTAATGTTTATTCACGAATAGTTTTTATTAAATTTATTTTGCGGAAAATATTTTATTTTTAATTATTTTTAAGAAACAATCGAAATTTTATTCATTACATTATTGCTACATTAACGATTATTTTATTTAAATACTTCAAAAATGCTCAAAGATCTTCCTAAATATAATGCATTTATGAGTTGCTACTGACAATAATTACTTTTCTGTTTTATGTAATACATGTCAAAACAATATCAATTTTTGTAGATTTTCACTACTGTCCCAGGTAGTATTTTACAGTATATAAATTTATATAAAAATAACACTTAACAATGAAAACTCTGTAGTTAGAGGCATTTGGGACTTAAAACATGAAATATATAAATTACTGTATTATTTTTTTTAAATATAAGTTTAGGTATTAAGGTTATAATGATGTACGCGCACCACCCGCTCCAAAAATAGACTCTCTCTGTCACGTGATCTGATGAGCTATGCGTATAAAGAAATGTATTTAATTCTATTCAAAGTTAGTTATGTGTTAGTGAGTCAGTTCTGTTATTTTGGTTGGACACTATAATAAGTAAAAAGCGCTATTTTATAAATATTTATGTTCCTGTGCCGTTATATTTGTCATGTGCCATCTAAAGAAAAAAAATATTTAAAAAGTCTTTACCTGAGAAAGTAATATTTTAATAAGTAACACTTCAGCTGTAACTAATTTAAACGAGCCTGACAAAACTTGCATTAGTATTTGATTAATAAGGTTTATTTAGAAAAATTCAAGTAGAGCAGTATTCTCTAAACAAGAATATCCAGTAATAAATAAACGTAAAAATTAATGGTTTAATTTTCAAAATAAATCCACTGTACTCTTTGTAAATATTTTGAATATCATAGAGCATTTAGTGTTATAGAATTGCATAAGGAATAAATTAAATGGTCAGGGAATTTTTTATGCTTAATAATATTTAAATGATACTTAATAATGCTATACAGACTAATAGTTTATACTATGCCCTCGAAGTCATTACGAGAAAATACTTTTTTCATGTGTATTAGAGTGTTGAGCGCATAGTATTTTCTGATGATTAATCACAATGTTTATGTACACAAATTGACTAAGAATAGAGATCGTGACTTATATTAGATTTTTTTCAGACAAATGTTTTTTCCTATAGTAGTTTCAAAAGAGTGTATAAAAAGTTATAAGTGCATACACATATGCCTATGTCTATATATCTTGACAAAAGCTAAACTATAAGACATACCCTTTACTACTGCATGAAAATAAGAATAGAATTTAATAAAAATCGCGATAAAATGTTTCTTCATTATTTGTAACAGGTGGATAAACATGAAAGTTTTTCATACGCGGAATAGAAATTCTATTACAGAAACATGAAAGGAATGATATTATTATACGAATTACAAAAGGAATTTACGCTTAAAGAAAGTAAATTTTAAGAGTTTCGGGTAAAACAGTTTCTATATAACAAGTAATATTTTCTCCTGAGATTGCTGAATAAAATTCTGATATTAAAGCTATTCAAAGTAGCTTGCTATTATCAAACTCTTTAAGTTTATGCGATGAAACATTGATGGTTTTTGAAACAGTTGTATACATACGTTTTTTTTTCAATATGCATTTTTGAAATTTGAAAATGGAAGCTTATACAATTGTTTTAAATTTTTGTAGTTTTTTAAATGTTCTTATGTGATTTTTTTTGTTTTATATATCGTCTAATTTGGTAACTATTTTATTATAATCTTTAAGCGATATTTTAAACTTTAAGAATTAGAATTAGTGTGTTTTGAATTTCAGGTAAAAAAAAAAAAAATGCACAGACAAATTCAAAGTTTTGAACAAATTTAATAGTAATTTTGTATACTGATTTTAAGTATCACATTAACTTTTTGATTTTTTAATAACACATTTTTGTTATCACATTGCATAGTGTTTTAGTTTGAAGTATTTAAATGGTTGATACTTAAAAAAAAAGTATGAAGCTGATCATCAAACTCGATCACGGCATTGGTATTATGCATAAAATTATTCTCATCGAAATCTGTTTACGAGAATATATGTGATAAATATAACGAGAAAATAAATACTTGAGTTATCGCATAACAGAAATCACACACACATATATATATACAGTCGAGTCTCTCTACAACAAAACTCCATACATCGAATTTCTCTATGTAACCAATTTTTAGTAGGAATGTCCTCTTTTCGCATGATTACATTAAAAACAGTCTCTATATAGCGAAATATCTATCTCAATATAACGAATTTTTTCACAAATTGATCATAAAAACAGTTTTAAAAAGCTTCGAAATCATATGGAATCAATTTTCCATCATGATTTATCATCAGTGCTGAGTTTGTTATATATATATATATATATATATATATATATTACTTCTCTCCTTGTTCTTTAAATCCAGCGAATTCATCCCACCTGCCACACACCTTTCCACATCTTTTTCAAAACAGTGTCAATTGGATTGATGCACATATAAGAGAGGAATCGTTGAGAGGCACATAAGACAGGCCTTCAAATAGAGGAAAATGTTAACTACAATTTTTCATTCCTTGGTAAAATTTGAAAATTTTTTTAAGAGCGTAACAATTTTAAAATCAAAGCAACAAAAAAAATTACAGATTTTTTCGTCTGGAATTACTGCAAGTCTTCCTTATTTGATTTTCATTAAGCTTCCAAATAAATGTCTTCTCTTTTTGGAAACAGCTTAAAAGTTATGCTAATATTTACTTTTAAACGCCTCAAATTCTTAATTCAAAAGATCGAAAACAATATTTGTTCAAATTTCGCACATTAAGTACGATTTTAACATCATTTTCTATCCATCGAATTTCACTATATAACGAATTTTTTACTGGAACGGTGGATTTCTTTATATAGAGACTCGACTATGTATATATATATATATATATATATACGTCAACATTAGATTGGAGGGATGTGTTGGGCTGGGGGTCATGATCGGTGAAAACATATCAAAATTTTCCAGAAGTGCCTTTCTCCGAACGGCTATAATTTGTAGCTTTTTACTTTTTCTAATAAAAATTCCTAAAAGGACATTTTTGATTGATTTCCCATCGAAATTTAATTGCAAAAAACATCGAAAAATATCACTATATACGGTCAGGCATTTTGATTCTGTTTATTCCGCTGATTTAAGTGTGAAATTCTATAACTTGCATTAAATTTTTGTTTATATATGTTTTATTATATTACTTATTGATTAATGGATGTTTTACTATTTTTATATATTATAAACCTGAAACAAAAGAAGAGCTGTTTATATTATTTTAACTAAAAACACATATCTCTTTGGCAACAATTTCTGCATGATACAGATAAATTTTAATAACATTTACCTTAGCACGATCACCTATTGAAATTGAAGTTTCTACCATGTTTAGTTTATTTATAGGGATAGTAAAAAATTTTCTTTACATTACGGCATTATGGTGAAAAATCGTTTTCAATTGAATTTTAACGATGGTACACCTGTAAAACATATTCAAATTTATATGCATCAACAAAGTCCACTAAAATATGCATTTTGTAAAGTATGCAGTGGAAAGGACACTTATTATTTATTTACAGGGTCACACAGAACTCCATTGCAAAAGAATAAAAGCAGGAACAGTTTTGCGACACATTTTAATTATGGCAAAATATTTCATGTATAATCTAATTGATATACGTTGCTGAGGCTTAATGTGAGATATTTCATGCATGATACGAAATGCATACCATTTACAGGGACACACAAACGATTTTAAATAGTATATAAACTATCCGAAGTACTGTATATGATGGATGATGACTGTTGCATGGATGAAAGATTCTAAAGAATTATGATATGTGCTTTTAAGTTTCACTAAATGAATGCGTATTAAATTATGTGTATAAATGCTGATATTTACACAATTTAGATAAACAGGGTTACATAAAACATCTCGGAAAGGTTACTGATTATAAGCGTAATTTACTTAAAGGTGGTTTTTTAATAAAAATACTTTTTTATTTAGAACTGCATTCAGTAAGCTAAGAAATGTTTGTATTATATAAATAGACTGATATACAGGGTCACGAAAAGAACTGGATACATGGTTGTCTTCGGATGATAATTTCTGAAAATGTAATTTAAGTAGTAATAAGGAATATTTTTGTTTGAATTAAAGTTTAGAAAAATGCTTTCGGATATTAAAGATACTAGGTAAACTACAGGGCTGAACAAAAGTATTCAGTAATGTTCCTATCTTTTAGTATAAGTCACTGAAATGAAAATTTAAACCATAAAAAAATCCACAAAAAAGGATCATCAGAAGATTTTTAATATAAATCGCGATAAAAAGTTAATTACACATGCTTTTAACCAACGAAGTCTTTCGTTTGATTGATTAATTAATTTTACTTTAAACGTTATGTGAACGAAGTCACGGGTAACAGCTAGTATACTTATAAATTCGAATTTATGAAAAGAGAAAAAAAGTCCCAACGGAAATTAATGTATATGGGAAACTGCATTTTTATTCTATAAAATGCTTTTGGTATACTCTTGTAATAGCGGCCGCTAAGTTTTAATTATCATTTACAGACAACGTATAATAATGTCGTAGGTGTGATAAATAAATTTACAAAATTTAAAATTTTGATTATGTGTGACATGGAGAAGTCTTTACTATTGCATAAGTTTCACAAAATTGCTGCAGTGTGACTTCACTACATTGTCATTGTGATCACAGAATCATTATGGTGTTACCTAACACACATATATTCCCCAAACTAATCTCAATGTAATTTCAAAGCATTGTCGCATTCGTCACAGATTCATCACAAAATTAACGCCAAAATAGTAAAAAATAACACATTTTTCAAAAAAATTTTATATTGTGATTCTATACAGTAGTCATAATGTGACTCACAAACAAGATTTAAGGCCTCCACAAGTCATTGAAAAAGACCCGGATAATAATGTAAGTTTATGAGGGCGTTCATTTCAAACATCTTGATCATGTTTTAATATTTTACATGATTTTTTGTATAAGATAGTTGAGGATGATCTAACACCAGGATAGTTTTTAGTTTTTGTATTCTGGTTTCAGATTAAAAAGAAAAAATACTTCAACTTTCGAAACTATTTGAAACTATCATAATATAAAATATATATAATCAAAATCAAAATAGGAAAAACAACCCCGGTTGTAAATCATACTCAGCTATCCTCTTCAAAAAACATGTATAAATAATAAGATTTAAGCGAGATATTTAAAAAGAACGCCCCCATAGACTTAACATTATTATCCGAGTCTTTTTCAGTGACTAGTGTTGCGTCCATAATACAATATCATCTTTATATTCTGCAATATCAACTTTACATTATAATCATTATGACGTCATATCGACATCTCACCCATAGTCAAGAGGTGAAGCGTGATTTCACACTCATGACGTCGTGACGTCACAACGCCTTACAGGTAGTTACTGCGCCATACATATTTATGAATTTATATGATTAGTTGTCATTTCCATTTTAAAGGAAAAATAACAAGTTTGAAAAAATGGCGAGATACTGAGATATAAGGAAGTCATTGTACTGGGAAATTCGACCACTTCTTAATAAAATAGATTTCGACTCACTAGATGACAAAAAAAACGGCTGGAATTGCTTTAAGGTTTTCAATAGAGTTTTAATTCAAACACAGGGATGACCAAAGTGACTGGATCAATTCTTTTAGCTAAATGTTTCATCCTGAGGAGATATAAGGAAGTCTCATTTTTTTTAACCTCCGACCCCTAAAACATTTAAATCAGTCGAAAAGCATTTCGATTACAATACTTTCTTCTACTGATGATAGAAGAAAATAAAATGTTTTTATGTTCCCGTTACTTAGTTCTTAATGCCAAACCAGCCGTTTTCTTTGATATGGACCTTAGGGAAAGAATCCAGACACTTTTTCATCCCCGTGTTTGAAAAAAATTGTGGGGAAAGCTTTCAAATAAAAGTTGTTCACCACGGTAGCCTTCTGTCAATTAATATACATGCTTATTTTATTCAGTGTCTTTGTTACGTTATCTGATATTAAGGCTAACTATGGCGTAAACAACAATAGCATTATAATTTCTGCATAAAATAGTTTACGAAAAAAGTACATCCTTTACATGGCCAGAAATGTGTTTTTCATATTTAAAATTAGATTCATTATATTAAAATCTATTCGTGAATAAAATTGAGTTTCCATATGTATTCAGTAAAAGATTTTTTTTAATCACAATTAAAAAAAATGATTAGTGAGTTATTTTATAATTATTACGGGTCAAGCTAATTTTATCTAGAAAATGATTAGATTGATTTTGGTAAAACTTTAATTATATCGCTTCGGGTTCGAAAAGTGCATTGATTGCAGGTTGGAGAAAATTCGATTATTGGGTAATTTTGTGTCATTATACTTCATGATAAAACTATTTCCATCTAGAAAATAACCAAAACGATCAAGATTACCAATGACAAAACGCAAACCTGGTGGCAAATGAAAGAATAGTGACAAATCTGGGTATATTTGTGAAAAGACAGGCTTTATGAATTTGAAAGATTTTCTTTTGGTATATCCTCAACAGGTTACATGATAACTCGTTAAATTAATTACAGTCGAAATAAAAATATAAATTCGATAAATGTCCTGTGATTGTGAATATGTACGTAAAATTAAATTTAGAAACATTAATTACATAGTTTTTATATTTACTCTTTTAATATGAAATACTATTATAAAGTGAAATGTTTTAGTTATAATACAGAGAGAATGATGCAGTAGCATATAATATATCGAGTTAAACGCTAAGCTAAATTCTTTTATTCTCTTATTATATTTCAAACCATTCAGTTAAGTAGATTTTGCACTTTTATATGTGGACAGAAGGACAAACAGACGAACGGACAAGGCAACGACTGTATAATTACGGAATACTTAATAAATAATAATATCTTTAGATTAATATACATATTTTAATTGATTCTAATATGATCATGATACCTGCATTTGTTAAAGAATTCCTTATTTATGTTTGAAAATCATTCTCATTATATTTTAAACAAAACAATAAAAACAAAACTGTTCATTTGGGAAGACCTTTAAGTTTATTTTGTAAAGGACGTGACGTTTGAAAAGATAATATAAACCTAATGAGAACTTTTAGTGCAGCATCAATAATGATATAAAAGTTAAAATAAACTACGTGATTCACATTTATTTTCCCAGAACAGAACACATAAAATAAAGTATCTTGTAATTCTTTCACGTTTTTATGCATATTTTGAAACATCCCATAAACAAGAGCTTAACTAATAATATGTCCATAAAAGACAGAGACTTAACTGTATATATTTAAGACTTCAAGCAAATGTATTTCTCTATCTTGATAAGGGCATAAAGCAGATATTCAACATGTTTTATTTTGTCATTAAATTTTATATAAAATTATATTTGTCATTTTATAATAAAGTATTCTATTATACTTTTGAAATCTTCATTTGTATAATACATCAAAATTTGTCATCTTCAAGTATAATTTTATTTCAAAATATGTAATTCATTTGAGTATACTTAATTTATATATTGTGTATAATATATATATATTGTGCATATTATACTGTTTTTTCATTATGTTCTTAAGACACAATTACTAAAACCCTTAAGTTCACAATCACGAGAGAAGATCCTACTAATTTCAAGATAACAAGCTTAGTTAAACCGAAATCTCCTATAATAAACCACGTGTTTAATACAATTTTATTTTTAGTAAATAGAAAAATATATAACATGTATGACTACATTCTTAATCTGGTATCATTGAATCTTTTTTAGTAACTTTTAGTATATTCCCCAAATTACGAAATATTGTAGTTTATAATACATTTTCAGCAGATAATATCCAACTGTTTATCAGTCTTCAATGAAAAGAATTGATTACGTTTAAAGAATTTATTTTCAAAATAGTGTTTGTCTTGTACATGAAAATGTGTTAACAAACTTTTAAAACTAAAATTCATGGAAATTAGTAGGGTTATTTTGTCACGTTTCAGGCATATTTATGCTCATAACTTTTCATACTCTTCGAATTCTTGTCTCAAAAACATATAGGAGTAAAGACTTAACGATAACTTTCCAGATCAAAGCGGATTGAAATGCGTTCGACAAGTACTGTAGGCATTGAAAAGAAAGTTACAAGAGGGTAACTTTATCACCTAAATATAAATATGCATTACATGCACTCAGTAGGCAACTGACGACAAAAGCACCTCCAATATCGATATAAAAAACTACGATTTGCAGATTACTTAGGTAATTTAAACAATTAAAGTTTACGATTTATTAATTTCCCATTTTTTCCTCGGTTGAAATCATTAATTATATCATCACATGGAGTTTTGTAGGTTAATAAAATATTATTGTCTCTGTTAAAGTTAAGGTGTATAATATCCATCATGACACCATACTTGGTTAAGGAAAACCCCAGTCTACAACTACTCCCAAAGTTTTGGAAAGCAACTGCTCTTTTTCAGAATAAGGATTATCGGACAACCCACAGAATTTCCAAGGCAATTATTGTGAAGAATACTACGTGGTATTTGGAATGTTGGGTTGTTAATCTTTTACTCCTTCCATTATTGATAGCTGCTACAGAATTTGCCGCATTTTCTTCAATATATTTGAGATACTGTTGGACCCCTAGTATTTTTTCATAGGTCAACATATTTGGCTTATTGCCTAAGACGAATAAAAAATAGAGGATTAATCGTATGAAAAAAACAATAATAGTCCCGCGCGTCTACAAGCTCACAAAGTTGCACTAGTGTTCAAGGGTACCTCACGGTACTAAGTACTAGTTCAGCATTGTTTCATATATGGATGTGTTAGTTTAATTTACTACTGAATCATCATTAAAATCCTATGTAACTGCTATAACATTAGAATGGCGAGAGTCATGAATGCAGTGTACGTACATTGAAAAGTGGATATGAAGTTTGCGAGGGTTTAGTTTACAACATAACCTATAACCAATTCGGTGTTGGTGTTTCTACCTCGATAACATTCTTGAAAAAGAATAATAAAACACTTAAAAAGATGTAGATTGTCTTCAGTTAAATATGAAATAATATCACACGCGTAAAATGTATTTGATTAAAATTAAGGAATTGAAATATTCTTATGCTATCATCAACTTAAATTCATCACTAATTGAATCCGAAAAAGGTAGTATCATATAAAAGATGCATTTTTTAAGTAAAAGAATTAGTTGTGTATGTAGGCAAGGGGGAAAGCATTTTTTACTTTAAAAAATAAGTATGCGCAGTATGTAAATCGTCAGAATATATGTGAAAATCATTTTTCATAGCTTCATTCTATCTTTCCAGCAAAGCAAACTTATGTGAAGTTTCTTATTAACCCTTTAAGAACTTCAAAAGTATTTTTTCCTACAAAATTCAAAATTGGCACATGCACATATTTCTAACAAAATGTATAGGTGACGAAAAAGGCCTCAGGTAGTTAAAAAGTAGTCCGAAATTGCACGTGAAGCGTAGCAAATAAGGAGTACCCGTAGTATAATGTAGTTTAAAAAATATTCAGATGTTTGTGAAATACTGTACAGTACTTTCGATTCACTATAGAAGCCGGTAACTTTTGTGAGTCCTTGTAAATACTATCTGTTTTATATTATACAGGATATTATAACGGATATTTCGTTATATATTGCTTATTTTGTTATATATTATTTCTATGCACCCCTGTTCTCTTTTCAATTCAAAATTCGTTTAAAATTGTGCTTCATATTTTTTTCATTTCCCTCTGACATTATTTCGTTAACCGCCAAAATTAATGCCTCTAGATTATTAGTAAGAAATATACCCGCACTTTAATCAAACGTTTCAAAACAATTTCCAGATGTCAGCTAAGTCTGATCGGATGTTCTTTTCATCGCCTTTTATGGGCATCAAGCAGTAACGCGGTTAAATTGCAACTTAATGCCTCTTTCCCTTCATGAGAAAATACTAAAAAGAATTTAACATATGCGCATTAAAATCTGGTTACCCTTTGCTAGACATAACTATTCCAAATTGGGTGTGAACTTTTCTTATCGCCCGTTACAAAAGCCCTTGCTGCACGTGTAAATTAATGTATTGGCAACCATGAGAACTTTACCTCCCTTTCAGCAGGGGAGTCAAATTGAATACCGATCAGGCTGGCTGCGTTTTGGCTGCAATTTGTTGTGTCGTCTCCATTATGTATGGGCAAACTTTTATATTTTGGCGACTTTGTTCTATGCCAATGCTGTGTCTGTTATCTCTGTAAGACGGTCACTTCACCCGCTGTTCTCGAACGAAAAAGGTTCGAATTTTGTGTCCGGAGACTTTCTCTCCGACCATCTAATTGTACCTCCCCTTATTATATATGCATAAATAAAAGTGTGACTTACTCGTCATTGTGGAGTTTTTCGATATCTTTTTAACGGACCTGGTCAACTGTGCTTTTTATTCTATTCTTTCCAGTACTGTATTCTAGTTTACAAAAAACATCATATGAACGTTATCAAAGTAGCAATCGCTATAGATGTAACTATAGTAAGCCTCAGAAATGTATATAAATGTTTAAAAATGTGAAATAGTTTTATATGATTAAAACACGTACCAAACAATGTTTCCTCTTATACCATTACACAAAGAATACTTTTGTTTGGCCCTGTAAATTAATAAGATATATTCTCAGCACCACAGATTGGACAGAATGTATAGTTTAATACAAACTTCATAGATGCATAACAATTTTATTATTTTGGGAAGAGTGTAATATCATTAAAATTCACTTCAAAATACTTTTCCCATTGACTGTAATGTAACGGAATATTTTTCTAATTGTCCCTGTAAAAAAACTGTACATTTGATTTTCAAAAAAAAAAAAAAAAAATGAAAAAACTCGACAAAAAATACAACAATTATATATTTTAAATTTAAAATAATTCAGTTGGGTAGTTTTTGTTCTGTTTAATGTGCACAAACGGACAGGCGGAAAGAAGAACTATTATAGGTGCTACGTATTAACATAATTACGAACGCACCTAAAAAAGATGCAAAATAATACAATGTAATTTGGAAAAGGCGAGAGATGGAATTAAGATACATCGCAGAGCTGAAAGTCTTTTGGCGGATGTCTTATTTAAAATCTAGCAGTTCAATATAGTGGTGATGCAAATACTTGGGTAGATTTTCAATTTTCAAAATTTCTAATGTATGCAGATGAAGAAGATTCTGTATTCTTAAGAGTAGCTCAGAGAAAAATATGTTGAAAACAAATTAAATAAATCCGTCAGTGAACCGCACCAGAAGCTAGGAACAAATGTTAATTTTGCCGTATAAAGCAATGTTAAAGCAATGGAATTAATAATGTGGGTGAAATCTTTTATAAGATGTAAACTGAATATGCACGCATACAACTTGAACCGAGAAAGGCAAAAATAAAAAGAAAGCACCGTTGCATTATAATTGAAATTAGTGTATGGAAATTGTAGGGAAATAAATACAATGAAGAGAAAAAAAAGTGATTTACACCTATTTTTTTTTATTTTTTATATTATGTATCTATAGGAATTTTATTCTTTAATTTAAACAGATAATTAATATATATATTAAGTATTTTGAAAAAAAAAACTGTCTCAATCTAAAAGTATTTATTCTGAAATTAAAAATTGAAAATTTCTTTGGCGGTATCCATTCGTATAATTTTATAATACTTAAGAGTGTAAAATGTTAATAAAATAAAATATACTATCCTTCATTTCAGAAATATTGCATTAATCATATAACATCATTTTGTGTCTGTATCTCCCGAAAAAAACGAAAATAACATTACAGTAGGCATGAGTCAAATATGATCCAGTCCATTAATTGTAGGTGTAAAATAAATACAAAAATTTCTAGTATATACTAATATTTTATTATCAACAATTAAATCTTAAAATAGTATTTTTTAATAATTTTTAAACTTTTATTATGTTACCTTTGTTTGTTTGTTTTTCGTTCGATTAACATGTACCGAATAAAAAAAAAAAAATTAAAGTAAGTACAAGTATGTAAGGGCAAAATCTGACAAAGCTAATACATTATAAGACCTTTAAATGTATTGCATTTTTAAAGAGCTTTATAAAATATTATTAATATAATTAATTAATAAATTTATAATAATAAAATTAATTAATAAATATTATTTTTCCTTTATAAAATTTGTATTTCGGATTACACAATAGGTGTAGCGTGCGAGTATGGTTTACTATGGGAAAAATATTTGTTGCAATATATTTAACAATGTCAATTTTTTAAACATTATATCGTATCACCAACTAGAAGAAAACCGTGTCCGAACTAAATGTAACCCGTGCACGAGTAATTTCGCTAAAAGAGTTATTTAAAAGATAAAACATATATTTTGTATATCGTACTTAAGCTTATTAAATAAGTGAAAAAAACACAGCATATGATGATGATAAAATAGTTTTATTGATTTTGCCTATAATTTTTATTTACTTGTTACTTTACCTGTAAACATATTTACTTATTTTTATTTAGGCTTTAATTACTATATTTAGCACAAAATGTAAAAAAGCTACATAATAAGTCAGAAAATCTCTTTTCCGAATTAAATTGTTTTTTTGTTCGCCATGTATCGTTTTTCAAAAGGAAAACATAAGTAGAAAAATATGGAAATACGATCCTAATGTATAAAATATTAAATTTCTTCAGCAGCTAGTATTCTCATTTGCGAAAAAACATCAAATACTTTCATTTTCTCCGTCTTTTCTTTTTAAATACAAAAATGTTATTATTTAATACATCACTCTTCGACATACTTCGCAAAAAAAATATAAAGAAAAACATAAAAAATTAGATAATAATAAATGTTTTTAAACATAATGATTTTTCTGTTTGATTTTATGCGTTTTTAATTACACTCATGTCCATAAATTAAGGATAATTCAGATTCACACGAAAATCAAACTCTAAAGTAAAAATTTTACATGCGGAATTAACACACACATCTTTAAGACTAATATGCAAATTTCAGAAAGCCACCAGATGGCGCTTATAGTATGTCACAATAACGAAAGTGTGAGAGGGGCGTATATAAGGAACGATAGCAAAGGAAAAAAACTGTTAACAAGGATTTTCTAAGCCTCTCAGTGCCAAAACCGAACAGTTATGACACAGAGGACAATTGTTGATGATATTTTACGTGTTAGAAATATCAGCCGTCTGGAATGTGGGCGTACTCTGATGGAAGTATCCGAGGAACTTAGAATTGCCCAAAATGTAAGCTTCAGACTTTGTCAACGATTCCAAGATGATGAAAATCTCAGTAGACATTACAATACAGGTCTTCCTTGAGTTACAACCACGAATAAAGACCGTTATTTGGCAGTAACTACCAAAAGAAACAGACCTCGTAATCAGACCTGTTTCGTTAGCTATCTTCAGCCACGGTTACGACTGTTTCAATGCAAACCGTTTACAGATGTTTGGGAAATATTGGTTTACATTCCCGCACACCTGTTAGATGCGCTCCAGTCACGGTAACACACAGTCGCCAGTGGTTAGCCTGGAGTAGAGAACATGCAATGTGAACATCGTCACAGTGGGCTTATGTAATGTTTTCCGGCGAATCCATATTTAGCTTTCAGTCTACTTCGCGTCGGACTTTCATATGGAAAACGTCAGGCACCCGTTACCCCCAAGACAACATCACTGAATGACATCGTTACGATTGTGCAGGATTGCTCATTTGGGGTGGAATTATACTGGGCTCCAGAATAGATTTACATGTTAAATCGGAAACATGAAAGGCCAAATTTATATTGACATCATTCTGGAACATCACGTAAGTTTGTTTAAGGGTGTCATGGGCTCAGATTTTGCGTTTATGGATGATAACGTCCATCCCCACCGAGAAAGTATCGTAAATGAATGCCTTCAAGCTGAGGATACCACCCGTATGGATTGGTCAGCATTGTCGCCCGATATGCTTGGCCGACGGGTTGCAGCCCGTCAACTACCTCCTACATGTTTGCTGGAACTTTGGAGAGCATTGCTTCATGAGTGGAGTAATCTTCACCAAGATCAGCTTGATAATTTGACACTCAGCATGAGTAGGCGTTATGCGAAGTGTATTTCATCGTCTGGGAGACATACGATTTATTAACTATCATACCAACCATAGAATGTTAAGTTTTTTTTAAGGGGGGTACTTCTTGTAATTGCTTTGGGGAGCAACAATTGTAGATTTTATGAATATTATCATACATAAACCATTCATTTTGTTCTTTTTGTTTCGTTCAATAAATGGGCTTGACGAATAAGTCACGTTTGTTTTGCTTCCGTTCATTTATTTGCTGGAACTGGCATTATCCTTAATTTATGGACTTGACTGTATTACTATGTACGTTAACGGCTTATCTAGTTTTACAAAGCATGACATTTTACACCTACAGATTTCTTTTTGTATTTTTTTACTGTTCAAGATTTTCTATGCTCTTTGTGAGAAGCGATTTCAGGTGGGAGAACGCGTTTATCAACATTTATAGAACTGATAGATCAGAAATGAAACTGTGATTTTTACCTTTTTCATATCGGATTAAAGAAAACCGGAGAAAATCATATCATTTAAAACAGAAAATCATACCAATACAAGAAAAATTAAGTGTTTTCACAAAAAGGAATGACCTTCAAATGTAACACAATCAGAAGTTAAAAGCAAAAATAGCGATTGAATATCTCAAAATGTGGAATCATCAAACAAATAACACGATGGGGCATGTGGAAAATCTTTAGATGTTTTCTTTCAGATACAAAGGAAAATAATAGTAATGAATGACCTGACTACTCACAAAATAAAACCTGTACATGTGATAAAAAGTCAAATGATCCCATTGGTCGAAACTGCTACTATTTTTATTTATTTACTAGCTGACCTGCCCGGCGTTGCTCGGGTCCGTATTAACAATATTAAACGAACTTGAAATTTGTATGATTTTACCATTAATTTGAAGCATGCAGAAATGCATTGTCTAAAATACGTGGCAGATGGCTGTGTAAAAAACGGTTTAAAAAACAACAACTAATATTAAGCTCTAAAAATACTTAAAATGAGCAATGAGAAACGCGGGAGGGAACATGTATCCAACGATTGCGTTATTTTCGTGTTAAAGTGTTGATATTTACCTGTAAAAATCACTGTTAAGTGACGTAACTAATTATTTTTTCACATAGAAATCCCAAGTGAAATATTTTTAATTTCAAACCAATTACATCAATCTTAAACCCGACTATACCGTGAATGAAATCGATACCCGATGATAAAAGGTTGGTATGTAGTATTATAATTTCAGGGCCATTTAACAAATGTCAGTGTATATTTTTAATCAAAGCATGCGTAATGTTCACTCTGTGGACAAATTCCTAACCGTAAACTTTTGTACCGTAACCATAACCTCTCTGTAACCTAAATGCGACTTAACAGTACCCTACCGTAACTTAAATATAACATAAATGTAACCTAGCCGTCACTTTATTTTAACCTATCCTTATTGTAACCATAACATCAATGCAATTTAACTTTAACCTAACTTTAAATTAACCACGATCTAACTGTAACCTAACGTGAAATTAAATAAAATCAAAGGCTTAACGTAATGTAATTGCAACTTAATCGCAACACAAATGTTACCTAACCATATATTGGGTTCATGTCCATCGAAATTATTTTGTCTTGTTCGGATCTTGGTTATGATTCATTAAAATATTTCGCCGTGTTAAGATTTAGTTCGATTCAGATTTCAGGTTTTTTTTTTTTTAAATTCGATTTAAATGTTCGGGTCGGATTCAAGTCCATGGAAATTATTTTGCCTTGCTCGGATCCAGTTATGGTTCTGTGAAATACTTTTGTCGGCAACAGATTTGGTTCAATTCAGATTTTGGCGTTTTCTTCAAATGGAATTTTGGGGTTCAGGTCTTCCTGCGTGTCCACGGAAATTCCTGTATGATTCGAATAAAGACATGCTTCACTGGAACATTTTTGTCAAGTTCAGATTTGGTGCATTTCAGATTTCGACATTTTTTCAAAGAAATTTTTTAAGTTCAGATTCGGTTCATGTGCATGAAAATTTTTTGTCCTATTCGGATCCGGTTATGGTCCTTTGGAATACCTTTGTCAGGCTCAGATTTGGTTCGATTCAAATTTCAAGTATCCTTTCAAATAGAATTTTTAGGTTCTGATCTCGTTCATGTCTACGGAAATTATTTTATAATACTCGAGCCCGGTTATGATTCTTTCGAATATTTTGGTCGGATTCAGATGTGGTTTGGTTAAATTTCAGGTTTTTTCAAATGCGAATTTTTAGGTTCGAGTCGGGTTTATGTCCATGGAAATTATTTCGTCTTGTTCGGATCGGGTTATAGTTCTTTGGAATAATTTTATCTGTTTCAGATTTCGTTCAATTTAGATTTTGGGTTTTTCTTCAAATAGAAATTTTCGGTTCGGGTCTTCTTGCTTGTTCACGAAAATTATTCTGTATTGTTCGAATAATAACATGCTTCACTGGAATATTTTTGCCAAGTTCATATTTGGTTCAGTTCAAATTTCGCGATTTTTCCAAAGAAATTTTCTGGGTTCGGACTGGGTTGTTGTGCATGGAAATATTTTAACTTGTTCGTATCCGGTTGCGGTTCTTTGAAATAGTTTTGTCAGAATCAGATTTGGTTCGATTCAAGTTTTTGGTATTTTTTCGAATGGAAGTTTTAGGTTCGTATCGAGTTCGGAAATTATTTTGTCATACTCGAATCCGGTTATGGTTGTTTGAAATATTTTGCCCGATACAGATGTGGTTTGGGTCAAATTTCAGGATATTTTAAATGGAAGTTTTTAGGTTTGAGTCGGGTCTATGATCACGGAAACTATTTTGTCTTGCTGGGATCGGGTTATTGTTCTCTGGAATATTTTTAGCGGTTTCAGATTTTGCTCGGGTGATATTTCGAGTATTTTTTAAAGAAATTATTTAGGTTTGGATCAGGTTTCAGTCCACTAAAATATTTTTTTCTTTTTTGGATCGTTTTATGCTTCATTTTAACATTTTTACAGGATTGAGATTTGGTTCGGGTCAGTTATCAAATCCATAGTTTTTTTTTCAAACCAAATTTTTAGGTTCGGGGCGTGTGTATACTCACGGAAATTTTGTCTATCACGGATCGGAGAGTGGTCTGTTTTTTTTTCTGGTTGGGATTGGGTTATGTGTTAATCAGTCTAAACATTAAGGTTATAATCAGTTTTGCTACTATTCTTTTTATGGCTATTTCTGATAAAAAATTTACTTTACTATTTGATAATTTATTATGGTGTATTAATCGTTTGCGGATTCGAACAATTGTACGCCAAACAGCTGTTTTATTTTTGTTTTAAAAACAAATTAAAGCCAGAATACAATTTTAAATTTAATAGAATACATTTAAATTTTATCAATAATAAAAAAAACTCCTAGAAAACTGTTGTGTGATTTTATTACTGCAACACAGCTAATGACTCATACATTCTAATGTTCGAAATACCAAAAATCTGCGTACAACCGTACAGTAAAAAGAAATTAATTGAGTGGAAGTATAATGTCTTGGGTTGATGCCAAAAATGTAACCCTAATATCTGCTACATTAAATCCAAATAAGCATCAACAAAACCATGTTCTTTGACACGCCGATTAATTCAAACTGGTTTAAACCCGTATTTCTTTGTTTTTGTTTTTTTACCTTTTAAACTGTTTACCTTTTAAATTAAAATTTCGTTTAAAATTAACGTTTTGTGCCATTATTGGCTGTAATACATGATCGGAATGCATAAAAGATACAAATATATCCATCATAGGCCAGAATTGTTTGATTATTTTTATCATATGACTTTGAAATATCAATATAGAAGCATCATTTATGATTTTGCTTGAAAAGTTAACATTCTTTCGTTAATGTCTTAAAATCGTCTGCACTCTTAAATCTTGTTTTTAGATTAATATTTGTTATTTAAGTTTTCATGCATGATTTTAAAAGAATGTTTTCATCAATATATTTTATATATTGACGTTGAATTATTAATATATTGTTAAATCATAAACATTTTGATTTTTCATCTACGTTATAAAGTATTAAAAAGTTCTGAAACAAAAGAAACCTTTTAGTAATACAATTTTTTGTTCAAATCAAATGTTTTCAATATTTTATTTAATTTTATGTTGACATTTAATTAAATAATATAATAAAAAAAACATTTTAAAAAATTGCTATTTCTTCGTAAAATATGCTTCAGCTGCAATTAATTTCCTTCAATTCGTCTTATTGATACAAAATCTCTTCCAGATGCTTTTGTTTGGGACATTAAAGTTTGAGCGATAAATGGTTTTATATTGCAAACCTTTTTTGCGGTTTACTTCACATCCACTTATCCTTTTCCTCCATGGCGTACAACAGATGTAATAAAAAATCATCATTTAAACTGACAGTTTGCCTGTCTATGAATTTTAAAGGTCTGTCCCAACTTTTTTAAATACTACTGCGAAAATTTTATGCAACCAACCAACCATAAGGAAATGAAGGGAAAAAAGAAGAAAAAATGCGATTTTTTATGAGAATGAGCTTTGAAATTTAATTAATTACTCAGTTAATAAACAGAAATTCGAAATTCTAAAGCTCAGGTACATCAGGAGAGATTTGGGGCTACTCTCAAAAAAGTTTTGAGCCTAGTACATGCTGTAGATTTTGCTAGCCATCGCAGACACACACACACAGACAGAGCGTTTTGTTCTTTTATTAGTATATATTTACTTATTTTACTCTAAAAAAGGTTTGCAATTTTTGCTGTTAATGTCGAGAACAAGTTAAATGCTTCCCGCACTGTTTGTTTTAAGTAAATGCCTTTACATTTGTATATGTACACAAATATAAACACCCGTTCTGAACGATTGGTTAGAAATCAGGGTTTTCCCCTAAAATTTTAAATAATTAATAAAATTATCTATACATTAGTATTTCGTTAAGGAGCTACATGGTTTAAAAATAATAAAAATTCAGTGAATGGAAATTCTGCTTTAAAACATTTTAAATTTGAAAGTATCCACTCTATGCTGAACGGTGTAAAATTTTAAATGAAGCGACGTTAAGATTTAAGTTTGAAAAAAAGGAAAGGAAAGGGAAATGGATTACTGATTCATTAAATTCAAACATGGAAGAAGCAAACTTATATAAGATGATGTTTTTTTGCATTAATACTAAGGAAATAAAGTACTGTTACATTACCTTGGCGATATGATAAATAATCAATATTGTTCGCATTGATATAATTCATATTGCATTAAGTTCAAAAATAAAAATTTTGTATTTATTTCATTTAGAAGACACAATTTTCATTTATAACTAAAATGAAATAGCACATCTAGTATTTATCGTGAATAAAATAAAACTCATGCACTCGTGTCATCAAAATTCACTTTTATATTTTAACAAACTAACAAGTTGAAAATCGCATGTCAAATGTAATTAATGAGGTGAGTTAGTACATTAACAAAATTTTAAAAATATTCAGATCTTGGTGTAATAGTATGCAGTATATCTCATACAATATAATCAAAATGTCAAATGGTCAAAATCTTTTGTTTGTCCCTGTAAATACTATTTGGTTTCTATTATACAAGAAGTAATTTGTAATAAACATAGCAACGTACATCAATTTCATAAAATGTGAAATAGTTCAATATAATTACATCCCCAAACAATTCCCCCCTCTATTTAATTTATGTACCGGAATATTTTAGTGTGGAGTTGTAAATTAAAAACAAATAATTTTGCACCGCATATTGTACAGAATGTATTTTTTAGAACACACTTCATAGATGCTTTTGAATTCTATAATATTCGAAAGGGTACACATCATTAAAATTCACTCGAATTTATTTTTCCCGTTGACCGTGATGCGAGTGAATGCTTTTGATTGCCCTTGTAAATAAACTGCACATCCGATATCCATAAAATTTAAAATGACTTGACAAAATTATGCTACAATGATATATTTTAAATTTCAAACGTTTCGGTTGGGTAGTGTTTGATCTGCCATATACGGACAGATGAACGGACTAAACGACGACTACAAGAGCTAGGTATTAAAGTTATGAACGCACCTAATAAGGCTACTATATTTTTTAATTTGTGCTATAGACAGCATGCACGTCAAAACACATTGCCATTATCTTTATCTTTCTACGCGTGAAGCTATCGCTATGTTATTCCGTTGTGAAATATTGCATTTTTTTAATTTAATATTTTAAAACGACAAAATAGTTAGATTTGAAATTTATATCAAGAAAAATAAAATTTTTAATCTTTCTAACTCAGTTCGTCTAGCAATTTTCTAACCAATACTTTTTGAGCTATTATTTTTTTTTAGTAACTTCAAATGTTTCTCTTTCTGAGACTAAACTAAGGCTTTTTATTTGGCTTAACTTTGGCTTATAGTAAACATGTAGTTTTTTTTAATAAATGGAATAATATCAGTATGAAATAGTTATAGTTACAATACATGATTGATACCATATTGATATAAGGATAAAGGTATCGAATGTTTGTAAGCAAAAAAAAAAGTTCTCTGGTGTCATATTAAATAATATAACACGATACACGAAATTATCGTTTCTCTACAAATTAAAATAGTGATTTCTATGTACTACATATGACATTTTAGCTAACTTATAGCTAGATTGTGAGTTAAAAATTCGAACTAATAATTATTTGAAGAAGAAGAAAATTCAGATATATAGTGTAAAACTAGCAATCGCTTTTATTAATTATTTTATGCTTAATTAAATTATATGAACTTATTTTTTAGCCATTGATATGTGCTAAATATTTTTATCTGATCTTTTCAAAATAGTCCGCCATAGATAACAATATTTTCATTCAGCTTCTGCTGTATTTAAATTTTGTAAATAAAAAACGAAATGCATGTATGTTCATTAAGTAGCGTATTCCATAGAATATTTCCTGATAAAGAAATAACTGTTTACTATTTACTATTACTGTGCAGGAACAGAAGAAAGAACAGAAATAATTTATTATCTGTGTGTGATAGCGGTTCAAATTATAATTTGTTTCTGTAAAAGACTTAAATTATCATGAAATATAGATACGTATTATGTTACATTTATACAGAGCGTGATGTTTGTAGCATATGTAATTTCTCAACATTTCTACACAAAATAATCCTGTTACTCAAATATTTTAAACCAATGATTGTTTTGTGTACATTTTAACAAAATTAGACTATATACGGAATAATTGAAAGATTAATGTTACTGGTATCTTTGGTAATAGCTTTTCCAAGGAATGGAACGCCATAAACTTTTAATGGTCATTTACAAATTACGATGAATTATGATCATCAAGGAAAGTAATTTTTGTAAACTCGTTACATTTCATTTAAACGATTTTAAGCGTTTGTAATTTTGAATATATTAGGAAGTATATAAAATCCAACTCATCGCATGAAACACGTCATAAAAGAATATAAATCAAACATTAAAAATACATATAATTTTTCCATAGTGTACATTTTTTGCTTTAATACAAGACATACAAGTATGCAAGACTGTAGAAAACACATAATTTTAAGACATTGAAAGAAATTTGAATAATATTATTTTCCTTAGAATGCTTTTGTATATCTGTGTATATTATCGTACGGGTATAAAATGAAACTGCTTAGACAAGTTCAAGAAATTTCATTCCATGTATCTGAAATAAAGTGCTCCAACAGAAAGGATTTCGTGCCTCATCATTCAAAAACGTGATAGATTACACGAAAATTGTCGCCTATTACATACGAAGTTTTGTTGTTAAATCTTGTCAACATTTAAATTTTCATAATAAGCAAAGTTTAAAGGTATTTGAAACGGAAAAGTGCTTAATGTATACTAATAATTCTGAACAATTTAAATGAAATAGCAGCTATCTTTAAATTATAAGTTTATTATTCCGCAAATAATAAGTGCAAATAAATGCTTTCGTTATTTTGCTTCTTATGAACTTAAAACATCAAATGATGAATGAAATCAAACATTTTAGTGCGTAAATGATAGCTAGATTTGATATGAATGACAGTGAATCTCAGATACTATTTCGATAACACACAATGTTTTAGTATATTTTTGTGACAGAGCACTACCAACTTTGTACCACATCAATGTACATATACAATCATATGGTAGAACGAATCAATTCTTATCTGGAAATAGCTTGGTAGACCAGTGCTGATGCAAGCATTTAAATTGTAAACGTCTACCAGATAGATGTCCCGAGTGTAGAAAACTAAAAACAGGCTTCGGGCGTGTAGATCACATTTTTAAAAACATCTTCTAACAGTTTTTGGGATATTTGAGAGCTCGTAGCAACACAAAGTTTGCCCATTGACAAGCTATGCTGCATTTGTTTCTTCTTAATATAATGATTCGAACATGTCTAATCTTAATAAATAAATGCACTTTTTTATTTTAAAAATATTTTTATTAATTTAAAAATAATTAATTTAACTTCATATTTTCAAATAATTTTTATGTATAGGTTTATATGCAATCAAGTTTAATAATTAAAATGAATTTAATAATTTACAAAAACAGTTTGGAAAAATTCAACTGTTATCATATCAGAAAGAATTGAATAGATACTTCTTTTCTGAGTGAATTTTTATTACTAATACGCATTTTTTTTTTTAAAGAAAAATGGCCTTTTACATTAATGACTTACTTTTTTATAAATAAAAACCTATTAATTTAGTAAAATGAGATCAGATATGAAAAACACTAACTTAAAAAGGTTATAAAACTGATCACTATTTTGATTAAAGTATGTTTCATCACACAAACGGCTGCATTTTCTAAATAAATCTGGAAAGAAATACTTCATTAAACTTAAAAAAAGAACTTGGAAAATAATTTCAGGCGACTTCATGCATAATGAAAATTAGTGCAAACATAACATTTTGTTTGTTACATATGTTTACAATACATGTTCGAAATACATATGTTTACATTTTAGTGCAATTTGTAGTACACATCCATCTGATTAACAAAGTTTAATGTAATTAAATATATATTTTAGAAGCATGTTTCGAGTCCGAAAATCATGTTCATTATTTTTGATTGTGCACGTTACGATAAAAAGTTTTCTATTGTTAGTTTTCAAGTAACGGCCATCACTAGCCAAATCCCAGCCGCAGCTTCAGGTAGAAGCGTCAGATTCAAGATAGCAAGCATATTACAAATATTAAATATTTATTTCAACGATTTTACAAATTCCCATACCTTTTCCAAAATAGGACATTCCGCCATACTCCAGCAGCGCTATTAAGAAGAGGAAAGAATTTGAGAACAACTAATTTATTAAAACAAATTTACACATATATCTTAATCATTTTAGAAATTCCCATCTAAGTGGGTTTAATGGGGTGCTTTCATTTTTACGACATTTCAACATTTCTCTGAAGTAGGTTTGGATGAATGCGAGAAACTGAAAATAACAAACCTACTAAAAACATAGCTAAACATAAATACTACTGTGGTTTTAGAGCTATTTTGCCTATTATGTCATCAATATCGACTTTCATCCGGGTAATAAAAATATTATACAAATAAGACAACAATTATGAATATTTGATTAGATATTAAGTTTTATTACTTTTTTAAAATCATTACACGATTATTTTTTTATTCAAGATGTTTTTAGAGAAACAGACCACCGTATTGAGCAAAGTCTGTTAGTTTAATTATAAATTAGAGTCATTGATTATCTATACCTCTTACTGCTGACTACTGACATTATGAAGAACAATGAGGAATGGGTTATTACGGTAGCTCGAATATCTTCATCAACTACTAGGCATTTTGAAAGTTATGAAACATATCTAGAATAATGAAAAATTTTGATCTAAGAAATATAAATGACATGTGTTATTAGGATTTACTAATTAAAATGGAAAATATGTAATCAATAACCATTTAAAACTGGTATATTCAAGCACTTTTTGTTTTAAAACAATGGTAAAGACTCTAGTTAAACTTTGGAATAAATTAGAATTATAAGAAATATATTTAGATTTTGGGAAAACAATACTTGCAAAAGTCAATAAATATAGTTTTTACGAAATAAATAGAATTCCGAGCATGGATATCTTGTTTTTTTCCTGAAATTTATACAATTTTTTTTGCAATTTTTGTACATTATTTCTAGAATTGTATGGTAGACGCCAAGAAGACTATCACAAGAAACGCAAAATATGTCTTGTTCCAGTTTCGGATGATATTTAAATCTTTGTTAAGCTATACAAATTCAATTAAACTTTTAAGAATAGAGCTTTTTATGCGAAGCAAGAAATATTAAATTTATGAACAACATAATCTTGTTTTTGTAAGTAATTGAATTTCGAGACCTATACATTAATTATTTACTCAGTCATATTTACTCAGTCATTACTATTTTAGAAAACTAAAATAGACAATGAAATACTATTAATCGGTGTGACTTTCTCTAGGAAAAAAAGCACTTTCACTAATGAAAAGAAAATGGGATGCAAGAGATTTTATTCCCTTGATGTAAAGCAAAGTAGTTTAATTAAAGAATATTAAGTTTATAATATCATTATAAAAGAAAGCTTATCAATGGCCTTAAAAGATCAAAGCAATAATTTTATTTGCACGAGAATAAGCTCAAAAGAAAAATTGTTTTTATTTATTGATTAATTTATTTAAAATGAATCTTATGAAACTGAATTAAATATAAACAGTATTTTTGTACTTAAATTTATTGAAACAAGAAACGAAACAGAAAGTTAAATATTATTTTGCTACATAACCTCCTGCTATCAAAAAGTCCTTCCGGCAATGCCGGGAGGAAAAGGCAGCTTTCATATACTTATATATTTATTTATTTATTTTAAGGTAAGTTACATTGTTTAAAAATACTATGCTGAAATTAGTGAAATAATCTTATAAAATTAGTGATTTTATAAGATTGAATACTAGTTTTTGTCAAGACTGAATATTAATAGGAATTTTTAGAAGTTAGTCCTCTTTTATTCAACCTGGTTTTATTTTAAAAGATTTAGAGAATCACCAAATTGCACGATATCATAAAGTGTATGCCATTTTAAAGCTACATTGTGGATCGTTCAGATCAGACCGTTTCAAAATGTCAGCCATAAACAAAATTCAAAGTGCTATAACTCAATCATTTTTTAAGGTATAGACAAAATAAAAAGTGTTCTGGAATCGTTGTTTTAAGTTCTAACACGTAAAAGAAAAATATTTTTCAAATTTTAATTTTTTCGCATTTAATTTTAAATTTAATTTTTTTTAAATTTAAAATGGCCGCCATATTGAAACAAAATGGCAGATGATGCTGGCCAACGAACTCGATCGAGACATTTGTACGTACTATGTACATACCAAATTTCATTGAAATCGGTTCATAAATACGCGAGTTATCACGTGACAAAAATCATATCGTTTCAAAATGTCAGCCATAAGAAAAATTCAAAGTGCTATAACTCAATCATTTTTTAAGAAATAGACAAAATAAAAAGTGTTCTGGAATCTTTGTTTTAAGTTCTAACACGTAAAAGAAAAACATTTTTCAAATTTTGTTTTTTTCGCATTTAATTTTAAATTTTAATTTTTTTTAAAAATTTAAAATGGCCGCCATTTTGAAACAAAATGGCGGATGATGCTGACCAACGAACTCAGTCGAGGCATTTGCATGTACTATGTACATACTAAGTTTCATTCAAGTCGGTTCATAAATACGTTAGTTATCGCATGACAAATATCAGATAGATATACATATATATGGTTATACTATATATATATATATATATATATATATGTGTGTGTCAACATTTGAACGGAGGGTGGTTTTGGGGTCTGGGGGTCATGATCGGTGAAAATATACCAAAATTTTCCGGAAGTGCTTTTTTCCGGACGGCTGCAATAGGTAGCTTTTTACTTTTTGTAGTGAAAGCTACCTAACATATTTTCTCCAATGGATTAAAAGTTTTTTCATGCCGTCATCACAGAAAGAAGATGAGCATATCCCCTGCAAATAGCACACTCAGGCTTCAACAGCAGTGTCATCACCAAATTGTTCATCTCTAACAGCCGTATTCACCAACGCGGTTAACTTTTGAGTCAGTGTTAAAATCCTGGGCATGAAGGACTTTTCATGAAATATCCTTTCGAAAAAAACCGTCGTGTGATATCCTGTTCATGTTCGCTACTTTCCGGAGGAATCCGCTGGCTGAAATCGCAGAGGTAGGCTTTGTAGGGGATCATTAGTTTCGGCTGGCGGTAAATTTATGGGGGTGGACGATCCCTCACTAGTTTTCGAGCAGGGAGTCTCCTGTGAGGAGATGAATCCTTCCCTGATTAGGATTCGATGATGTGACAGTGATTCCGCCCTCGGTCAAACCTTTTACGACCCTCTCTTAAGTATAGAGTGGGTGCCTCTCTCGCAGGGATCGGACTTCTGTAGCAACTTGCAGCAAGTGGCAGACAGCCGAAGTGGGATGCTTCGGGGCCCTGTCGAAGCCCCGACGGTTTGTTCTCTGTGATAGCCAGTAATGGCCAGGAACAGGTACTAATAGTTTTACTTTCTGAAGGATATTATAGCCAAGTTAACTAATAATTTTATTAATATAAGACTTCTAGTTGATATGAAATATTTTTTTCTTAATTCTGATATTCAGGAACTTCCAAATTCATATATTTATGTACTCCTGTTACGATTTTGTCATTTAGGGCCAAAATCATGACTCAGTATTAACACAATGCGTGAGAAGTCCTTCTCTGTATCTAGGTTCATGCCCAGCATTTAAATGGACTCAAGAGTTAACCCGCCTTTGTGAATACGGGTGTTAGTGTTTCTTTCAAAGACCAATAGATGTGATAAGCTCAGTAATATCTCAGGATTATGGAGTGCAGGATCTAGTGATGTCCAATACATTTCATCTCACTTCTAGCAAGTTAATTTGAAAGCATGGAGACGGAAATTGTCATGAAACAATAATAGTTCTCTGTCAGGAATTTCACGTCTTTTTTGCCATGCGATATGCACATTTTTTGATTTGAACATTTTGTTTTGCCCAGCAACAGAAAACAGCAAGCAGCATCCGCATGATTGTCACGAACGGCTGCAATGCTTCCCTCCGTCAAACTTGCTAAATAAATGGCGTGTGTTCGTCCGTTTCCTATTTCCTCTTGTCTGTCACAAGCTATATGTGTCAATTATAAACTTGCGTTTTCTTGCAAAAGGGCAAAATTGTAATGTTGTTTTCTCCATAATGTTTTAAATGTTAAAAAAAATATGATTCTTTCAACATTGTATAACAATCTTACTTACGAATATGAATGTTATCCTTGAGAGTATTAATCATTCTTAAATGTATTTAAAATCCATTAAATCAGCAGCATTTTATCATTTTAAATATTGCTTGTATTTCAGTGAAACCTGAGCTTAGTGAACGTATTAAGTTTCACACTAGAAAAGGACCCGGATGATAATGTAAAATCTATGGGGGAGTTCTTTTCAAATATCTTGCTCAAATTTAAATATTTTTCCATGATTCTTTTGCATAGGATAGATAAAGATGATCCACAACCAGCCTAGTTTTTACTTTTTCAATTTTGGTTTCAGATTTTTTTAAAAATTACTTTAAATTTCAAAACCGGTTTAAACAGGTTCTGAAATTGAAAATGTCGTAATATAAAAAATATATAAGAAAAATAAAAAAAATCAAAACTAGGCCAGTTGTAGGGCGTCCTAGGCTATCCTGTTCAAAAAACATCAGGTAAAAATATTAAAATTTGAGCTAGATATTTGAAAAGAACGCTCTCTTAGACTTTACATTATCAACCGGGACTTTTTCTGTGCATAGTGTGAGGCCTTAATACGGGCTTGCCATTTATACGATTAGGGCATGTCTTTAAAATCTGTGCTTGAAGTCTTTGTAATATTTCTGATCAGCTGATTTTACGCTTTATTTGTGAAACATTTAAAGATAATGTTGCGCAACGTGAGAGTGAGCTGGCGCATGATGCAACTGAAGGAACGGAAAGAGTAGTACATTCAGGTGCAAAAAGTAGTCATATGACATCCTTACCTGCTATGCACAGAGACTTGAATACCCTCTCGATGATCTACGGGGCTTTCAGCGTATTTTATGATTCATATCACTCTCGCCATCACTTGCTTCGTCAGGTGACAAGTTTGTTTTTTGAGTGTTTTAGTAAAATATATTTTAACAGTCAAAGAGCCTATAGAAAAAATACCTAAGGCATGACACACAAAAATATTTTATGGAAGAGTAGAAATAGGCGAATCTAATGATCCATGTCTGCAGGAAGTGAAATGTTGCAAAAGCCAAAAATTAATACCACCAGTGGTTTATTCGTAAGTTTATCATTGTTGTTGCTGTTCAATAACTCCATAATTCCATAATCCCATAATCCCAATAATTTCATTTTTCGATAAATATTAGGCTAATATTTAAAAAATGAGCGTTACTTTTTGTAAACATTGATTTCTGATATTATGCATATGATATTATGCATCATGATATTGTAAACATTGATTTTTGATATTATGCATATGATATTATGCATCATGATATTGTAAACATTGATTTTTGATATTATGCAAATGTATACACAAATTGCATAATATCTTCATATTCGTAAACTATACTTATAGAAAATCCCGAGTACTTTATTTTACAGGGTCACCTCATATAATATTATATTTGTTTGAATTTTTAGCCTCTCTTTTTGTTCTTCAAATCAAATCGCCTTTAAAAATATTCAAATATATATTTCATAACTTTGAAACTCCAGAAAAATTGAACAAGTATATCCGCATATAATGACAAAATGTTATCTCAATTGAATTTGCCTTGTGATTTATGGCTATATGTCATATATAGCTATATAATGCATATATATCTATATTATAAAGGCCAAACGTATCTGTGCGTAAAGCATACATCATTTTGCGAATGGCAACACTTTCAAATTTGAAATGAAATTTAAGTTTTGCATTTTTTTCTTTTGCAAATTTTTATACTTCTAAATACTGCACATTTTCAATTTTTATACCATCGTTTAGGGGAAAAAAATTACATTTTATTGCAATTTGTTTGAAAGCTGGATCTTTATTTGTTTTTGAGTTATTAAATTTTTTGTAGTTTTTTATACTATTTTTGAATTGTGGCAATAGGCATACTCCATTTTTATTAAAATGAAAATGAAAAAAGCCGAAAAAGCAAATTAATGAATCTTTTTGTTGCCATTTTAAAAAAGTGAAAATAATTCGCTTTACTTCGTTTTTATTTATTACTTAAAGGATTTTTTGTTTATTAAAAACTTTCTTTTTAGACTCTGACTTCACAGGAATATTGTATATCGTATATATTGCATGCAGGTTACTTCAGAAAATTCAATTTACACATAAAATAGTATAAATAAATTAGTATCTGTTTGTAATTAATAGCAATTGAGATTTCAAGTTTTGACTTAAAATGATTTTGAAATGACTAAATTAAAATTTCATTTTTTTAAACGTGAACACGGATAAGAGAGGTGCATATGTAAATTTTGAAGTGGTAAAAATAATGTCGGATTTAGATTTCATGGGGCGAAAAATTCTATGATTGAGTCAAAGTGGAGTACATTTTACTATTTTACATTTTGGAATACCGTGCATAAGAGCAGTAATTGATAACTTAATAATAATACAAAATCTTTATTATATTTTATTGTTTACATATCGATTAAGTTTAATTTTAATAATTTCTACAACTGAGTTTTATAGAAATAGTATTTTGTTAACCTTAGGTTAAATATCATTTGTTTAAGAGTTAGACTTACGAACATAAGGTGTATTTTTTATTGTGACTAATTAAGTAGCTTTTATTATAAATCAATGAAACAAAACCAATTTTTAAACATTTTCTTCCGTCGAAATTCGACGGGTTCTACCTTGTAAATATAATATTGCTTATAATTATTGAAGATTAAAATCTCTAATTGCGTGTATGAGTATAATTCTTACTGTATACATTCATTTACAAAATCTGATTTTGAACATTCCCGACAACATTCTTTCTAATTGCCAAAAAGGTGTAAGAAAAGGATTCGAAAATTGTAAAATAGTTTTATTTAACTGTTGCCATGCTTCAATTCTTCACCGAGTCATTTTCAAAACAAATAAAAATGATATTTTAAAGTTGCAGGGTCTGTGGTGCATTTAACTGATTGATTAAAACAACAATTTGAATCTTCTAAGCAAAAAAATTGTATCTACTAAGCAATATAATTATTATTAACTCATTCATAAAATTTTATAATCTTTGCAATAGTTTTTTCAAATATTAAACATATTTGCAGATAAAATAGATTGAACGTGAGCATTTCAATATCATTTTAAAGTGTAAAATGTTTAATAAAAATAAAATTAAGGTTGATAAGTAAAGTCAACTCTTTTAAACTCGCTGTATTTTAAAATATGATATATGTTCTTTTTATGAAATAGTAGCATTATCTCTATTTGTTAATATTCATCTATATATTTCACATTAAGTCATTTTTAGTTAGAAAATTCTGCGCTATTGTACATATGTTTTGTTAAATTGGAAGTATTAGAGTTATCAAATGAATGTTTTAGTTCTCTCAATGGGAATACTTTATCAGATATTCCCTGCATTTGATGATTATTTGTTCACAATGCTAAAGATTTGTCTTACTTGAGAAATTAGAAAAGCTTAAATATTACAGATAACGCAGCGTTTTCGCGTCTTAATTATCTTGCATTAAATGTAATTCCATGCAAAGAATTAGCGAATAGATTGCGAACATGCCTTACCTTCGTATTTAATTATTTGAATCAATGTATGCATTCAAGTTTACCAAAATCTAAATTTGAATTATATGTAGCGATTGCAGTTACAACGTAAAACGTTTTATTATAAGTTTTTGTTAAGAGATTTCTTTTCATGCATGAATTACGAAGTAAGTATACATATGTATGTATGTATATATATATATATATATATATATATATATATACAATTTTTTAAGAAGATATGACAGTAATGAAGAATATGAAAAATAGGGTGCAATAACAATTGAACACCGAATTAAACCCTCAAAACAAGAGCAACATCAAAAACAACTAGAAAAAACTTTCTGCTCCTCGGAAGGTGGAGGGAGCAGCAGGTATACAAAAAAATTAAAAATATGTCCTCACAGGTTTCGCAAGGCATGACAGACCTTAATACTTAATATTAAAAAATATAAAACTATAACAATTAACAATAGAACCATATAAGAAACAAATTAATTCTTAATTTTTTTCAATCATAATAAAATTGAAACTTATTACGGTAACAAAACAGCTTTAATCAGAGAAAAAATAAAATAGACATGCTGTAAAGCCATGCCCCCACTTTGACCTATGAGGAAGAAAGAAAAAAGAGATACCTGCTATAAAGATACCACATTTCCATACTTACACAAGCAGGAAAAATAGGCCTAAGATGTTATGCTGGCCAGCCTCAAAATCTTGATTTGTCGTTCCGAATTCCAGTTCTCTCAAAATGAGTTCGATGTCTTTTGGAACAACAATGTTTAATCGCGCATCACCTTTCTAACTGTCCATAAGGATTTTGGCCACAAGTGTTCATATATTCAACATCACCGAACGACTTCAGACATGCTGTTTGGAAACAAGGCTGTTGCCACTTAAAAAAAATGATAAGATCTTTTACATAATGAAAAACAAATCGATATGTAGGAAAATTATTATAAAAAAGATTTGCAGTAAATTTAAAAAGCTGTGAATTTAAATTTTTTTTCGTTCCACAAATTTTATGAAATCTGATCACTTGCCCCAAAAAGATATTTATGAAAAATCTTTTACTCAAATTTGAGAAACATTGAGGCATTGAATAAGATTTAAATTTAAAAAAAATCCTTTTATCAAAAAGCTTAATCCGTAAAGTACTATTATTAATAATTAAATCAGGATTTCCATGAAAACAATTATCTGAAGCTTTATTTAATTTTAAACAAGAATGATATATATGATTTACAGATACCAACAACTTATCATCGAAAGCAATCACGTCATCGATATATCTTAAAACTTAAAAAGACTTTCTTAAAAAGATTTTTCTGAAAAAATGCACAGATATTGTCATAAAAATAAGTTAAATGGAGACATGCATAGAGCCTATGATTGATGAAAATGCCTAAAACGAACTTGGAATGAAAACTGGTTGCATGCAATAAAAGTCGGTTCCATTTATACAATTCTTTATAATCATTTTCACTGCTAAATACAGAAAATAATTAATTCACACACACTTAAAAAGTAAAGTCACCGATTGATTTTTCTGAAGAAGGGCACTGAATCGTCTAAATAACTTGTGTTTTTGTCATCTTTGTCCGAGATATATGTGTGGAGAAAAAGAGTATATTTTCTGTGATTCTACTATTGTAGGTTTTATGTGAAGAATCTGCTATATATTAACAGTGAATTTTAAATCCAGTTATCAAAAAATATAACGCCTGTTGACCACGAGCCAATCAACACTGTACAGAGCTGACAAAAGCAGATGTATACGCACTTAATTTACAGCTTAACAAATCGATAGATTTATTATTATTATTGAAAATTCTCCAGTTCCAAATTCTAGTTAAAGCAAACTGAGTTCGGTCCCAATCTGTTCGGAATAGTGGTGCTAATTAATATTTTTATGGACTTCTCAAAAAGGGAATTTTTACTAAAAAGTATTGTTTTTAAAAATAAGATAATAGAAATAAGTTGATTTTGAAATTGATGATTGTTATCTATTGTTTTATATATAACATTGATAATTTTTAAATCAAGGTGCTATAGACCCTGCAGTGACTCTCCTATAATAGCGCATATTTGGTTTAGTATCAAATAACCTATTCTAGAGGCTTAATTTACAAGTATACCTTTATTCGTTTAAAAATTAGTTCAGTGTATCCAGATGTAGTAATGTCTAAATATATAAATTTTATAAACAAAGATTTCAATTATTTAACCATTTAAATTCGGTCCAAAATAAATTTTGCTAAACATTACGATTATTTATTTACGATTATTAAACATTTATTACGATCATTAAACATTATTTATTTAGAATGGCAAATGTATAGTTAATATATCAAAACTTTATAAATGTGTAAATTTCTAACGAAATGTGATTTAAAATAGCACATTTGAATGATTAAAATAATGGTATGGATAACATAATTTAAATTTGAAATTGTAAAATATGCGAAAATTTAAAATTATAAAAATATGTATTCACATTACTTCACTTTGGAATTTTAAATCATTTTGGTACAGAATTTGACTTATCACGTAATACCGAAAATGTTCAAATTTTGTTTTAAGATCCAATTATTCTTATTATTTATATTGTATTTTTTATTTATTTTTATTCCGTTTTGGCAATTGAAATCATATGTCTAAACCGTAGTAACACGTCCACTGGAAAAAAATCTAATCTGTCAAGTAAAGGAATGCACTTTACACAATATGTCACACACCTCAAGTTATTTAGCATACACTTTTGATTCAAAATTGTTGGTTTGAAAAGTCTTTAGTATATTTTAAAATTTAACAAAAAAGTTGAAAATGTTGGAGTGTTAAAAATTTTCTACTTTCGAATGAAATAACAAATTCTAATGCAAAGTAAAAACACATATTTTCTAAACTTTTTAAATTTGGAGTAAAGATTTGCTCTAATAAATAAGTAAATAAATATCGTTACTGTAAATTAGTCTTTTTTAACATTTGTAAAATAAATATGTCACACTAAAATGGCAATACCATACACATGCGTAGGTTTGAAATTCTTTTACTTGCTATTATAAATTTTAATTTAAATGAATAAAAATTAAGTATTCCAAACAGAAAGCACCAATTAAAAAATTCTGCAATTGTATTTTTTATCTTAATATTTCTCTTATATTAGAAATGAATTATTTAAAATTTTTATTAATGTAATTATAAAAGCTAAATTATTTTGAACAGCACTAAATTACTCAATATTAAAAATTATGTGGTAAGTGTTAGTGTATGGTTTAAAGTAAATAATTAAAATAGATAAATAAATAACAAATAATATATTTTTGAAGAGTTGCGTTCTGGCTATTTTTAAATTATTTTAAATACATATAATGAATGCAAACATCTAAGCGTCGTCGCGTTGCTTTACTTATCTTATATTCAACGTGAATAATAACAAAAAGCTAGTTGCAATTTTTGTTAAATTTAAAAGAAAGGTTATTTTCATGCAGAATAAAAAAGCATATTTTAACGTCATAGCAGTATTTATTTTTTCTGTTATTTTTCAATTAATTTTAGCATTAGATTTTTTCTCATTACAAGCACATGCATGTGAAAAAATGCTATAGCCATACATTATGAAATCTATTTCAAATTTAAATGTCATTAAGTATTTCAGCAAAAACATATTATTATTATGATTTATTTACCTTCCTAAATAATATAATAAACATGAATTATCAATAAATACTCTTTTTCAAATGATTATTTATAATTTGAAGCAGATATATGTTACTAATTTCTCAACGCTAAAACCAGTAAAACAACTTGGAGATTGTCCGTAAACGTGACAATTGAGGTTAGTTCGTATTACAAATACTTTTATAAATATTTAGATTTTCATGGTACAGCTGTTAAATCCTTATGCATAAATACATGAGTAAAAAATATGATACGATTATATATCAATTACAAAGCAATCCAACTGTATTAACAAATTTAGAGTACGCACATACAAACCGAATTTTGAAGCATTTTCAACTATGTTGTAAAGTGTTAAAACGTCTAATAGGTTGGAATTTGACTTTCAGAAACTTATACTCAATAATCAGTAGCATATGTTATTTCTTTTGTGCTGCCGTACATTTTCCCTACTACTTTCACATATGTATGTGTCACTATTTACTTAAAATTTAATTAATACTAAAAAACGATTAAATCAAGTGAAATCGCACTTCAAGAGATTATCTTCCATAGACAGCCATTCATTTAATTCTTTGTGCGGCCCTGTGTATCTTTATTCTATATTCTATAAACATAACTGTGTTTACTAAATGCAGGTTAGTGTAAAAATACATAACTTATTTAAAGACCACTTTTGAAATACTTTTTTCATATTCTTTAACCTGTGCAGTTTCTGCTGTGTTACCCAGCATATGATCTACAGCATTTAAACACACAAGCAAGTTGCAAAAATTTTGTTAAACATAAAAACCCATATCCCTACTAAAACAGGATTTCTAGAAATCACCTCTAATATGCAGTATTTTAATTGCAGTATAGTGTCCGAAATCTTCTGTATGCCCATGTAAATACTATGTACTTTCTATAACACTGGGTGTAACTCATAGTAAACCTCAGCAATGTATATCAATTTCATTATATGTGAAATAATTTAGCATGATAAAAATACGGAAAAATCAAAGTTTCACCTTATTCCATTATGTAACAGAATTCTTTTGTGTGGCCCTATAAAGGAATAATAAGCATTTTTTACACCGCATATTGTAACGGAGTGTATATTTTAATACACATCAGTAAATGCATATCAATATCATTTTGTTTGAAACTGTGTAACACAATTAAAATGAACTTAAACTTTTTTCCTATTGACCGCAATGTAAACGAAAATTTTTGACCGTCCCTGTAAGTACACATCCGAATTTCATAAAACTTGAAATGACTCGACAACATTTTACAATATTTATATATTTAAAATTTCAAAGCATTCAGTTGGGTAGTTTTTATTCTGTTCTATGCGGAGGGACAGACTGACTGATAGAGAAGTGGACAGACGGACGGACGGACTTAAAGGCGACTATAGGTGCTACGGTTTTACATAATTATGAACGAACCTAAAAAGTAGTTTCTAGTCTCTACATGTACTAAAAATATAAATTCATCAATATAACTTTGGGTTTCAGTATGATAATTACAAGCTTGCAAAAAATTTGAAATCTTTAGTTAAAACCTCTTTTGATATAAAAGCATCAATAATGCCTGTGTTGTGTAGGGTTTAATTATTACTCAAAAAGTACCAAATTATATTTTTATTAACCTTATCTTTTAGAATCGCATTATATTTACTTATGGATCTATTATTATTACATAGTATTTATATTTCAAATATATTTGTGTTTAAGATGATTCGTATTTAAAAATTAATAATGCCACTTAATTAGTTCAAGAGCAGGCCGTAAAAAACCCTAAGTCATCTAGCACAAGAAAACTTCCTTTATTTAATTGAAGAGTAGTAATAAAGGAATCTAATCACTTGTCTGCAAGAAACGAAGTGCTGCATAAGCCAAAAATGAATACAACTAGTGGTTGACTCGTAAACTTAGCATTATATTTTCCTACGCCCAATTTTCCATGTTTTCATACTTTTAATTGAACGACAGACACAATGTTAAACGTACGAGAGAACCACAAGTGGTATCAATTTTTGTCTTATGCAGCACTTCGCTTCCGACAGAAATGGATCATTAGATTCCTCTATTACTACTCTTCCATAAAATGAAAGAATTTTTCTTGTTCTTGATGACTTAGGATTTTGTGCGGTCGGCTCTTGCACTATAAGCTTTATACTGACAGATCCGAATATAGCATTAATTTAAAAATATTAAAGTTATCTGTAGCTATCTTATGAGAAACAAGAACTATTTATTTTTCTTAAAAATTAGTTTCTCATATTACAAATAATAAAATTCTAATGTAATTACTCTATCTATATTATAAAGGCCAAACGTATCTGTGCGCAACGCATACGTCATTTTGCGAATGGCAACACTTTCCAATGCAGTTTCAGTTTTGCATTTTTCGCTCCTGCAAATTTTATGCTTCTAAACCTCACATATTTCCGATTTTTACACTTTCGTATAGAGAAAAAAATGTACTTTTAAATGCAATTTGTTTGAAAGCTGTATCTCAATTTGTTTTTGAGGTATTAATTTTTTTTTATAGTTTTCAGTACCAATTTGTAATTGTGGTAACGGAATCACTCCACTTTCTCTTAAAATTGAAAAAAAAAACAGAAATTAATTTCATACACTTTGCAAAAATCGTCTGTTATAAAATTCCATAATTTCGGTTTTATTTCGTTTTTATTCATCAATAAAATAACTGTAGGTTTTGAGTTAAAGTGATTTTAAAATGATGAAATTAAAATATAATTTTTTTAAACATGGTGAATAAGAATATGAGAAGTATGTATTTAATTTTTGTGAAGATAAAAATATGACGGGTTTTAATTTCGAGTGAAATTCTATGAACGTGTCAATTTGAAATAAATTTTGTTTTTTTCATTCGCATATATACCAAATATAAGAGTCTCAATTGATAAATTCATCATAACAGCTGATCTTTATTATATTATAGTGATTTTATATGCGATTAAAGTTTAATTTTAAAATTTTGGACAACTGAATTTTATAGTATTTTGTTAATCTTAGCTTAAAAATTATATTTGTTCTAGAGTTAGATTGATCAATATAAGATGTATTTTTTTATAATATATGTTTGAGAGGTAGACTGATCAGTATAAGATGCATTTTTTACTGTAACTAATTTTGTAGATTTATCATAAATCAATAAAGCAGTTCTTTCTTAAACATCGTCTTTCGTCGAATTTCGACGGGTTCCACCTCGTATTTATAAAACCCTAATGAAACGAATTTACTAAATGACTTTATGAAAGGATTTCATGAAACTACAATTTCAGCTTAATTGAAACGAATATATCAAAGAGTATTTGATCAACTGAATATAGGACTAAAATTTTCTTCCATAGTTGCTTTTCAATTTTAATTAAAAAGTGAAACCATTTATCTATATCTATCTCATATACACAGTAATACAAAAAAAAATGTTACAGTTATTATAGAAGTATCATTAAAATTTAAAACAAATTAAAATTTCAATATTATTGCTTCTCTGAAATTTTAAATTTAGAAATTTTATGAGATGTTATGACACTTTTAAATAAATAAGATCACAGTATACATAGAAAATTGTAATTACACGTTATTAAAAATTTAAGGACTAATTTAAATTTTAAAATTAAATTAAATGGTCACATCTTAAAAGCAGGAAAATAAGGAAATTAGTTCATAAAAATGTATATACATGTGGATATTTAAATAAATGAAAACATTAAAATATTTAAATTATTATATTCGAAATTCATTTAATGGTGAAAACTACGTCATATATTTCAACGAGTTTCTGACGAACGATATTCACATGATATCACCGTTGGAATTATACGGCTTCGAATAAATTTGTTTTTATGTTTCATTATTTGAAATAACAAAATACAACTCAATGCATGTGAAAACAAATATTTTTTTTCTGTTGTAGACGTTACTATTCAATAAATACATGAAAAATATATAACTCGATGTAATCATAAAATACCAACATAATTTGTTAAAGAGTAATATTGAGTTTCCATTCCACAGTTCTGAATGTTATATTCAAGCAGCCTTTTTTCCCTTAATATTCAGCGCAAAAGAATAGTATTGCACTTAACGTCGTTATGAAAATCAGTCCGCGACATTTTTTCACGTAACCTAATTATACAAGTTGCTTTTTTAATGTGAAATTGATCTTACTTATCAATCTCCTAAACAGCTATCAGCTATCGCTAGTCACCCTCTAGTAGATAAATAAAATCATGGAGTAGATGTATAATTGTATTTTTATGAGAATTTTCCTTTTCATATGAAAAAAATTTGCCCCTCTTAAAATCATTTTCTAAGCTGCTAAATGAAAAATAGCTTAATTTATTACCTACACTAATCAACAAGTTCCCTACTGAAAAATGTCTAAAGATAATCCTATCTAAAATCCATTTTATTTTCAAGCATTTCAAAAACAAATATTTTGGTAAAAGAGGAAGTTAATGTTACATTTTGTAACGGTGTTTTTGTACGAAAAAAATGTCAAAATACTTTTTATAGTAAAAGAAAGAATATTAATAATAATTCTACAAAATAATAATAAATAAATAAATTGCATTAACTGCACTTTTCCTGAAAAAAAATGTTAAGTTAATAAACAGTATTTCCATGCCATCCAATTTTATATAATATTCGTATATATAAAACAAAGAAGTAATTGTGAAATACATTTACCGTTATTTAACACGCATATTTAATCTGTCAAATAAAATTAAACGTTAAAGTATATAAAATATAAAGTCACTTTATTTAATATTATCCATATATTTGCATTATTTTTGAATTAATTCTTGTAAAATTTGCTTTAAAAGTATAGCGAAAAAAGACAGAAATGAATTTGTAATAATACAAAATGTATATATAGACTTAGGTGTGATATATTAGGGGGACCGGAAAGTAATGTTGGTTTTTTTTACATTAAATTCAAACAAACATTTAAGAAGCTTTTATTTTTAATCAATAAAATAATCATCCTCGTTAACGACAACCTTTTTTCGTCTAATTTTGTAATTTTCTATACCGGAAGGATAAAAATCTTTTGTTTACTGAGCAAAATATCTCAAGGTGGCATTTTAGATATCATCCATTTTTTCGAATGTTTTACCAGGTAAAATGTGTTGCAGAAATCGGAATAAATGGTCATCTAATGATATAATGTCGGGAGAATATGACGGATGAGACAATATCTTCAAATTCATTAATTTTTCCAGAGTTTGTCTTGCGTAGTGCAGTCTGACATCATCCTGCTGCAGAATAACATCTTTTCAAATGACATTTTCTGGCCACTTTTCAATTAAAGATTGATTTTATCGACTTAATAGTTCACAAAAAAGTCTGCATTAACAGTTTGTCCAGGTTTTAACCCTACAAAATGAGTAATTCCGTGAACATTCCACCAAACATAGAAAAGTGCATTTTTTGGGATGCAAACCTGGCTTCATGCCGATTCATTCGAAGAGAATTACTGCCTTTTGCGTATTGGATTATCATAGAGAACACGTTTTTCATCTCCAGTGATCAAATGATCAAAAAAGGGTTTTTATTGCGAAGCTGATGGAATAAATTGCATTTTCTGGATCGGTTAGCTTTGTTTTTTACTAACAAGTTACGCGGGACCCATACATCAGCTCTGTTTACTTTACCAATCTGTTGCAAATGTTCTTGGGTGTTTGACCAAGGTTGGTAAAGAGCGTTTGATAGTTTCTGGATTGTCTGACACAGATTTGCCTCCACTTTTGTCCTTAACACAGGATTATCTAAAGATATCGGTTTTCCACATCGATGCGAATCATAAAAATCAAAATTGCCTGATCTGAATTTGATCCGGCATTTTTCCCATTTGTGGATGTCTAATGCATCAGGATAAACATCGCAAATATTTTTGGTAGCAACTGTAGCTTTACTACCCTTGTGAAATTCAAAAAGCATACAATGCCGCATATGAACCTCTGATAGTATTTCACTCGCCATTTCTTTTAAACCGGCAAAAAATAATTATGAATTAATTATTTATAAGTGAACAAGTCCCTTTAACTTAACAAGTAACTTAACACAATCATCTGATTAATGGTAAACAAATATTGGCAAGTGAAAAAACGACATTACTTTCCAGTCCCCCTAATAGTTATTTTGTATTTTAAATTCAAAATTTGTTTTCTATAACATACCGGGTTCCGATTATATTGGTTAAAAGCAATTCAGGACTTGTTTTCTAAATATGTGAATTAAAAAATTATCTTACCCCGGGTACACCCAATTTCGAAATGCTTGGTTTGATAAAAATCTTTCTATTCTTAAAATAATAATAATAATAATAATAATAATAATAATAATAATAATAATAATAATAATAATAATAATAATAATAATAATAATAATAATAATAATAATAATAGAGTCGCCATTACAGACAATGATTTTTTGTGACCTAGGGAATTTCTTCACAAGTATTAAGAAAACTGTCACTCAATAAAATTAAATTTTTAGTATTATAGGAAAATGTTTAAAAAATACACTAATGTATGTAGGTTTCAAATTTAAGTATTGATTTATGATTTAATTAATGCTAAAGTTGGCCATAATTGTTGCATTAAAAATTTAGCTGGAAACACTATGCATAGGAATTTAATTATTCTTTCGGATGATATACATCAAAAGTTCCTGGTGTGCACGCTACATATATGTATACTTTTTTAATTAAAAAAATAATTGTATGTTTATTTTTACTTTAAATTTAAACTTTCAGCATTTCAAAAGACTTTTTGCATGTTTTATAAGATGTTTTTATTTTAATCAATGGCTATTTTAATTGATTGCTAACTTTAAAATATTATATTCCTTAATATATGTGTTAAAAGCAGCAAGAAAAAGAAAATACGTCAAAAAAGCCAAATAGTTAAATATGGCCAAATAAAATAGCAAAAGCATTAGATGTTTAAATATATATTTAGATCAAAGATTTACTTCATATTTTCATATGATATTTTTCATTATTGTTGTGAATACTATGACAGCATATATAATATTTCATTTTTAAATTATTAATATTTTTTATTCATTTATAAACAATATATTTAAAAAATATTTAAAAATATATTAAAAGGTGAAAACTATCATGAAAAATACACCAGATTTAAAACAATACATTCATATATATATATATATATACATACATACATATATATATATATATATATTTAATAAAGTTTGGGTTATCACAATGAAGATCTCCAGGTTGGACAACTCTTATTTAAAAACAGCTCATTTGCATATAAATATACAAATACATGTTTGCTTTTACATTCATAAAATTACGAAACATATTAATTATTTTTAATTAAACGCAAAACAGAAAAAGAAGGTATTAAGCTAAAAGTGAAGGTATTGAAAAGACATTATAAATAGAACATTTCCGCGTTACATGGAAATGAAGCAGCATTCTTACATCACTTTTCCTTTTTTCCAAAACTTTTTCTTGCTCTTTTTTAGATATATTCACAATTTACAGTTCTACAAATATATATCAGACATTTAACGTAACATGAACATACAGAATCATCGTCAAAGATTATTATGGTGCCAAAAGAAACGTTTCGAAAGATAATGGCTATTTTAGACGATTGACATACATAGTTTGTCTTCGATTTGTTCTCAAATAACATATATTTTACTGCTATATATGGAGCTGAAATATGATTTTTCATTTTGTATTACAGTGGAATCCGTCTTTTTTTAACTAAACAAATTGTTATATCACTAAGCACAAAGAATATGGGTTATAAATTTGACTTATGTAGTTTTCGATACTTAAAGATTGAAAGTAGTGTTCTTTTTTTAATGCAATACATTTCAAAAGGCATTATTTCTCCTAAAATGGATCACATTATAAAGAATATACCAATACAATAATGCATTATACGAAATCACAGATTCATATGGAAAAGAAGTTAGGTTAATATGCAGACACACACACACACACACATATATATACATATATGTGTGTGTAAATTTATATGTTTGTACATATGTATGATTTTTTTAAAAAAAAACGTGTCGGTGCATTATATTTTATAATATTTTACGGAGTCCTTAGCATATAAATATAAAAACCTGATTTGTAAGCTTTTTCTAAATATGCATTACATTTATATACAACAATATATATATCTGAATATGATAACCCTGTATATATTAACTATAGCATTTATATAATTCATATACACAGTAGGCCAAAGATGACCGTCCACCTCCGATTTTGGGCATTTTGTTAAATTTCTGAGAAAATTATGAGGAATTATCCTGAAACTCTAACTTTGTAAAAATAAAAATACAGGTGGTACATTTCCGTGAAGATTTTCTCCCGAAATTTTAATAAGGGATCGTCAACAAATTAAAAAAGAATGAATATCTTTTGTATAACACTGTCAACACTAATGTAAAAAAAGCGCTTAAACAGTAAACTGTAATTACGCGGCTTATTGCAATAACCTGTGTTTATTTTTATGTGGATAGCATGTAAACTCGTAGGGAAATTAAGGTTTTTATAAAAACAGTAAGAATTTTTGCTTATATTTTGCAGAGTTCTTGATATAGAATAACGTTCTTTTCTGAAAATATGACAAACAATACTGTACACAATACCCTGTAATTAGAATTAAAATATAATAAAAATCGTATGAAAAATGAGTAATTTACTAAATAAATTTTCACTACGCATGCGTCAAAGATATTAAAAATGATTTGCATATTGTCTTAGCTAAATGTATAGAGCAGCTTTTGAAAAATATCGAAATCATAGCTTGAAAATTCTGAAAATAATCGCCAATAGAATAAGCTGAAAATACGTTACTCCATAAATGAAGCAAAACAATGAGGGCTTGTATCCATATACCCATTGATTAGTGTCAATATAGAATATACAATATGACACGTAGTGATAGATTTGGATAAAACCCCTCAGATTTTGCTTCATTTTGGATATAACGGATTTTGAGCTTGTTCTATAGATGATCATTTACAGAATTTTAAAGCTATGATTTTGAAACTTTCAATAAAATTGCTTTATACATATAGCTAACACAATGTGCAAATGAAACTTTGATATTGCTGACGCATGCGCAGTGAAAATTTATGTAGTAATCCTACTCGTTTTCCAAACAATTTTTGTTATTTTTTAATTCTGATTACAGGATTTTATGTATAATTCTTTTTTTGCCATATTTTCAGAAAATGATATTATTTTATATTAAGAACTCTGCAAATTATAAGAAAAAAAACCTTGGAAAATTTGGGACTGTTTTTATAAAAACCTTAATTTTTCTACGAATATACATGATATCCATATAAAACATAATAATATTATACTGCAAATATCATCACAGTTTTTTGCAATAAACCACTTAATCATATTCTACAGTTTGAGCTTTTTAACTCTATTAGTTATGACAGGGTTAGCCAAAAGATATTCATTCTTTTTTAATTTTTAGACGGTCCCCTAGTGAATTTCGACAGAAAATCTTCAAGGAAATGTATTACTTGTACTATTATATTTACATATTATTAGAGACTTATTATTAGCGAGAGATTTATTACATGTTACATATTATTACATTTATTAGAATTTCAGGATAATTCCTCCTGTAATTTTTTAGATATTGAACAAAGTATCTAAATTCGCAAGTGGACGGTCATTTTTTGCCTTATAGTGTAGTATGCATATAATTTTGTGAAACTAAAAAATACATATCACAATTAAAAATGCATTTCTTCCATCTATTAACCATCATCGAAAATAATAATCGATAAGATAATGTTCTTTTTGAAATATTTTTTGTGTCCCTTTAAATTCTATGTACTTCGTTTTATGCAGGAAATAACTTATATTAAGTCTCGGCGACGTAGATGAACTATATTACATATGAAATAGTTTAATATATTTAAAATATGTTACCAACAATTCTACCTTTTCCACTATATTATTAAATTATTTTGTGTGGGTCTGTAAATAAACTATTATTCTTTTCATCGCATATTTTCCCGAAGGCATATTTTAGTGCATATCGTAAATGCATATAAATTTGAATATGTCTGCCAGGGTGTAACATATTTAATACTATTTGAAAAAAATAATTTTGGATTTTACTTAAATAATTTCATTTGACAATTTTTTAAAAAGTTTAAAGTGGATAACTTCTCTTTATAATTATTTTAAAATTAAATTTATTACTTCAACCATATATATAAGAATTTAATAATTTTAAATTAACAAACTGGATTTATTAATTGAAGAATAAGTTGTTTTGAAAGAAATATTAAACAAAACCCTTTGTGAGATCTTTCAATCACCCACTTGATATAATTGCATTCCAATAATATCTGTTTTTTGTATTTTATGAACTTCTGTTTAATCTACTGTTTGGTAATGATTTTTTTTACATCTGTTGAGCTCATATGATTAATATACTTCAATATATTCTGGAGTTTTTTATCTATGAGAAATGTGGTCATTGTAAGATGACTTTAAAAAAAAATATTTTTATTCTATATTATTTTTGAGTTGAACAATTTTAATTTTAACTTTTGGCAAATATTTATTACATGATCCGTTTTAAAAATTGATAGATTGGTATAGATAAGATTTTGTAAGCTATATTTTATTGAATCAATTAATTTTTAAAATGATATTTTAATATTAAAAAAATAACACATTTTTTCAAAACATGTAATTGATTCTAAATCCCCTTACTTTAAACCCTCAAACTAAAATAACATCTTAAATATGTTTTTCCTATATCTTCGCAAAGTATTCTAAAATTTAAAAATGGAATATCAATAATAAAACGGAGTCTATGTTTACTGTAAAAAGTATATTACTGCATTTTTATCTTTGATATGACAAAATATAATGATTAAGAAAAATCTTCAATTTGTACTTAAGAAAACGTTTAAAATATCCTCTCTATATTTATAAACGCAAACCCTATTAAAATCTTTTTTAAAATTGAGCATCTTTAAAATAATATATTCAACTTTAAACAGGACAGTATAAAAAGCTTCATGAACAAACAACGAATTCTCAAATTATACTTGGAGCTGTAGAATAATAAAAAGGGATTTTTACTGGTTTTTTATTTTAGGTGCAGAGGCACAATTTATTTTTTAAATTAACTTCAAGTTATAAAATGATATTTTTCTATTTTTCCTTTTTGACGTAATACTCTAAAAACCATTTATATGTTTTTACAACTTGTTCCTTCGCAAAAATAAAATATTATTCACCTGCAACTGATAATTTAATTATTTGCAATAAATGATAAGTGTAATAATTTAAATATATATAAAATTAAAGTTTTATTCTCTTTGGGAACTTAGGATGCTCAATAATTCAGTGATTAGATTAACTTGATGCCATGCTACAAATCCGGGGCTCATCTCAAAATTGCGGGAAGGTTCATCTAATGCTTTATCCCTTTTGGGTGCTTTTCTTAACCCTTTGTCAACTGCATTATAAATTGATGAAAATTTTATATTCTAAAGCATTATGCGTAAATTGTTTTAACTAAATTAAGAGATTTTTAAAATCATATAATATATTCTTGATGGACTTTAGAAGGTTTGAAGGACTAATTAAATTAGAATTTACAGAGATTTTGTGCAATATTTATAACCCCATCAAATATTTTATTTTAAATTGTTTTCTTAGTATCTTGTAGAATTATAAAATGTACAAATATGATGTTCTTAGAATATAAATATAGAATAATTTCCGAATTGAAAAATCCCCCCCCCTCCCTCAGCACCAAGAAAGCTGGAAATGTACAAAGGCAAAAGAATCATCCCTTTTAAAGATATTTTTTCTGTAACCAATAATGCTTTTGGAACAAGTTGAAGTAATGTATCTGTAAATCATTCTAAACAGTTTTATAATTATTGAGGTATTAAAAGAATATTATAAGAAGTAATTTTAATGGTACTTATAAGTACCGTCGGTAGATAAAGTGTTCAAATGATTGGGAAACGTAATTTGAATTTATATAAATGGACAAATCAATGTAAACTAGCACATATAGCACTTAACCAGACTAACTTTATCTAAATTAGTTGATTCCGGCTGAAAATAACTGAATTATACTGACTTCACATCTACAACTTGCAATTTAAATTCTGAAAAAAAAAAAAAAACGGAATCTGCCAAAATTAGCCGACATAGGTCTTATCAAGACTAATATTGCAAAACTAGTCGATATCTATAAAGCATCGCCACAGTATTCATTATCAGGTAAAAATACTGTGTACTTCTGGATGTGATTTTTCCATCACAAAGCTGAGGTTTAATCTAATTAAAATTTGGTGATAAATTACCGTATAAAATGTTACATGTATTAATGTAACAGACGGTAGATATATGTAATTCTTTCATAGTTAAGTAGAAATTACTTTTGTAATCTGAAAAGTAATAATTTATTAATAACTATAAGTAAATTACATTTATAGTATGTTGCTTTAGATCCTTCTTTCTTTCACAATTGTATGTCTCAATAAAGTAAAAAAAAATGCTGAGATCAACCTAGAAAATATTAAAATAACTACAATATATATATTTCGATTGATATAGAATTCATTTTATATCAGGTGTGAATCCATTGCGCTTAGAAGGAAAACTATGTTTTCTGTGTTTGCAGTGTTGTTGTTTTTGTATATTTATCTGTAGAACATAGAGAATTTGTAGCACCAGCTTTCATTGAGTTTTTACTATGAATGCAACTAGATACGCTGGTGTGCTGACGCTATATCTATGTAACTACTACGTATAAAGAAATCGGTTTATGTTATTTTGTGTCGGCCGATTATCTACTCAAGGAATATGGGCCAAAGGGGGGGGGCTGCCCTTCTTGAGGGTATTTCTAAGCAAACCTAACTCGTATTTACACAAAGTTCAAAGAAAACCACGAAAACTCCGAACGGTTAGGACGACGGCCGCGATTGGGTTCAAACCCAGCACCTGCCGTCTACCAGTTAAGTGGTCAGAATTTCGCGCCTACGGTGGGGCATAAATATATCGGAGATGATACCGCTACTACACCAAGTAATTAAGAGAATGTAGCTTATGTACATATGTGTGTTAGGTGTATAATTTTCTTAAACACACTAGTGAAAAATTGTAGCGCTGAATTCATTAAATCGTAGAATATTGACAGCTGTTTATAGGCTTTGTTACTTCTACAACTAATAATACAATCAACTATATTATTCTGTTGTTAACAGTTGAGATTGGCTCTAGAATTCAGTATGCAGTCAAATTATCTTCCGATAGTCAGGTTATATGCGTAGTAAGGTGAGAGATTGAGAAGGTGATTGAGTAGGTGAACATTATTAATTTCCTTTATTAAAAAAAAAAAAAACAGTCATTTTAAAATGCTAATTCAATCACACACAAAAACATGAAACTATTCACACATTACGTCAGTTGAATTAGTGCCCTCTTATTGACTCTAATCAAATTTGTACTTAACTTCGATATCTCTGTCTGCCTGTAGCAGGGATTTTAGTCCTTCATTTCTTTTCGTTGTGGTTTATAGAATCGTGTGTCTTCCAAAAGATGAAAAACAATGTCATTTCTTATCTCTCGGGATTTCTCAACTAGAAAAATTATCGCAATTTTATTCACTGTAATCTACCTTTGAATAAAAATTTGGACGATTTAAACCAAGTTTTTTTTAAATCTTCTTATTTTTTTGTTTAATGGCGTATTAAAACGATTTTAAATTTCACTTGTGTAACTCGAAATACATTACTTTTAAATTAATGGATCACACTGTACTTTCTGGAGGTCTAAAGGGTCAATAGCAAAATTTATATCTTTTTATAAAGTATATGTTATGTGATTTATATCTTTTTTTATAAAATTGTCCTTTTACATACAATATATTGTGCATTTTCTCATGTAGCTTCTTTTCTCTTCAAGTTTGTAGAACAATTTTCTGCACTTTAACATAAACACTGAAAATTATATGCATTAAAAGTGTAAGGATTGAAAATTCCGGCCGACAGAAAATTCTTAAAAGTAAGAAAAAACTTAAAGAGAACTTTTTATTACTCAACACAGATGAAGATTTTTAAGGAATATTTGATTCTTTATTTATGCTATAAAACTGTAACTATAGATTAAAACTATACAAATGTTTCAACGTATAAGCATATATGAGCAAAATTTTGTTTGGAGGGTTTTTTACACATTTGTATGTGAGTGGAGAAAATATTACTTTTTTGTTTATTTTGTTTTTCTAGAAATTATTACTTTTTTCTTTATTTCCGTTGAATATCTTTTACAAAATATTTTTAACATTACTTTTGAAGCTTCTAAGACACATAATCTGAAATTTCATGTACTTATAAAACTGATATAGGTCTATAAAAAAAGTAATGACATGCAGCTATTAATAGCTGAAACGTAATTTACGAAGGAGTAATGCCAAGATGTAAAATTATTGATGCTTAAAAGTAAGCTATAGTCAGTGTATCATATATTTAATATAAAAGAAGTTATCTATAAACCAATATGCATCAGAAATAAAAAAAAAGTAACCGTTTTATGTACAAATGTACGTTCTTCCAACAAAGAGGAAAGATCTTCTACCAATATTTGAAGCTTGTTTCATCAATAATAACCAGTTCAAATATTTTCTGATTAAATAAAAATAAATTATGCTAAGCATTTATGTTTAAAAAAATATTTGCAATTTTCCGCTAAACTACAGATTTGTCACTTAATTGTGCATAATAGCTGTAAATTAATGTGGGCCGAACCCCCCCCCCCCATTTTTTCGGTTTCCGATGAGTTATGTTGCCACTAGTGGCATTAATTTCAGATACAGAATATAAGATTTTTGCGCAGTTTCTACATTTGCAACAAACTGCTTGAAGTTTTTCTAAAATGCTGATTTTGGAATTTTGGATTTGATTGGAACTTTGGAGCAGATTTTGTAAGGCAAATGAAGAAATTGTCCAAAAAATTTCAAAGGTTTTTTCTAGCTTAGTGACACCAATATAACCTTTCTGAACTACTCATAATCGAAAATCGAAAAAAAAATTCGGCCCACTCTAATGTTTGTATATCATATATGTTTCGAAATCTGTGTTAATAAAGTATTTTAAGCAAATGTCTTTTATTGTGGAAAGTTTTAATAATCAAAGAATCTTCTTTTGAATTAATATGTATTAGAAAATGCATAATGTCTCGAATTTTACCAGAAATGTAAGAATTACTTTGGGGAATAATGATACAAGCAATTCAATACACAGCGGAGGCATTCATCTAAGCATGTATAACACATTTTGCTTCGTTTTCTATTTTGTTTAAACACACACAGAAAAAAAAACTAAGAGAACATTTGAATAATACGTTTACGAAATGGATGATAAATGAGCTTCAAGCTTTTTAGAAAATATATTTAAAAAAAAAAAAAAAAAAAAAAAAAAAAAAAAAAAACATTAAATAAACTAATGATTTCGTTATTTAATTTTAACCTTGACATTTTCATTAACTTTTTTTGTGATAAATCACTAAAAATAAATATTTTTTATGTATTTAAATGAAAGGACTGTTTAATGTTTGAAAAGTAATAAATTTTGTTTTTATGTTTTTAACCTAGTTTCAAAATTCTTTTGAAATCAGTTAAATAATAGTTGTTTACAATATCAACAAAAAATCTTGATTTATTTTATTATCCTACTAAAATGTGATAAAACTTCATTTAATGTAGGTTATATCAAAAGATTTAAAACTTTACTGTAAAATCTAGGGAAGATCTCATGATCTCTGTCCTTTTTTACGCTTTATTTTTTTTTTTCACATTTTTCATACACTATGGAATAGAATGTATTCAGATATCAGGAAACGAACAAATTTAATTTTTTTATATTAACTATTTTATGTTCAATTTTGTATTATTATTTAAAAATGATTTCTTTAATTTTAAAATTTGCATGAAAAAGAATTTTTGTATAATTAAGTAAAACTATAAATAGATAGGAATGGTAGAAACAAATACGGGACTAAAAATATATTATACATTCTAATAACATTTAAATCTTTTATTTTTCTAGAATTATTTTAAATCGTTGTCCTTTACTAATGTTAAATTAAATAACTCGAACAAGCGTTCTTCCACCAAATTAACATTCTGATATCCAAACTGATATATAACAGATTAAAGATAACGTACAGATTTCCAAGTCTGATTTATCAACTAAAAACATATAGAGAAATTACCAAAAAAACATGAATATATAAATAATACAGACTGCCTAATACATATTTTTATTACCAAAGCACTTATTACAAGTGTAACAAATCTTCCATTGTTGTTTTTAAATTTTTTGTTAAAACAAAACATTTTCTGATAAGAAAGAACGCATAATTATTCCTTATATAATTATTGAAATAAAAACAAATATACTAATTAATAAATTAAAAAAAACATAAATCTATAACTTTTATGATACACATTATCTAATACAAAGACTTATTATCAAAGCACTTATTACTATAGAAAAAAAAATTCATAATTGGTTTTGAAATATTTCATAGCACATTAAGTTTAAAGATAAATAATAACGAACAATTATCCCTTGATTTAATTATAGAATTAAAAAATACATATATGTTACTCCCCCCCCCCAAAAAAAAAAAAAAAAAAATCATGGATCTATAGCATTTATAATACAGGTTGTCTAATACAAAAGTCTATTTCCGAACCCTTTATTATTATAGCAATACATTTTACATATTTTTTTAATTATTTGATAAAACAAAATTTTTACAGATAAATGATAACGTATTATTATTTCACAATTGAATTATTAAACTAAAAACAACTATACAAATTACAAAAAAATAAAATAAAAATAAGGAATTAATTTATGACACTTATAATACAAATTATCTAATAAAATGACTTGGCACCAAGACACTTATTATAATAACAAAAAATCTTTGATATCTATTTTTAAATTATTTGGTAAAATATGTGTAAATTTTTATAGCAAATATATTGTTACTTTTCCCATAGAAAATATTATAAATGTAGATAAACTTTATAATGACATTAAAAATGTACATCAAGTGTTAAAAAATATTATTTTATAACAATTGCTATGTCTAGCTTTGCATCCATGAAACTAATATTTAGTTCTAGCTTTAGTTTTTCAATATATTAAATATCGTATGCATAAATTATACACATTTATACTAATTAAATATTTGTATATATGTAATATATTAATATATGTAAATATAATAATTAAATAATAATAATATGTAAATATAATAATTAATTAAATAATAATTAAATATATGTAAATATATGTATATATGTGTATGTATTGAAAAAATAGTTGGTTATATGTTTGAACATTATCATATTTCACATCGAAAAGCACGTTATCGTTAGAAGAAAAAAATGTACATTTAATCGCAACAAAATTGTAAGCAATGATGAGTATGTCCATTTTTAATATGTTAACCCGAGAGTAGTCGTGACTTTTTTCAAAACTCATTAGTAGTGAACGGTCTTTCCGCCGCTGGCCTCCCACATGCAAAGTATGTAAAATAAAAAGTATTTTACACCTAATACACGAAAAATAACATTTGAATGAAGATATAAATTAGCAATTTTCATAAATTATCCATTTTATTGATGAGATTTGGAGTAATGGGAAAAAGTAAAAATGGGCTGGCATTAGGGATTGTTACGTAGAACTTTTCACCAGTTTCAACTTTATTTCTAAAAATGTATTTGAAAGTCAGCTACATGGTAGATCTCAATAGTATCCATAATGTGATACATGTTAAGGGAAGATCAGTTATACGGGTGGCAAAAAGACCGACACGCGACTACGGACAGGTTAAGAATCGTAGGGGATCGCCAGAATTAAAATTAATCATAACTCAAAATATAACAAAAACGGTAATTTATTTAAAACAATACCTAAAGGTGGGAGTAATAAGGCGGATAGTTTTAAGCAATGATGGTTTAAAAGGAACAGATTTGACATTCTTAAACTGAATGGTTGAAACATTTTTTCAATAAATATTTTAAATATAAAATGTTTACCTAAAAGAAAAGCTACGCTTGGTTGCCCGAAATTAATAAAAGTTCATTTTAGTTTAATATAAAAATACCACCAGAATTATTGCAGTTAGCTCTATAAAATATCATTTTAAAACACTGGATTAGAAAACTATAAAGTAAAGCCACTGAAAAACCACTACACATTTAAGAGAATACAAGGCTGGATACAATTAGAAATATGCGAGCTTTTAGATCTCGTTCCGCAAAAACCACGGCCAGGCAAATTATTACGGCGACAAAAAGTTTTTATTTTACAGCAAAAGAAATTTTTCGGTTTTTTCCCTCAAACGGATTTTTTTAAACTGTCTAGTACAGGTCTGTCCAACCTTTTAGAAAAAAAGGCGAACCTCACCTCCTGGATCTCACTGAAGACCGCCATTATTCAAACGGCTCAAATTCTATTACACAATAGTTCTATTGCACAGTAATTCTATTGCTCAGTAGTTTTAGTACATACTCTCATTTTAACATAATGTAAATGAATCGTAGAGCGGAAGACAAAACAATCCTTAGACCCTTACAATCCTGGAGCTACATATATTAGATTTCAAATTATACATTTTCTATGATAGCTCTATATCAAAAATGTTTGCACGGTACAATGTCAGAAATTTCAATCGCGCCTATAATAACAACAATAATAAATAAATAAATAAACATAGAATTCAGAAATACTGATAAGTTTTTTTAGGATGTGAGAATATTATTTCGACTTATTTTCAAGGTGGGAATTTAGTTTTATAATATATTTAAAAAAGGCATGATAATGATAAATTCATATGGATGATTCCAGAGAGAGAGAGATATAGTCTAAAAGTACTTTCATAGATGGAAAATATTCTGCTCTGCTCTACTCATTACATGTACTACTCATTCTTATTAATTTTTCTAAGCAAATTAAAAACAAACTCCTGAAATTTAAAAAGTCAAAAACGAAAAATTAGCCCCCTTATTCCTCGTATAGAACAGCCAGCTGCTAATAAACAAGAAAAAAAATATGAACTTTTATGCACATGTATCTTCAAAGGGACTTGGAATGTGGGAAATTTTTTATTTACATGTACCTTATTAATAAGTAAAGTAACAGTACTCTTTCCAATTATTACCACATCAAACCATCATAATTATACTTTTAAAAAATACCTACAAATCGAGAAAATGCGTATGATCAAATTTTCAAAGTATGTTTTTTGTTTTAATGTGTTTTCAGAAGTTTTAAAAAATCTTTCATGCAAATACCTATGATTTTAAAGAAAGTATTTGAAAGTGTTTTTTGTAATTCAGTTTTACTTCTAAAAAAGTCTAGTAACAGGAAATCTTGATAGGGGTGCCAAGAAGATCCCCAAAGGGCGCCATTGCACCCGCGGGCGCCGTGTTGGACAGCCCTGTCCTAGTACATATAATCATTTATTTATACTCTACTATCAAAGTAGTGTTTATCAATGTCGCTGGAGTGCTTTGGGAGTTCATGGGGCTTTTTTGTTGAAAAGTTTAATTTTTCGTATAGTTAAAAAACTGGGATACTTCTAACTTGGTTGAAGTTCATACCTAGTTCTATGAAACATACGCATTAAAGTACGGATAAACACTTGGATAAAATTTAGTTTTAGGTATATACAGGGTGGCCCATAAGTAATGGAACAATCTTTAAGGAGAGGTAGGGGACATCACAAGGATTCAGAATTGCATAGCAAACCATGGTCGGAAACGTTTTCTTGGCGCGGTAATGACGACAGAAAACGCAAGAAGGAAAGGGCATGAATAAGAAGACAAAACATCTTTATTATTCTTAGTATAGTAGAAAACTAAGAAAAAAGAACATTAAAGAAACAACGATCGTCATCAAATTAGTCTTCGAAATTGCGACCTTGGACCTCGATGCATAGTGGCGCATCTTCGGTGAATGGAAGATATTGTGTTTTCTAAAACATATTAGAAATGTCCCGAACTTCCTCAACAGCTGCAACGATGCATGCTACAAGTTCCTCAGAACTTTCTTGCGTTATTATGGTATTTTTGCAGAACTGAGAATATGAAACATGTTTTCTCTCCCTTTTCGCGTCCTTTCTTCCATGTGTTTTGTGTCTTCACTACAGCGTCAGGAACAGAGTGTTTTCAACCATAGATTGGTATGTAAATCGGAATCCTTATGATGTCCTCCCCCCCCCTTTTTTTAAATTTGTCCTAATACTTCTGGGACACACTGTATAATAACTGAGTATAAAATAATAAAGTAACATTAACATGAGCGGATATTGGCATCTCATTCGTGTCTTCCTTTAATCACTTAACTCATCAATGTGTCTGTTTTTTCAACTTTCAAATAATGCTTTTACAGAATTTTTAATCTTTTATAGCCTGGTTTTCATAACAGAAATTTGTACCTAATTCAATCAAAATGCTCGCATAGAATTATACAAAATTTTCAATAATAATTTAGTGGTGAGAATAATAAATCATGATTTGAATATGGATGCTCATACGTGGTACTAGTAAATCATGATTGGCAAAAATGCGTTGCCCTATGACGTAAGATCTAATCAATGAAGCGGTTAAATGAAATGTCCAATTTTAACATTTCTCCTCCTTCGCGATCTCTCGGAAAAAGTTTACGCCTCAAAAACAGATCAGCTGGAAACTTCACTTCTCTTAAAAACGTTGAAAAGTTGACGATGCGTCAAAAGACTCAATGAAAAATGAAACGAAGTACAATAAATCTAATTCCTACTACAATATATATAACTGTTAAGCGTCCATATATACCTAATTATCAGAATGTTGCACAAGATAACCAATAATTTCCGATTTCCGGAAATTCAGACACACTTTTCATAAGTTAAGAGGCACGCTTAATATACAAGTAATCCAAGCACAAATGTAAAAACTTAGGCCGTCATAATCTCAGACATATTTCAAAACTCACTGTAACACATATTAACTTCATAAGAAAATAGATAGGCACTTATTCTGCAGATAAAAAAAATAAAGTATTCATATAAACATGATTTTTTTATTTCAAAAATATGCATTAAAATATTTAATTGCTATAAAGGACGTTAAATACTAATAAAAACATTAAAAGATCTTAATAATTTTTACATGTTTCGATTGAATTTACTCAATCATCATCAGAAAAAGAAAATACAAATAAACAAAAAGATGGAAAATGTCTTTGTGTTTATTTGTATTTTATTTTTCTGATGATGATTAAGTAAATTCAATCGAAACATGTAAAAATTATTAAGATCTTTTAATGTTTTTATTAGTATTTAACGTCCTTTATCGCAATTAAATATTTTAATGCATATTTTTGAAATGTTTTTAATGGATGTATATGAAAACTTCTATTTCTAATTAATGATTTTTTTAATATGTATCAATACAAAATCGCAATTTTAAAGAGTAAAAAAAGCATTAAAATTATTATCGATGTACACAATTCAAATTTTAAATTCACTTGCGCGTAATATGATTTTTTATGCAATTTCCTTTGCTAAGTTAAAAAATACCATATGTATATATATATATATATATATATGTGTGTGTGTGTGTGTGTATATATATATAAGAAAAAATACATTTAAAGCTGTTGAATCCGCATCGGAAATTACAATCTATTTTAAATCCCAAGTATTTACATATGTCATGGAAAATAGAACTATATCAAAAATAAATCTGCATAAAAAAATATTTTCCTCTTCGCTATTGGCTGGCAGCAGTTTTCATGTAAGTAGATAATGTATGAAAGAGGTTTACGCAACATATTTTTTTATATAATAAGCTTATGAAAAACTGAGTATAATCAACATCCACGCCCAAAAACCATGATTTTAGAAAATACAACTGTCTAAAAACAAATGAAAATTATTATAAAATGAAAAAGCATTTAATTTTGTTACAGTTTTAATACGACAGATCAACATGTTGAATTGTACAGTTTCTCTATACTAGAAAAAGGCAGTTCCACAAAATAAAAACAACAAAACACATGAGGGTATAAATAGCTAACAATGTTTTCTATTAGTTTTCAAATAATTTATAAGATACGAAATATATAAATGAAATCATTTTGAAGGCATTCGAATAATATGTATTTATCTTTCAGAAGTCTATCATATTGCGTTTAAAATAGAAACAGAATACTTTGATAACTGTACATGAAAACAATTACTTTACTGCATTTAGATTATGCAAATAAAAAAAATAACGAAATATAAAATTTGCCTAGTTTCAAAATAATACATTGTTTCCTACATTTTGAACAAAATGTAGTCAATAATGTTTTCTTTGAGGATTTTGCTTGCATTATTTTCATAAAATACATATTCTTGACTGGAATCATTTTGACATTTCAAACATTACATGAATTGTTTAAACTTCAAATATTCAAATAATAATACGAGAAATACGGATATATTTTTTTATACAGATCTTCAACCAAAATAGTGAGTGAAACAAAAGTATATTTGTTTTATAAACCTGAAAGAAAAAATATTTGTACATTTAAATGTAAATTTAATATCATTTTCTCCCAAATCATTGTATTTTCAAGTTACTTTTTTAACTACAGAATTGATTGCCCTAAAGAAAAATAAGGTATTTGAATTCCAAATACTGAGGATATTAAATACAGTTTATCCGCTTATAAAATGGAAACTCTTACAAAAAAAGAAGAAGATTTGTTTTATTATTTATATATATGGGTGATTCTCAAAATAGGGGACAATTTATGTCTTTCGGCATACAAAAAAAATTGAGAGGTTTTCTGTCATGTTTTTATATTTAGATATGCTTTTCTTAATATTATTCATTATATTTGCACTCAAGAATTACTCACTTTTTAGTTAAAAACACCTTAAAAGAACAGAATAAAAATTCAAAATGTCATTAGCATGGATGTCCACTGCAGCTGTGCCTTGTGTATACTAGCATTTTTCAAGAGTTAATATGATGTTTATAAAATAAACCAAATGTTATTCTTTCTTTATATTAATCAAGGAGAGGATTTATCCAATAAATTTCTTTTTAAAAATAAAATTATAGTACATAAAAAAAGAATTAAAGTTTGTCCTCCATATTCGATTTTCAAAACAAGGTCATATTAAAACAGCTGGTTATTAATCAAAATTTCATTTTCACATATGACAATAGTTTGAAAATATAAAGTTTCTCCATGGCAACAAGTAGTCATTTTAAACCAGCCAGAAAATAGAAGCATGTATTGTATTTTAAGAATAGAATTTGAATATTAGGGAGTTACATCAATTGTATGTCATTAGAATGGATAATAATTTTCATGTTTATTTTAGAGTTAAATTTTTTATTTTATTTATTTGCATAGAACTTTTGTGTTTTAAAAAGCCCCAGAAAGGACTATTGCATTGTGATTATATTATGGCTCATAATCTTATTTAAATTAAAATTTGTCATTAGCATGGGCAGATATCAGTGTCATTAGCATGGTTTTTCTGTCCATGCTAAAGACTCCTATGTACATAAATGTAACCAGTGCTTATATTGTATCCTTTATAAAGTTTATCTTTACGTATAAATTTAGGTATTACATTTATTATCCCTAAAATATGCATTAAATTTGTCAGAAAATCACTAAGACAGCTTCTTACATTGTTACTGTCAGAATGTTGCTCATGTAACAAAGTTTGCTCTTTGGTAATGTTTTTATTCTCCTTATATGTATATATGTAAAAATGGAAACCATTTGCTGAAAAAGAAGGCTAATAAATAGAGGGAAAAAATATTTAAACAGAAAGAAAATAAAAATTTCATAATATATTTATTCCATACAATTTGTTTTGTCATTAGCATGGCTCAAAAAATACTAATTATTTTTTAAAGTTAATTTTTAAATATTTAGCTCTGCTGACTACATAGATAGTATACCTAATACTATATTAACAACACCTATTTTTTTCAGAAATTTTGCTAACAGTAATTTTTTTTAAGATTTCATTTTTGAAATCGTCCCCTATTTTGAGAATCACCCATATATGTATATAACCGTATTTCACATCTTTATTATTACGTTCGTCTAAAAATTGGGCAGACAGTTAGTATGAAACTCGTATAAATGAGATAGCATAATTTATTTAACTAATAAGCATTATTTAATAAAATATTTCTGTAATTGTTTTCTTATTTTGCTGCTAATTGTTTTATGTTAATGATTTAAGAAACATACAATGAATTTTACAGATTGTTCAAAACTGGTATTTTATATTACAATTTATTTGAACGTAATCAATCTGTAATCAGCGTATATTATATAGCATCTGTTTCATTTTTAACAATTGCCAACACATTTGAAATGAATTCGGTTTGTCTTTCAGCCCCATGTACGTGCTCTAATGGACTTTAAAAAATGGGATACCATGCAATTTATATAAGTCATTTATTTTCACTATGAATTATTCGGTATAGAAAATAAGGAATTTAGCAGTTGTAGTTTTTTTTAAATGGACTTAAAAAATTTCTTTGATTTACGATCTTTGGAAAAGGGGGGAATCCTTTCAGATGATTTTTAAATAATGTTTAACAATATCAAAGTTACTGAATTTTATATATTGCCCTGGAAGAATAAAATACAGTAGATTGTTGTATTGATATCATTCATCCTTTTTGTACAGGGTGAGTCAAAATAACCTTATTCCATTTTTATATACGAATTAAAAATGCATGAAATGTAATTTATTCGTAACTCATCTTATCCTCCTTAATAAAAAGACAAAATTCATTGTGAAATTATTAAATTTCACAATGAATTACTATAGCGAAGTTATTCTTATATATAAATATTAATTATTCTATTAATATTTTTATTCAGTCCTGTGAATTATGTCCAAATTTCGATACTCTCGTCATAATTTACAAAACTTTAATTCAGGGAATAAAGCACAAGGCAACCAAAAACGCTTAGATAAATTACCAATCATGCATGACAAAATATGTGGTTATTTACATATACCTTTTTAGACATTTGTTTATGTTTTTATAGAAAGATCTTGATGCATTATTTAACTTTATCTGAAGAACATATAACGAAATAATAAAAATAATTTTAAACGTTCTCGTTCATTTATATAACTATCTACAGATTATTCTGGTTCTGTATATAAAATGGATTTCATATTGAAAAGTTCAAACACAGACATTGTTAATAAATAACTGATTTTATTAAAATTAAATTTTGAAACTACTTGACTTTTTTGGAAAATTATTTTCGAAGAAAATTTATTTTAAAAAGACAAAAGATAAAAATAAAACACTTATCGGAATAACTTTATTTAAATTAAGACATAAAAGTATGAAAAAAATATATTGTAATTCCAAAAGGCTTATTTTGTAAATTTATATTATAATTAGTTTTCTTTAGCAAGAAACTTTTGTCGTTAAAAACATCTGCTCTTTAGTATAGAGATACTCTTTTAATGTCTTACTTCGTTAAAAAATGCTTCTTTTCATTGTACATGGCTTAATGAACTGTTTGACTTTACTTTCCGTTAAAAAGTTGTCACTCTTGGTAAAATATTATTTGCATGGTTTCATAAATTGTTATATTAATTCAAAATACTAATTGAATGATATAAAATTTTAAGACTAAATTTAGCGCAAATATATATTTTTTAATTAATATACATAATATGCTAGCATGTGCTAATTTAAAAAAAAAATCAAAAAAATGTAAAATAAAAAGTAGATCAAATAATCATATTAACTATATGGCAGATATGATATTGTTAAAACAGTAATATAATCTGCGAATCATACAAGTTATTTACAATTATTTTGTCTTCGGAATAAAGGTTTCATGAAATTGATAATTTTAGCTCCAGGCAAAATCTAAAAACGCAAAAACATATTAAAACAGGAGTTATATTAAAATATTTCCTTTTGAAATTCAGTTAATCGCAGGATTAACATGCGAACAGGTGCTATTCAAGCGTGTTTGTTGCTCTATAAACTAGGGAGCGTACATGAAATAATTTCGCTTATTTACAAAAGCTACTTGCGTATGCTATGTGTTATAAGCAAGTAAAATTTACCAACATGCGGTAATGACGTTATTCATTTACTTTAATCTTAGATATAGACAACAGTTTATATTTTAGACTATTTTTATTTTTTGCTTTTAACACTTTTCAACAGAATTTATAAGTGTTTATGCTTTCGGTTTGTCTTCCATCTCTCCGTCTTACCGCACTCTAATTCACGTAAATATACTGGAAAGGCTATGAAAATTTCGGATGTTATTTACGTTTACATTAGCACGAACCCTACTGAAAATGAAGTTTCTACTATGATTAATTTATTTATAGAGGCAGACAAAAGTTTTCCATTACATTACGGCCTATAGGAAAAATCATTTCAAATGAATTTTAAGGATGTTACCCCCAGTTAAACATATTCAAATTTATGTGCATTTATAACGTGCACTAAAATATGGAGCACACTAAAATAACGTAATAATAAAGGTGGAAATTTTTTGCTACATATTTTAATTGTGGTTAACAATTTCATGTATAATTAAATTGATATACTTTGCTTATTATGAGTTATTTGACGCATAATACGAAGTGCGTAGTATTATCAGGGACAAACAAAAGATTTCAAATTGTATATTCTATCTGAAGTCCTATGTATTATGCGCGACGGGTATTGGATGGATAAAATGCATTTTTAATTATTATATGCCCTTTTCAGTTTCACCAAATGTATGTACATCATATGGCGTGTAGAAATACAAATAATTATACTATTTCGATATACAGGATTACACAAAAGAGCTCAGAAAAGTTACTGAATATGAGCGTGATTTACTTATAGGCGGTCTTTTAAAAAGTATGCATTTTTACGTTGAACTGCATTCACTTTACTAAAAAATGTTTATAGAATATCGATAGAATGATATACAGGGTCTTGCAAAGAACTGGATACAGGGTCTCCTTTGTATGATAATTTCTGGAAATATATACGTTTAACTTCACTGTGCTAACTATAATTAATTGTTTTTCACTAATTTAGTTGTTTATTATGAAGGAAAACCCATTTAAAAAGGCATAGAAAACATTGTAAAAGGAGATCAGAAGGATGCCATAGTTAGAGTAAGCTACATTGCAACTGAATAAATTGTTTTTTTTAGAACAATATGTAAATAGTAAATCTATGTTGAAAATAAATTATAAGTTCTAAATTGATAATTATTTTTCTTTTGTTATTTTGTTTTCAAGATAAAAGAATATGTATTTTTTCTGACAAGATAAATTGCATTTTATAAATTGTATTTTTGTTTTTTGATTGAACTCTTATTTACGGAAATAATAAGAAACTAAAAGAATGTGTTGAATAAAGCACACTTCTTTATGCCTTTCTGTAACTTCGTCTATATAAATAAGATAGATCGTACAAACTTCTAAAAATGCTTTGTTTTTATAAACCTTTCATTTTGTGTGGTGTGCATTTCACAACCTAAATAACTTTTCACCATTTTATTAAGAAAAAATGTATTTCATGTTAAATATAAATTTTCAAGAGGAAAATTTTTGTGAATATATAAATTTATTCTCAACCAAATAATGTAAATTTAAGATATAAATCATACTATATTTTTGTTTACGTCAGTAAACCAAATACACCAGGAGTAACAGAAACAAAATGAGTACAATATTAGTTGTTGATGATGTTGCAAATGGAAAAATCAATTAATTCCTCATTGAATCCATATTATGTTAAATGTTGCCTAGCTTAATTTCCAATGTATTGTTGAAGAATATTTTTGAGAATTTATTAAAAAAAATGATTTAAAAAAGTAATGTATGCATGTATATATATATATATATATATATATATATACATGTGGCTTTATTGAATATAAATAACTGTTTTTTTTTTTTTTTTTTTTTTTTTTTTTTTTTTTTTTTTTCGCTGCTTTCATGCAAAATTTTATAAACCATGAAGTTTTGAGGTCACTATTTGTATTTCATTTTCGCATTTCAAACTTAAAAGCGCTAGTTGCGATTTTAAATAATGATGACTTCATGATTTGTCATAAAGCTATATCATTTCAGGATTACAGACTGCTACTTTTTATCCCATCTTACTCAGCGAATGAACAGCAAATTATAGGAATGGAGAGTTTGTTATTGACATCGACAGCTTTATTTATTTCTGAGAAATATCTATATGAATAAAGTGAATGAACTTAAATAATGTGCTTTAAAAAGAATTTTAAAGAGTAATTTTCAGTTTGTAAAGAAGTCAAAATAAAATATGTACATTAAACTGCACATATTTTTTAATATATTCTAAATATCCTCACGTCATTCTGATATCATTTTTTTTAAACTTCCAAAATAATTCATTCTAAAATTAGTGAATTTCCACTGCATCAATTAATAGGCAAGATCGATGTGTCTAACCCAGATGGATTCACTGGATCAATTGGAAAATATTTGCCTACGTACCATTTCCATCCTATTGTGATTTTTAAACCCATAGACTGCAATTTTCTAAAATTATTTCCTCAAAATGAGAAAAGCTACTTACAACACACTAGAACTATCTCTTGGATATTTGGAAAGTTAACTCATTTGTAAAGTGATTTTCGCAGAAAAACTAGCGAAAAAAAAAACCCTAGAAAATATCTTACACAAAAGACAGCTCACAAAGGCGAATAAAATTTTTAATCTTTACATAAGCACTGATTGACCACACGTGTCTCACAGAATATGTAATCCAAGTTTATGCGTAGGGATTGTTTATACCAAATGTAATACACACCTAAAGAGCATAAGTAAAATTTTATTGGAAATTACTCGACTACTAAAGACAGAGAATACAACATAAAAACACAGAATACAACATAAAAACAAATACTAAAAAAAAACGTATTTAGGACAATGGTATTTTAAGGCAAATTCTGTTTGCAATTCTCTATGAAGATCGTCATAAAATTAAACAGCTTGCTTCTCAGCATATATTACATGCAGTAGGCGGAGTAAATGATTTTATACTCAAAATTGAAATACCTATCATCGGTTTTGAAGCAGATCGTAGTAGATAAAATGTAATTGATAGAAAAATGCTATAGTGACAGAACTGTTAATCATAATGTATTAATTGCATGAAATTTTACTGAAGATAATGGGCGGCTGAACATAGTCATTAAATTACTCCGCCTGTCTTTTCTTACACAAGGTAAGAAAATGTACGTGATGAAGATCACATCAGCATCATCTTAAATCAGTGGTTAGAAAGAAGAAGTGAACTATTTTAATACAAAGAAAACGTATGTCAGTCTTTGATAAAAAAAAAATTGTAACAAATAAATAAATAAACAAATAACAATTCAATGTAAATAATGAAAAAATAAATTTAACAAATTACAACGACTGTTTGGAAAATGATACTTTTAAAGATTAAAACTTTAAAGACTTATAAATAAATTCTATATTTAAATTAATAATGATAATAAACATCCTTTATGATCATCATAACGAGTCACATATTGCGTACGCCATGCATTAAACATTTAATATTACTGGACCAATGTTAAAAAAATAATAATAATAATAAATAAAATAAAAATAAACAGTGGTTTATAGATATGCAACTTTAACTGTTTAGAATGTGCCTTTTTTTGCTGGATTTAATCGGAATGACTTCTGAACGTCTCATATTCGTGAGACGAAGATTAAACATTAATATTCCTGGAGCCATCATATAGAACTGATACATGAAATTTCATCTTTACAATTTTCGGAACTGCAAATTTTTAAAATTCTAAACATCGCACATTTTAAATTCTACAGCGCTGCGAAGAGAACAAAATGCAGTTTTAAATGAAATTTTCTTGAAAACTTTTTTGTAATTTGTTTTCAAATTGCTATTTCTTAAAAGTTTTAAATCCTTTTTTGTCATCGTGGCAACAAAAGTCTTCCATTTTTGGACATTAAACATAGACCAATCAGAAAAACGATTAAAATAAAAAACAGAAGTATTCCATTGTTTATAATTAAACATGGACTAATCAGGAAATGAGTAAAATAAGTTACGGAATTCAAACAATAAAAATATTCAGATTTCTTAGTTCTCTACCGAGGATAACAATTATTTTCCAAATAATTAATAAGTTAAAAATTGCGACTAGATGGTCGTATGGTAGTCACGGATGGGATATGGAATGCAGCTATCTCCATCAGGTATGCCGAGGGTATTTTTAGAGCAACACGGTAAGAGCTGTATTTAAAACAAAAATACGTTGTGTGCAATGGAGAAGCAACACTGTTTTTTTACCAAAAGTTGTTAGATCTTGCACTTTTACAGACTAAATATATTAGAATAATTTATAACACGATTATTGAATCGGTATATTAATTATACCGCATGTAAATATTCCAAGTGGAGGAAACAATTCGGGCAAGGATTCGAACCAGCACTGTAAAGCATTTGTGTAACGTTACTCCATAAAATTTGTATAAAAATGGTGGCAAATGTCGCCTCCAATTTCATGGAGTAATTATTTTTACATATGCAATGGTGTAATTTAAACATATATTACTGGTGTAACATTACAATGTTACACCGGTTTTAACGGTTAAAATACTCCATAAAATTGGAGGCAGCAATCCTGCGTCCAATTTTACGGAGTAACGTTTCCACAAATGTTTTACAGTGAGGGACGTATTGGCTGAAGCCACCAAAGCTTTTCAAACTGAACCATCCGGGAAGAGCACTGGAGAATTATTTCACACGTCTAAATTTAACGATCATACAATCTGGTCTGATACTATAGATCAGCTCAACAGGTCAATCGATGATCAATAAATGCAACTACAGCTATTGATTGAAATAGTTTATAAAACGATTATTCAATTGGTTATAACGAATATAATTGTTCCAAGTGGGCGAAAAAGTTCCAGGCCAGGATTCGAACCCATTGGCTGAAGCCGCCAATGATATTCCAACTGAGCCATCCCGGACGAACACAGGAGGTTTATTTCACTCAATACATCCTTAGTTGGAAACCTGGTCCATACTTTTTTCACCCACTTGGAAAATTTACATGCGTTATAACTAAAGATATTCTTTTTAAAGTTTAAATATATTAAGCACTTAATTTAAAAGGTTTAAGTAGCACTTTTAAATAATAATCAACTTTATACGACTTTAACGTGAAATTTTATTCAAAATTTCGGCTTTTTGGGCCTAAAGCACAGATTCAAGTGGAGTAATCATGTGGGGGAAAATTTAGTAGTTGATTCTTTTAATTATTTTATTTTCTCAATTTATTTTTAAGAATTTGAAAAAATAATATTTATTTTTTTTTCTTCCGAGAAAGAAATGTTGTTTCTACATTGGTTTTTAGTTTATTTATAGAACCTTTAATCTCATATACTTAAATAACAATGAACTGAACACACTGAAATATCCTTTGGGCAACTTCCACTATCTGATTAAGATAGATCGTGGAAATAAACTTTGTAATGCTTTAGGTTATTTTACTCTCATAAAAGATTAATTTTGTGTAGTATCTATCTAAACATTAAAATTAAAATTATTTTTTAAAGAAATTTCTAATCCGAAGTAATTTGTTCGAAAAAATAATTTTCAGAAAGGAAAAAAAATAATTTCACATTAAGACGTAAATTATGACACATTTTCATTTACGTTAACAAAGCAAATACACAATCAGCAATACATTGAAATAAGTGAAATAGTAGGTATCTATGAAGAACATAAAATAATTTCAAATAAAAAAAGTAATTAATACCCAGTGATTTCATATTTTGTTAATTGTCTCTAAACTTAATTTCCAACGTACAATTATAGAGTAACGTACAGTTATAACGTACAATAATATATACTTTGGGAGGATTCAGTTGAAAAAAAATGCATTAAAACTGGAAAATTATCATGATTTATTGAATTGAATACAAAACTAGTTGGATATGTCAATCCCGAAACTTTCTTCTATCTCATAAGTACATTTTAATATTTAAAATAAAGGGGTCACCCCAAAGTTGCCCACTATCGAATTTCCTCGAACATTTGACCTAGCATAATGAGATTCTGGTATCCGAAAAGCCTAAAACGCAAAATTTAATTATTATTCTGAGAAAATGAGTTTAGTAGTGCCTCATGTTGGGTAATTTATACTAAAACCTAATAAGCATCTATCTAATCAAGACCTAACAGAATCTGAAATTTGATGGAATTTCGTCCATTAGTTCTTGAGGTATAGTTATAACAAAAATTTTCAAAACGCAGCACAGCAACACCATATCTTGGACAATTTATGCCAAAACGTAAAAAAGCGTCTAATTATGTTATGGTGTAAAAGAATCTGAAGTTTGATGAAATTCTGTGCATTAGTTCTTGAGATATAGCTAGATTAAAAAAAACGTGTAAAATATAGCACAGCAGCACCATCGGTTGAAGGATTTATAACAAAACGTAATCATCGTATAATTATGTTATATGTCATTTTGTAACAAAATCTGAAGTTTGATGAAATTCTGTGCGTTGGTTGTTGAGATATAGTTATCGGAAAAATCGTGCAAAATGCAGCATAGCTGCACCACCTGTTGCAAGGTTTATACCAAAATGTAATCAGAGTCTAATTATGTTGTATATTCTAGTGTAAAAGAAACTAAAATTTGATGAAGTTATCTGCATTAGTTCTTGAGATATAGCTATCGCAAAAATCGTGAAAAATGTAGCATAGCAGCGCCACCTATAGGGCAGATCACACCAAAACCTTATCAGCGGCTATGTATCTCAAGGTATCGCGGAATCCGAAGTTTGGTGAAATTCTGTGCATTAGTTCTTGAGATATAGCTATCATGAAAATCATGAAAAACGTCGCATAGCAGCGCCACCTGCTGGCCAATTTACACCAAAACGTAATCAACGTCTATGTATATCATGGGGTCACAGAATACGAAGTTTGGTGAAATTCTGTGCATTAGTTCTTGAGATATAGCAATCTTGAAAATCATGAAAAACGTAGTATAGCAGCGCCACCTGCAGGCCAATTTTCACCAAAAACCAATAGGCACTAATTCATATCAAGGTTTAACTGAATATAAAATTTTATTAAATTTCGAACATTAGTTCTTGAGATAGAGCGCCCACAATTTTTTTGTCACATACATACAGACAGACTCACAGACAGACTGACAGACTCACAGACAGACTCACAGACAGACACACAGACTCACAGACAGACATTTTCTAAAAATAGTGAAAACGTGTTCAGGACCTTCTAAAACGTGTAAATCCGTCGAAAACCGGAAGTCGAAAATTTTCATGAATCCAATACTTTCTTCTTGTAAAGATAGAAGAAAGTAAAAATGGATGTTCAGCCGTAACCCTTCGTAAAATATCATGAATCATGAAGCTGTGAAATCACTAATAGTAAATAAGTGACTAAATGACAGTTTGCATTAATATATTTTTTTTTCTAATTGCGTGAAAGTTGTAACAAAGATTTTAAAAAATATAGTTTTATTTTGTTGACATGTTTTAACTCATCACAGAGTCAATTTCAAAACAAATTAAAAATGATATTCGAAAGTTGCACGAACTAAGGGGCATTGAACTGAAACGCCATCATTCAGTTTTTCATGTGCCAGATGTATTTATTATTATTATTATTATTATTATTTTCTTATTTGGATTTTAATTTTAATTTTTTGAAAATATTGAGCCACTCGTATCCCACCTTCTGCGCATTTACTTTTTTGTGTACTTTGATGGAAGCAATTAGAAATAATATATCACTATTAAAGTTAAAGATTTAAATCTCAATAATTCAATGTAATAGTTGGTGATTTTAGATAGCGATGTTTTCATAATTTGGAATCATGATGTAAAACGATTACTGTGGAGATTTTACTGAACATCCTCAGCAATTACAGTGGAAAACATAAGGTGAAAATATGTCAATTGAAATACATCGGTTGTTTTATTATTAAAAGATATTTAAAAATAATAAGAAGAATAGGAATAATAAAATTTGATGGGAACTTTATATCGCTATTTTGAAAATATAGTCAATAAAATAAATTCGTAAAATAAACTGTAATTAACTTTTAACACAATTTTGATATTCACTACTCCAATCGGATATTACTTTTGCAAATTTGGAAAAATATCATTTTAAGATAAAACACATCCTATTTCACATTATAACTATGGATTTGAAATTTGTTAATTCTCACGCTTTTAATACATTTATCGAATATTGTCTTTAGCGAATTTATGTAATATGACAAATTTTTTAACGCTTCTTATGTTTTAAAAATGTAAATGTGCTCTAGATAAACAAATAAAAATAATGTTTACAAATATATGTAAAATAAGAGACGTGCTTTGTGTTAATAAGTGTTTGGCAGATTTCCATTTTAGATTATTTAAATGCATGCACGCAAATTTGAAAGAAACTGTATAATCTTATCTTCGAATTTTTGTTATGAAAGCAATACGTGCTGCACTTCCCCAAAAAGACAAAACATGTTTTTTTCTTATCATATTTATATATATAAAGTTTATGCAAATATATAAAATAATTGTTCATAAATAACAAGGAATCTCAAACAAACAAAAGGGCATTGAGACGAAATTTATATAAAAAAATACATGCATTTTTAGTTTATTATAAGTTATATATTTATTTACTTTATATAAACTTTACTATTACAGCCGTCTATTAGGTTTCTTGATATTCAATAACCGTATCAATTAATAAATAAAGATTATAACTACATAATTTTTTTAAGTATTAACAATTTATTAGAAATGCAAGTTAGTTATGAAATCGTTGATGGAATATCAAATTTTAATCGATTTTATCTGATTGCCTGCAAATTAAATATGCACAATTCTATTATATTTATTCTGCATTCATATAATTTATTTATTGATATATATATGTATATCTTGTATTGCAATTATTTTCTTTTTTTGTTCTGGTAAATTTTTCCTAAAAATTTTCTTTTTCTTTTTTTTTTTTTTTTTTTTTTTTTTTTTTTTGGACGGCTTCAAAGAAAAAGCTGCAGTTCTCGTAACTGAATCATTACATGAAACAATTTAGGGGAACACAGGTGGAAGATTTTATCCCAGTGGAAAAGAAGTTTTCAAAAGAAATGCTTTCCATCTAAAAAGTTATAATATTTTCATGTAGTTTCCAATTTCTTCTAAAGAAAAAGAATAAAACTGGTACTATAAATCGAAAAAAGTTAATCTTCTGATACTCTGTGGTAAAAATACAATGTTGCTGTCAAATCATCTAGAGTGAAATCTCTTTAGATTTTTTGAGCAGTCTAAGTATTTTTTTAGTGAAAGATAATAGATAAACGTTTATATTTTAAAATGTTTCCTTCTTTTGTCGTTTATAAAAAAAATTGTATGTGTGGGTCAAAAAGCACGTAACGTTATAAAAGAATGAAAATCAAAACAATTTTACTTCTTTTTTAATTACAGAATGTTTTACATTTGAAATTTTTTGTAATGCGCAATAGTTGGTAACATTATAGAATTTTTTAAATGATGTTTGAATCACTTTTCTTTAACTTCTTTCTGTAATAAAACAAAATAAATTAATCATTGATAAACATTATAACTCTTTTCAGAAATTATGTTCCAATCTTTTTTCTTTAACTATTATTATAGACTTATTTTTGTAAAAAACAAAGTTAATTAATACGTGATTGGTGGTAATACTTCCTAACATATATATATATTTAGGCATGCATGCAAATATACCTGCGTACGCATATTAATTAGGCACAGAAATATGTTTATTGATATGTACATGATTCGACATACATGTTTTCCTCCAATGAAGCATGGCGAAGGACACGTTATAATGTTTGGAGTATTGTCTTCAAAAGTGTTGGTCAGTTATTTGAAATCCGCGGCAAGATGAATGATGCAATATATAATGATATATTGCAAGATAATTTACTGCCTTATTACAGGAAAGATTAAGGTCGTAGCTATATTTTTTAACATAATAACTAATTAATGATTGTATGGAAGCTCGATAAGCAATAGCATTTGCACAAAAAAATTTCGCTTTTAAAATGCGAACATTTTGAAACCCCCGAGATTAATCCAATAGAAAATGTATTAAATTAATTTGGGGAAAATGTGTGGAATTATAAATATTCCAACTCAGCCGAAATTTCCAAGAAAATGCAAGAAGTGCGGAAAAAACGCACCATACACGATCTTCAACCGATGATTGTATTAAAATCACGTTGCTGCGCCGCAACATTCTTAACCGGTTGTGAAAGTGCAATTATTTTTATAAAAAGTACCTGCGATCAAAATCGAAAAAGTAATCAAGGAGTGATCTTGAAAAGGACCTCAAATATCAAAAAAAAAAAAAAAAAAAAAAAAAAAAGGCGATAGAGTTATACAAAAATGCCTCACCAAAGGATTAGCATTAGCTCACGAGTGCCTTCGCGGGTAGAAACAAGGCCCTTAAAGGTTTAAAGGTATGGTGATAAAATACTTATTGTAAATGTTGTTGATCATTCTTATCTTCTATTACAATACCATTTTTTTCTAAACTTGCGAACTTTTGGCCGGAAACTTTTGAGCACATGAGTTTTCCTTTGCATAATTATTTTTTTAAATATTTATATGTTATTCCATAAATAAGTTCCTAACTACTATGTCAATAAAATGTTTAAATATCACTTTGAGATTCCTCTTCATATGGACATGCTTACAAATTAACTAGAAAATTTTGACAGTCTGGAAACTTTTGATCAACATTTTATATGTTCTGAAAGAATGTGTTAAAATTTTAAATGAAACTTCTGAAAAACTATGTGATCGAAATTACAGCAAATGTTTTGTAAGGTTAGGTTTGTTTTCGCAACTCCTAATGCAAAAATTTAATAAAAAAAAGTTCGTACAAGTTATCACGTCTAGCACAGTAGGCCCCCAAGAGAGGGAATTTCAATAATTTTTCAAAATATTTTAATGCACATCGTTTAAATTATTTCCAATCAATACTGTTCGAAAGGAATTTAATAAACAGTGTCTTACTATTTGTATCAGCATAATTTTTAGTTAAAAAAATAAAACTAATTAATAAAAACTTTGTAAAACAGATATCTAGTTGGATGTGCCAATCCCAAAACTTTCTTCTATCTCATACATGCATTTTAATATTTTTAAAAAAGTTACTCATTTTATTGCTTTAATAATTTTAATTCAATACCCTACCAAATTTGGTTTTCATCTTAAATTTCTGCTTCAATCAATTAATCGGAGTAAAAACGAATTTTCGTCTCTGCACGAGCCGATGGACAATTGAATGATAGGCAGATATTTTTTTCAAATTCAGGGAGGACCTACTTGCCTTACCAAAAAATAATCAACAACAAAATGTTTAGTTCAGTTCTAGAACTAACTTCATACACTTTTATGTGGTGCAATATTGAAAATGGCATAAAATTCGGTATTGCAGCGCCCCCTTCCGGCGGACTTTTTTCAGATTCAGGACGATCCAACTAGCCATAGCCATACACTTACACAAAAAATTTCTTTCAATTCGATGCATAACTTCATGTACTTTTGGTCGGTGCAATATTGAAAATGGCACAAAAATCGCGATTGCAGCGCCCCCTTCCGACGGATTTTTTTCAAATTCAGGGAGGACTAATTAGCCATAGTCATACAGATACACAAAAAATTTGGTTAAATTCGATACATAACTTCATATACTTTTAGTCGGTACAATATTGAAAATGGCACATAAATCGCGATTGCAGCGCCCCCTTCCGGCGGATTATTTTCAAATTCAGGGAGGACTAACTAGCCATAGTCATACACATACACAAAAAATTTGGTTCAATTCGATGCATAACTTCATATACTTTTGGTCGGTACAACATTGAAAATGGCACAAAAATGGCGATTGCAGCGCCCCCTTCCGGCGGATTTTTTTCAAATTCAGGGAGGACCAACTAGCCATAGTCATACACATACACAAAAAATTTGGTTCAATTCGATGCATAACTTCATATACTTTTGGTCGGTACAATATTGAAAATGGCAATAAAATCGCGATTGCAGCGCCCCCTTCCGGCGGAATATTTCAAAACTGAAGGAGGACCTGCTTGCCACAGCCAAAAACACTCACAAAAAATTTGGTTCAATTCTATGCATAACTTCATACACTTTTTGATGGTAGAATGGCGACATACAGACACACACACAGACACACAGACACACAGACACACACACAGACACACGGACAGACAGACATTTTGTAAAAACATGTTTTTTGGAATCTCTGACCCCTAAAACGTGTAAATCCGTCGAAAACCGGAAGTCGAAAAAATTTCGATTACAATACTTTCTTCTATTGAAGATAGAAGAAAGTAAAAATAAAACTAATTAATAAAAACTTTGTAAAACTCTTCAAAATTAAAAAACACTCCACAACTAAATATTATAGCATAATCTAAAAATAGTTATAGGACATGTTTTTCTTACGCGTTTAGCATTATTTTTACATTAATATACATTGCTGTGAAAAAAGAAATATTTTTCTCATTTACGTGAAATTTCGTAATTTTTGATAATATTCCTCTAAATTCATTGGCGATGCGCTACTTTTTATTTTTGCGTTATTCTTCGATTTCCAAAAAGCAAAAAAAATTTAAAATAGTAGAGTAGTGATTTGTAGAAATAGTAGTAATTTGTAGAATATGTACACTGTAAAAAAAATCTGTAGTACTACTAGAAAATCTTTAGGCAACTGGGATTCCATAAACTTTTCTAGTAGTGTTACTTGAGAAGAAGCATAATTGGTATACAACTTCTTCTCAAGTAACACTACTCCATTAAACTTATTAAACAGTACAAAGACTTTCTTCGTGAACATACTAAGAAATTAATAAACGTTACAGGTGTTTTTTTAGTATGAATACTAAGAAATGATTAGTAGTATTACAGATACTTCTCTTGTATCTTCACTAAGAAATTCTTAGTAGCCATTACAGGTATTTATGTAGTATATGATTAGTAATACTACAAACCATTTTTTAGTATTCCAACTAAAAAAGCTCCTGTAATGTCTACTAATGATTTCTTAGAATGTTCACTAAAGAAGTTTGTGTGCTGTTTACTAATTTTAATGCAGTAGTGATATTTAAGAAGAAACTGTATTGGTTACTAGAAAAGTTTATGGAATCCCAGCTGCCTAGAGATTTTCTAGTAGTACTACAGATGTTTATTAAGAAATAGTTAGTACTATTACGGATACTCTATGTTTTTTTACGGACCTTTGATGAAAGCCATGTTTTTTTTTTACTTTTGATGAAATTCACTTTTATTTTGCGTTCGTTTGACAAAATTCTTTCGTGATTTTGGAAATTTGATGTTTCTGGCGAACTTTTAAGGATATTTGATTGTTTTGTAACATTTGATGAAATATGCGATTTTTCTATATTCCGTCGGCAAAATTTATGAATATTTCACGAAAGTTTTCTTTATATAGTATTTTTTATATAGCTTATATATTATCTATTTATTTAGTTATTTGTTTTGCTGAAAATTGTGGATATTTTGCGCTCCTTTCACGAAATTTGCAATTATTTTGTGACCTTCTGACTAAATCGTATTTTGTAGCAATTATTGGGCAAATTTCACAGTACTTTTGTATCTAAATTTTAAGATTGATCACAGATTTCCTTTTCTCTTGGAATCGAATGCTTTAAATTTTTGAAAAATTCAGAGCAGCATATTCAGAATTTGATATAAGATACATATTATTCTGAGATCGATTTTGTGAAGGTCGCCTACGAATCTTTTTATTTGCCGTAAAAAAACTTTCTAACTTAGAGAAACCTGGAATTCATTGTTAAAATCAAAATCAATGTATATATATTTGTACAAAATTTTTCCAGGTGATTAAAATTTCCCCCCGAACCTAGATCGCCGAATTGGACATATTATGCACCCCTGCAAGTGTGCCCTTAAAATTACCCTTTTTATAGAATAGTGCTTCCTTTACGAAAAAATGTACCCTTTTTATAGAATAGTGCTTCCTTTACGAAAAAATGTACCCTTTTTTTAAACTACTGATTTTTTAAAAATTAATTACTGCCCAGCACCTCCACCTTTTTTTTTTTTTAAAAGGTCAACACTTGAACCCTCTTTAATTTTTTTTTTTTTTTTTTTTTTTTTTTTTTTTTTGGTAGGGTACTGTAAATTTGTTATTAACTATCAGTCAAAACAGCCAAAATTTTAAAAATCAACACCAGTCAAGATTCAAAATTCAATGCTAGCATATCCTTACTATTGGACTCTGTTAGTATATTTAAAAAATAAATGCAATTTCCAATAAATATTTAAAATTCATTATTAAAAAAAATTAACTCTGTAAATGAGGAATGTCAATGCTGTTACAATGAAGGGAATACAGCATCCCAATATAAAATAGTGAGGCTTGTTCAGTTAAAATTTTTGAAAAATGTAATAAAATTAATTTATTTTAAATATCCACACAATTGTTCTGGCATACATCAGCGGAAAGACATTTTTGACAAAAAATCATTTGAAAACATGTAAAAAAATTGGTTGAAATCATCAAAAAACATCAGTATAACACACATCAGTTAAAACATAACTATAAATTCAGAAGTAGGATCAACCGGGGTAATTCTTGGTCATCTTCCCAACATTTTAAGATGTCCTAACCAAGAAGAAAAAATAAAAATCAGATATATGCTAAACTATCTTCTTTAGAATTTATCATTTAATTGTACAATTACTACTTATTTAATTTAGAAAAAAATTGTTTTGAAACTGCTTGCAAAATTTCTGCAAACTATTAACATTTCATTAATTTAATTAACATTTCATTTTTATAACTATTTAATCAAAGAGAGAGAAAGAAAAACAGGTTTTAAACTGCATAACTACGCACAAAATATTAGTAATTCTCGCGACAATTGGCAAGCAAGGTTTAAAGTTAGGCCTAAAAGAAATAAATGATTAGTGGTGAAATAAACTTTTAATAAACTGAATTACTAAATGTTTGTAGCTTAAATAAAATATAGCTTATCATAAAAACATAAAAATCATTTCGGAACAACAAAATTTCGCTGGATCGCGGTGTCACTGGCGGCATTTTTGCCGATCCCTCCGAAGCTAGTATAGGGGAGAAAAATGCGGGCTTCTGATTGGTCGAAAAATTGTTTGCAAATAGATCATCCTGACTGCTAATGTACTTATTAGGAGCGTATATGAATATATTATTAAAATAATAATAAGAAGAAGAAATTGCAATTTTTTTTTCAAAAGTATTTTAAAACTACTGAGTTTGACGCCGTAAAATGAAAATACAGTTGTTTCTAAATAAATTGTTCTGATTGTGCATATATGTGCATATCATGTTAAAAAAATAGAAAGAAGAAATGGCAATTACACTTTTATTATTTTCTAAAAATAATATAGAACAATTGCTAAACATCCTGATTAATTTCTTTAATTATAAATTCCGAATAATCTATTTCTTTATCTATTAATAAATATTTAAAAACAGAAGGAAAATTCAGCTTCCAAAAACTTTTCAAACAGAAATTAATGATTAAATAAACGTAAACTCAAAAATGAAGGAAAGCAAAATTAGTCAACCAATCAGAAGCCCGTATTTTTCTCCTCTATACTAGCTTCGGTGGGATCGGCAAAAATGCTCACTGGCGACAATGATATCGGCGTTCAGCAGTTTCGCTGGCGGCGGACAGTTAATGTGTTGACTGGTTGATTCAACACTCCGCGGCAGTTACAATTGTTGGATTAATAGCTTTACTAGAAATACATTAGTAATACTTTGCGAAGCGATTGGTTACTAAAGATTATTTAGTAACTGTAATGGTATCTGTAAAGATACTTAATATATTTTAGTGAAATCCCATATTTTTTTACAGTGTAGAGTGTTCTGTAAACAATCAAAACTTATTTGGGTTCAAAAATCTTCTAAATATTCTTGAATTTTCTTTTTAAAAATTTTATTACATACTTAGAATTATAGAATAAAGAAATATTGAATTCAAATTATTTACATACTATGTACAAAATGTATAATATGTACAAAATATAAATGCTTTTACCTTGATAATTTTTGATCATCATACTAAAAACTGGAAAGATGATCCTTTATGCATTTCTGCGTGCCTTTTCATAAAATTAACATAATTCTTCAATAAAACTCAAGACACGCACGACAAACAAAAAATATAAACATTCTCTCCCTCAAAAAATTCTTTTACATTCCATCAAAAATTGATGCCAACTTTTTTATCTAAACTTTTAACTCATCTCGTAAGATAAAAAATATAAAAAGCAAAGCAGACGAAAAAACAGCTTCGCTTCCATAGCAACGAGTCGCGTCTTATAAATAAATTAAATATCACAATTGCAAATATGCAAACGATTTTCTGTGAATAAACTGGAATAACTTAATTTATCAATTCCTAACATACTCCCACCTTTAATTTAGGCGGAAGCCAAATTAAACTTAAGATCACTTTTGATCAAATTAAGCCCTAATTCAAAATAAAAAATATGCAAATAAATAAAGATAATAACTAAACAATAATAAAATAATAATGAAACATTTAGAGTTCTAGAAAAGTCAATTCAGGGTTTTAGAAAAGTCATTTCAGAGTTCTAGAAAAAGTCATTTCAGAAGTCTCTTTACTTACTCTGCCACTTCTAGATGTACTGTTTCTCACCATTCACCCCACCAAGCTGCTGCTGGATGGATGACTAATAGGACACAGTTCTTTCAATTAATAGGAAACAGTTCTTTCGAAGAAACTATTGTATTCCAATCCAATGATTTTAAAAGGTTATTGGTTCCTCTAAAATTTGAGCCATTATCAGATTATATAGTAGTTGGTCTTCCTCTCCTGCATATAAATCTTCGAAGTGACTGAATGAATCCTTCTGTTGAGAGACTGGATACAAGTTCCAAATGTATTGCCCTGTATACTGCACATGTAAAAAGTACAACCCAAACTTTGGATCTTTGCATTACGAAAAGAGGGCCAAAAAGATCAGCTCCAACAACTTCAAAAACTTTGGAATCTCTGACTCGATCTAGAGGTAGGTGGATTGGAGGTGTAGTATATGGCTTTGTAGAGTATCTTTTGCATCTGTAACACTTAGACAATTGACTTCTAATGATGCGTCTAGAAGAAATTATCCAATATTTTTCTCTCAAAATGGATCCAACTGTTTGAAGTCCAGCATGACAATTCTTTAAATGACATTCTTGAATCAGACAATTCACTACATGATGTTTCGATCGTAATAAAATTGGATATCTGAAAGAAAACTCGTCATCTCGCTCTAATATCTTTGTTTTTACTCTCAACAATCCTTCTTGATCTCTCATAACCTTTAATCCTTTTATTGCATCAGTAGTATTACCAAAACTTTCAGATTGTATTATTGACCAGAGCGACCTTTCCGAATCTACTTTTTCTTCAATCGACAATTCTGATGAAAAACATATATTTCGATTTCTGCACTTCATTATGAATCTCTTCACCCAACATACGACATTAATAAATCTTCCAAATTTTGAAATTCTACTATACATCATAAATTCATGTGAATTAGAACATAAAAGAGTAGGTACTGAAGTTTTCTTCTTTTCCATCATTACTAATTCTTCGTTGGGGCTTGTTTCTGAATGTGGCCAATTTTCTTCTGATAACTTCAACCATTCTGGTCCCTCCCACCATCTCATCTTCAGCAGCTGTTTAGGACTACATCCGCGAGAAGGTAGATCAGCAGGGTTGAGATGACCAGGTACGAAGTTCCATTGTTGAGATTCGGAAAATTTACAAATTTCTCTAACTCTATTGCCTACAAACGTTCCCCATTGATCATTTCTTCGAATCCAAGCGAGAACAGTCGAAGAGTCGGTCCAATACTTTACTGGTATGGAAATACAATTAAAGGCTTTCAAAACAAATTTAGTCAACCTTATTCCTAAAATACAAGCAAGAAGCTCTAAACGTGGTATGGTTACATTTTTCTTTGGTGCAAGACGAGACTTAGCTCCTAAAAGTTGTACAAAGACTGCGTCTTTATCTTCACAACGTAAGAAAACTGCTGTTGCATAAGCTCTGGTACTTGCATCACAAAATGTATGAATAGACCATTTTTCTTTACAACCATATCCTACACGTCTATTTATCTTCACGTCATTTAAATACTTGAGTTCGCTATACCATTTTTGAAAATTATTCCGGATTTCTTCTGGAAGTGGAGCATCCCAATCTAATTTCGTCGACCAGGCGTCTTGAATTATCAGTTTGGCTGGCAACAATGCTGGGGCTAAAAATCCTATTGGATCGAAGATCCCTTGGGTTACAGCTAATATCTTTCTTTTCGACAGATTTTCTATCTCATCACTAAATTTATAAGCGATCTTCAAACTATCTTCCATTGTGTCCCACTTCAACCCTAAAACCGGAACTATCGTTGTTACATTTTTGCTGAGCACCTTCTTTTCGTTAAGGAAACTGCTGTCTTCACTTTTAATTGGTCCGAATACCCACATTCTTAATTCCATTTTCGCATCAGCCATGATTTCTGTAGATTTTGAAATAAAATTTTCTAGTTCAGGCACATTGTCGACTGAAGTAACGCAGTTATCTATATAGTATGATTTCATAAGCTTCTCAGCTATCTGTTTGTTTTCTTCATCAACATTACTCAAATGATATCTTATAACTGCACCTAGCAAAAATGGGCTACAAGTTGCTCCAAAAACTACTCTATTGTGTTGATAAACTTGAAATTCGTCAGGACTCTTCCACCATAAAAATCGCAAGAAATGCCGATCTGATTCTTTGACTTCAATTTGAAGAAATGCTCTTCTTATATCGGCTACTACCCCAATAGCTTTCTCACGAAATCTTATTAACACTGCAGGAATTTGTTCGATGAGGTTTGGTCCTTTAAAGAGACAATCATTTAAAGAAGGAGACCTCCCTACCTTACACGATGCATCAAAAACTGGTCGAACACTTGTAGTAAGACTATCTGGTTTGATGACGGGATGATGAGGTAAAAAATGTCCTGGAATCTTGAGTGCTTCATCTGGTACTTTACTTATAACGCCTTCTTCTTCCCATTCATAGAAAACTTTAGCATATTCTTCAAACATTTTCATTGATTTTAATTTCTTTGTTGAATTTATCAATCTTCGTTCAGCTATGTGTCTATTTGAGGGAATCTCACGTTTGCCGTTAATCCAAGGAAGACCTACAATATAGCGACCTTCTATATTTCTATCAACTTCTTTTATAAAATTATCATGAGCGAGTTCTTCTTCTGCTTTAGACAAAGTTTGACAGGGATCTGTTATACCGATTGTCTCTAACTTCCATAATTCTGGAATCTTCATATCTTTTAAAGCTAGGTTCGTGATAAACATATTTCCATAATTTAGACAAGACTGTGATGTACTTTCTAAACGACCACAAAGTGTCCATCCAAACTTTGTCTCTATTGCTGTAAGACCGCTCTTTAACTGTTTTACTCGACCTGTAAGAAGTTGTCCGTAGTAATCGCTTCCAATCAAAATTTCAATTTTTGGACTTCCTGCTCCTAAATCTGTGATCCATAGTTTATTTTGTTTAAGCTCTTTAATTACTGATTCTTTTGGTATCCGAGGAATATAGTTACAAATTATATCTTGATCCAAAAGTTCTAAGACTTCTTTCGTTTGTTTCTGTCTATCAGAAGAACTTAACTCAACTTGGAATTTATTGTGAGATTTAGCTTCTGTTTGCGTACCACCAAACAAAGTGTGTACAATAGCTTCAGAAGAAATGGGATGTAAACCTAACTCTTCAGCTGTACCTTTTAAAATATAGCTCTTTTGCGACCCACAATCAAGTAACGCTCGTACTTTCTTTGTTATTCGACCTTTAATAACTATTTCTAAAGTCATAAGGGCTACTTCAGCAGAACACTGCTTACTTGCTATGGTGCTTTGAATAACTTCTGGGGTCTTAACTGTATTTTCTGGTTCTTTACACATTGAAATTTCAGGGCATAATAACTCGGTATGGGGTTTAGAACAAACGTGGCAACGAATAAAAACTTTGCAAACTTTAGCGTGGTGACCAAAACGAAGACATTTTAAACAGCAATTTTTATTCTTAATTTTGGCCTTCCGTTCATTAAAGGAAAGAGATCTAGCCCTAACACAGTCCTTGCTTTCATGAGATTTACTGCAAAATAAACAAAGGCGTTCTTTTGCGCTAAATAGCCCTGCCGCAGTAGGTATTTTACTTTCTGCTTTTCTTAACTTTTCTTTAGGTTTGTCTTTAAAGCCCAGCTCTATAAAACTCGATTTGGCTAATTTGAATCTTTCCTCGTTTGCAACTTCTTGTTTCAGAAATTCCATCAAACTTACTATATTTGCTTTTGTTGACAATGCATTATTATTACTAACAGTGTTTGATGTGATTGAAATATTATATCGCTGCCATGCTTTTAATACATCTTCCGATAAGCTAGATTCTATCATGGGATAGAGCCACGCCGAATTGCTTTCTAAACTTAAACCCATTGATTCTAACGATCTTAAATATGCCTCGACTTTCGTGAATAAATCTGATAAGGGAAGTTTATCTTTGCCGTGCGCCTGTACATTAGCTACAATCAATTTTAGGAATTCTCTAACGTACACTTCTATTAGTAAATCTTTATTTCCAAAACGCTCTTGAAATGCCTCGACAGCTTTGGGGTAATTAACTGCGGTCATTGGATAGCTCTCTAACAAGCGCCTGGCACTGGTTCCAGGTTCTACCGATTGGATAAGATACTGAAATTTGTCACTATTATCCAAATCTATGTCTTCATGAATTTTCTGAAACTGAGACCAAAATGAAAGATAATTTATTAACTGCGAATCGAATGGCTTAATATTTAGTTTAGGTAATTTATAATGCTTTGATTTGGAATAACCGTGATCTGTGCTTTTTTCACTATCATCTTGATTACGTTTATTTGTACCCAATGCTTCGCTAACTTTACGCTTAATGGTAATAAATTGATCTGAATAACTTTCATTTTCCACTACTTCATTTTCAATAGCCTCTTCATCGCATTTATCATCATCTAACATGAGTTCAATTATAGCTTCATCAGTAGATTTAATTTCATGAATCAAATTTTCTAATTTACTAAAACCGTCTAAAATTTTGTCCTTATCTAATGACTCGCTGTTAATTTCTTCATTCAAAACATTTAAAGTTCTGGTAAATGACGAACGTAGTGGTGTACGCTTTTTATTTAGCTTATTCATCTTAGAAAAATTAAGTAGTAATGCACAGCTTATGAAAACACTATACGCTATAAAAACAATTCAATATCTCAACAGTATTATTCAAATGTCCGTGCTCGGGGCGCCAGATTTGTTCTGTAAACAATCAAAACTTATTTGGGTTCAAAAATCTTCTAAATATTCTTGAATTTTCTTTTTAAAAATTTTATTACATACTTAGAATTATAGAATAAAGAAATATTGAATTCAAATTATTTACATACTATGTACAAAATGTATAATATGTACAAAATATAAATGCTTTTACCTTGATAATTTTTGATCATCATACTAAAAACTGGAAAGATGATCCTTTATGCATTTCTGCGTGCCTTTTCATAAAATTAACATAATTCTTCAATAAAACTCAAGACACGCACGACAAACAAAAAATATAAACATTCTCTCCCTCAAAAAATTCTTTTACATTCCATCAAAAATTGATGCCAACTTTTTTATCTAAACTTTTAACTCATCTCGTAAGATAAAAAATATAAAAAGCAAAGCAGACGAAAAAACAGCTTCGCTTCCATAGCAACGAGTCGCGTCTTATAAATAAATTAAATATCACAATTGCAAATATGCAAACGATTTTCTGTGAATAAACTGGAATAACTTAATTTATCAATTCCTAACATAGAGTATATTTGCGAATATGTTTATAGAAAATTTTTTTCATTATTGGCATGAACATGAGTTTAAACAACACAAACAAAATAAATGCAAAATGAAAGGTTGAATCCCAATGTACGTGCCATATTGTGTATTAATATAATCAATTTCACTAATCAATGCAATCCATTTCTCCATTGGCACTACACAATAGATAAATGGATACAGTCACTCGTCTTTTTGTTTCACTTTGGTCATGACGGAATTTGAGCTTAATATATTGACGATCTCTTTCAGAATTTTCAAGTAATGTTTTTGAAACTTTCACAAATTTCCTTTATAAAATTAGCTAACCCAATATGCAAATGAAATTTTGATAGCGTTCATGCATTAGCAGTGAAATATTATTTAAAACACCTGCTTATTTTTCATACAATTTTTATTATTTTTGAATTCTGATTACAGGGTATTGTGTGCAGTGATGTTTGTCATATTTTCGGAAACGAACATTATTTTATATTCAAATGAAAAGCAAAAAAATAATTGGAAAATTTTGGGACTGTTTTTATGAAAACCCTAATTTATGTTTAATACAATAAGCAACTTAAGCATAATCTGCAGTTTGAACGATTTTGCTGCAGTAGTTTGGACTTCGTTATCCAAATGAAATTCATTCTTTTCAATTTGTTGATGGCGCACTGTGAAGTTTCGGAAAAATTCGTCACGAAAATGTATGACCTATACTTACACACTTAGATTTTTAGGATTACTCATCATATATTTTTTTAGATATTTAATATAATGCCTGGAATCGCAAGTGGCCGGTCACCTTTGGCCATGTGGTGTATATATATATATTTCAGGATGAGCATGTTTGTGTGTAAAATTTATTTAAGCGTAGCGAAACTTTCAGGTTAATTGATTATCTACATAATCTTTAACATAGAAATTTTAATAATTATAATACTTTTAGTTTTCCTCAACAAAAAGTTTCTTTCAGAACGTACAAACACAGTTAATAATGCCTTATAAAGTGATAATTAAATTAGATCACCCAAAATTCTTACATAAAACAAAAATGAAATTGTTACTTGTGAAAAATGATTTTTATAAAATAGCCTTCTTTTTAACGTTTTATGACAAACTTGAATATTTCATTTGGATTGTTGCCAGTAAGGAAAAAAGCATTTTACTATAATGGCATTTTTTTGCAGCAAGTGGTTAAATTACATCATTAACTACATAAAATAAAATCTAAAAGACACTTTTGAGCGTATTATGCTGAAGTATATGACATACTGTACAAGAGACATTACTGTACTAGATATGACATTCTTTCCAGACAATATTAACAATGTTATCTAATTCAGTGTTTTTTAAATAAATAGCAAGCAGTCAAGCATGAAGAAGTTTTTGAAATAGCACTTTTGATTGCACAAAATAGGAACTAAAACAATGTTGTCGATTAAATTATATCTCCAATAAAAATTCGAAAGTAATAATAATAATAAAAATAATAATACAATATTTTAAAACTGTAATTATTTTTTTTAATTAAAAATTGTATGTGGATATTCATATCAAAATAAAAATAGTTAGAACAGTCGCAATCATTAGAAGATAAATATAATAAAAGTAGATAGTTGTTTCAAAAAATGGTAAAATTTTACTGCATTTTATTTGTGAAAATATAATAAATAAATTGTTTTATCTTCTTATGGTTGTCTTAAAATAAAGTTTTAGTTTCTTGCAAGTTAGATATAATAATGCATGGAAAAACAAAATAATGTGAGACGTAAATTTAAATCCGTAATATATGTTTCAAGTTCTTTAAACTTTTAATACTATTTGTGAAAAATGTTTTTTAAAACAAAGTTTATACTTTACAAAGTACAACAATTCAAAACCTTCAAGTACATTATAAAAGACATGTACTAAGAGTATGAAAAACAAATTCATACTGTTTTATTTTATTATGTCACATTAAAATCAAAAACTGTCTTGTTTGCTTGCCAATTATTCTTTATGAGAAAATTTCACATGTCACTGAGCTGATTTCGTACTGTGAAGCATTTAAGGAAAGTTTTTGATGTCGGTCGGATTAGCAATATGAATGTGTACATTTTTACTGCACTCGTGAAATTGAACATCAAAAACATTTATTTATATATTTTAGAGTAATAAGTTTGATCCATCATTAGAATGTATTAGAATGTCTATCAGAAAAGAACTATTCTATAAAATATGACAAAGCCATTGTTCTCTCAATAATAACTAATAATATTTTTAACACAGCTGTCAACTTTTTAAAAAAGAAAATAAACCTTTTAAAGAGTAATATATAAAACAGTTTCGATTCTGCTTGTTTTAATTGAGAAAAACTGTCACATTATCCAATGCCTAACACTTATTAAGCGATATCCTTAACATTCGTTTCAAATGAAAAACTATTTGGAAAAAGGACATATCCTTATTATTCTCAGATACATCTTAAGTGTTAGCAAATTAATCAAAATCCTCTGTATTTAATTCACTTTAGAATGTTCATGTATAAAATGAATACAAATTTTAGTGATTCAATAGACATAAAGTGATAACACAGATTCCTTTATTAAAGGAGACTGTTATTTTTATCATAATTTCATTCTTCAATATAAGAGCATTTGTGAGCTTTTTGTAAATCTATAAAAATACATTATTCTACGCATACATATATGGAATATTAAAATGATAGGTTGAGCAAAAAATTCTGGGAATTTTTTCAAAGTTACGTTGTTAAGCGCAAATTTACAACAAAGGTACGATCTGTTCTTCAAAGTAAAGACCATGACATTCTTCCATTGTTCTGCCAGGTTCCGAATTTACTTGGATTACCATAGTTGATCCTGTTTCTTTCTCTCCGAGGCTCGTTCGATTCAACATACGTCCGTTTCAAGATTTTATATAAAAGAAGGGGCCCGATAGCGGGCGAAGCCAGCTGGTTTGAACTAAATCCCGTTGTATTAATTCCAAATTCTAACACCCGGTGCTCACGTTATATTAGTTCTTCATTCTAATACCAGGGAGCGCACTCTGTTATTAACAAAACTGTATCTCAATGAAACTCCGTTAAACAAAATATTAGTAGATGTGGTACTCGATGTCGCGGCGTTTCAAAACAAGAATTTAAGATTTTCGCAAAAATTGTTATTCATAAACAGTGGGATTTCACGTGGAATATATTTTTATAAATTTATATCATGTGTCATAAACTATCTTAAAGTTTTCAATAGATCAACCTAGAATTTCCGTTATATTTCTTGATTTTATTCACCTCCCTATTCCCTTTCGTAATGGGACGTTTTTTATAATCTTTTATCATGTGTCAAAAACTATCAGTAAGTTTCAAACAGTTTCAACAAGAGTTTAACATTTTTAAAAATATCACTAATAGACTAAATACAGACTGTGGTATTTGAGGCGGCATCCTTTTTCTTAAATATTTAACATCTTATATTATTATGTTTCTAAAAGTTCAAATAATGGTAATATTTATTCAGCAGAAAAAACGTTAAAAAAAGCTCAGCTTTTTATAAAATTCTAGCGTCCCCTTACTCTACCTGCCCCATCCTAAATTTCATGTGTATGCTTTATTTAAGCTATTCTTATTTTCAAAATTATTTATTTTCAGATATTTAGTTAATATGACTGATTTTGTGTGAAGTGATGTGTGCAAGAACCAATATCTATTACGAATTTAAAATCTTTTCATAAAACCAAAAGTTTTTATCCGATTGAAAAATAATCCGTTCTTCCTTTTTATTAACCTCAGAAACCCCAAACTTATTCAGGTAAGTTTTCCGTGAAAAACGTATTTACATAAATTAAGGGGGTTACCCCTATTCTCCTTTCTTTATACGTAAACAATGAACACACACAACTAATCATGGAAGTGCCTTATCAAAATGATCTTATACCTAAAATTTTAATAAAATCTGATACTTTTGCATGAAAAACTGACTTAACTAAATTGAGGAGGGGGTGCGTGGATTAGCCTTTGTCCCGCTACTCTTATTCTTATCCAATGAACTCCTGAAACTAATCAGGGAAGTTCGTTATCAAGAAATATCTATGTTCAAAATTTGAAGGAAATGGATATTGGCGAGCACATTAGCTAAAATCGCGTCATATTGCATCTGCCTAGGATAAATTATATCAAAATCATAAAGTTGGCGCCGTGGCGATCTTTAGATTCAATAAAATCTCGCCAAATTGAATTAGTCTAGGATAAACTAGTAAATAGTCGAATAAAACCATCGAAATCCATGAGACGAAAAATATTCGATTCCAGTACTTTCTTCTATTATGAATAGAAGAAAGTAAAAATTGGAAAAGGTGTTTTAATTCCAGTTTTGCTAATTCGAAAATGTTACATGAAAAATTGATTATAACTAACTGTAAAAAATTGTAAAACAATGAAGAATAAACATAAACATCAATACCAATATTATTATACTCCCTATAGCTCTTGTATAAAATGGGAAATTTTCCTCTAAAGTAAGAAAATGGTACGCCGTATTTCACATGCATGATTTAGAGATATTTGATTTTTGTTTTTGGAGTATCCATCCTCTGATAATGTGAGTAATTGTCATAGGATTATCAAATTTGTTGTTTTACGTTATTTTTATCTATTTTAAATTTTATTTATATACTTTATACTAATGTAGTTAATTTTTAATTTTTTTAAAATAATACATGCTATTTTCTAAATTTACCTTGCATGATTAAAGCTGATATGTAATTTAATAAAACCAAAATCGCAAAAATAGAACTGACACTTACATTACTCATACGATACAGTATGTGACAAATAATATTGCAAATGGTGATTCAATATTTTATAAGTTCACATTTAAAAAGAGAATCATGTACAACATGCTCCTTTATTTGATTTTCTTTACCTTATTTGTTTTTAATTATTTTTCCTTTGGCCAAAATTATAAGAAAAAAAATTACAGTTGAATTTACATTTAAAAAAATCGAACATTGTGAGATATATGTATATTTTTATGCAAAAGTAGGTCTTATTCTTGTTCGGAATGATAAATTTAAGATTTTTGTCTTTTGAGCACGTAACAGGTAGAAATAAATATTTAGATTCAACTGTTGAAATTATCCACACAAAATACAATTGTATTTTGTGTATGAATAAAATTCTACAATTGTATGTATTTTACAATACATATTTTTACATATACATACATATACATACACACATATATATACAGAATGTATCTAAAATACTGGGCAAAACTTTAAGGAGTGATAGTACACATAAAGACAAATAATATTAAATGGGAAACTAAGGGTCCCAAACGTCTTCCGAAGGAGATAGGAGCCATCAAAGTTTAGGGTCCAAAATTTGAAATGATTGAAAAAAAAAACCGAAAAAATTGGGCGATTCGTTTGCGGTTTTCACGAAAACTATTCTTTATATCAGTGTTGTCTTGAAAATAAATTATAAAGATAAATTTCAAAAAATGCCGTTAGTGGGGGCTTTAGAATTTAGAGTAACGAACAACTATTTTTTACCATTATTTTTTGCAACTCATTATTATTTTTTTTTAAGTTTAGACATAAACTTAAATCTTGAGCTCAAAATCTGTGTTTAAGTAAAGCAAACTGAATTGTGTTCAATGGGAGTGGGTAGGTTCAAATTTCAAATGATTATAAAAAAAACTTAATTATTGGTCAATTGATTTGTGGTTTTCACTAAAACTATTCCTTATGTCAGTATTGGCATTTAAAAATCTTAGAATAACCAAAACGTCTGTCATTGTAAACTTCTTTCATTAATTGTTTTTGACGTTGTTTTGTACAAACGATTGTAAACATTTATGGCACAATGCCTTTCGTTTCCGATTCACTCAACCCCATTTTTATAGACCAAATAAAAGCAGTACTGAAAACAAGCTGGAAACTAGAAAAATAAAACCGTCTGCTTCGTTAAGAATATTCATAACCTTAATTAAACAGTTAAAAAAAGACTGTCTGAGAGTTTATTTTTAAGACTCATGGTGTTACCTCTACGAAAAAAAAAACTCTTAGATTGTATTGCATATTCGTTGTACATATATGTGTGTGTGTAACCAAATACTTATTGTTTATACATCACACCTATAAATATAGGTTACATAATTTTTTACAAAACCATATATTCTTCAATATCTTTCAATGACAGTTTTTTTATATCTTTATCTTCGAATTCGAAGCTTAAAGAAAAGTTCTTTCATCTTTTTAAAGCTTAGAACAACACATTCGTTTCTTTTCTTCTTGGAAACCATTTTTGCGATAGCATACCATTTATCTGACATCCTGCTTCATATCACATTTCCCCTTTTAACTTTTTTGTGAATTCCATAAAGTTGACTACTTCAAATTCTGGTGACATGTGGGGACTTATTTTGAAATAAAAGTTAATACTACACACTTATAAGTTACATTGTTTTCTTGATTTTAAACAGATTATATACATAAGTAAGCGTACATTTTGCGACAATTCTACAATACATTTAATTTTTTAAGGTTAACTTAAACAAATACATAACAATAACAATAACAATTAAAATAACAGTAACAATTAACAATAACACAAATAAATATATAACAGTATAAATTTTATTCAGTTTACATGATTAGTGAGTTAGTTTACATAAATAAGTCACGTTCAAAGTTGACATAATATTCAACTAATGATATGTGAAATATTGCTAGTTTATCTACTTTATCTACTTTTCGAAGTATAAGAGTACAAAAGAGTAAAGAAAGTTTTTGGATTGGCTCATCAAATTAGTTGTAAATCTCATTTAAATCATCCTGTTCGAAGATATTAAATCATAATTCTATTTGAAAATAATGAGTAAGATGTTGCTGAAATTCTCATTTTGAAACCTATATAAATACTACACTTTCCAACGTACTATACTCATGTTCATATTTTTAAAAGGTATAGTACCGGTCTACAAATAAATATTTCAACTATATTTTCTATCTTCCGATTCTGGATTAATTCAAGAATATATTTTATTTAATGAAAAATAATTTTCCACTGTGATACATTTCATTAGATACGCTTAAATAATTTAATCAGAGATGTTAAGTGTAGTGAATAAAACAGATGTGGTTTACTATAATTAAGTTACTAAATCATTGAGGTAGAAAAAAAGCATTTGCTTTAACATGCATTCAATTTGTTTGTAATCAATCGATAGACTTTGGCTTCATAGAATTTTTGTATTAAATAGCTAAAGACAAAAATGTTCTAGTAATTTTCTTTTGATAAAACCGAACCGATATTTAAATTTAAAGGGTAAGATTCATTTATTTCACAAGTTTGTCAAATTAAGATAGTTATTTTATATTTCATTAAATAAAAATAAAAAATATAATATAAAAATAGGTTTAATTATTATCCTATCAATTAAAAACGATTTGCTTTTTAGAAACTGTGTTATTACAAGTTGTGCATTGAAAAGTTCTTCCGCCTAGTACCAGGAGGAAGCTGTAGCTTTCATATTACTCTTTAAAAAAATTAAATAATATTATTTAAACATACAAAGCTCAAATAAATGGAACATGATTATAGAAGATTCAACATTTTTTTGTCAATACATTATATGAATGGAAATTTCTAGAAATTAATCAACTTTCTACAAGCTGTTTTTTTAAAGCGATTTCTATTTGATCGTCAAATATGGCGATTTAATGAAATGCCTACCATATTAAAATAACAGGATGTATGAAGCTAACTGTGATCATAATAAGTCCTGTGCATATTCTCATTCACATCGAAGCGGGGTAATATATGCGAGTACTCTCGCAGGCAAAAATAAATTTCAAAATGCAACCTACTTTCGAAATTCAAACTATAATATGTAAGCCATTAAGATAAAAACAAAGCAAAAATGCTGCGGAATCCGTGTTTCAAAATTTTGTAGAAAGATTGTTTAAAAAGAACCTTTTTTTCCTTTTTTACTATTATAAATATAAAAGTATTTTGACAATTTTAAATGATCAACATTTTGAAATAAGCTGCGAATGAAGTTTACCAACGAACTCACTCAAGACACTAGTTTGTTCTATTTACACACCAAGTTATTTCTTAATCGGTTCTTAAATGTGCATATTATTGTGTTACAAAAATAAGATTGTTTCAAAATGTCACCCACACACTGAATTCAAAGTGCCATTGTTTTGAGTTTACATGCACTTCGGATATAAACATCTTAGTAGTCCATTAAATCAGTTTAAGTTTAATTTTTAGTTTTTTAGTTATTTGCAAATAAACCCCAAAACTGTTGTCAATATATATTTATTTTATTATATTGATGAATTATCAGAAAATTCTGAAAGCTACAAAATTTTATGATTACTATATTTACTCCTATATATGTGTATCTATTTCTTTCGTAAAATGTTTTATCACACCATTCTGAACGTTTCGAATTTTATGATTACTGTATTTGACAATATGTACTGTATTTGACAATATCTATAGTTCAATATACTTTTATTACATCTATTCTATCACGTTTATCTGTTTTAACAGTAACAATGTTTCCTGGGTAATTTAATTTCATACTGCAATTTTATAAGTATTTAATTTAGGAATGCCATTCGAGACTTCAGCTATAACATAAGTTAGAGTGATAGCCTCTGACAATCCGCCCTTTGACATTAGATATATATTTGAATCTCAGAAACGTTATATTAGCTGCAGAGTTGGCATGATATTCTACAAATTTAGCATACATTTTTATCGTCTGGATAATTTCATGCATTTTATGATTTTCTTATACTTTTATTTCTTAGTAATTATACTGTAAGGAAAAGTAAAAATAATAAAACAATTATAAAAAAAATATATAATTTATAAATATAAGAAACTTTAATAAATAAAATATATCTAATTACAATAATTTCGACATTTCGAAATAGTATGTTTCTATGAAAAATGAACAAATGTATTTTGAATTAAATTCTATTACATGTTGCCAAAATTTTTCATTTAATCATATTTAACATTTCTTTATATATTTTTATATCTCTATTTCACGTGAAAAAAACATTGTTCTATAAATTTCAAACATTAAAAAAATTTTTTTTAGTTAGTTGAAATGTATAATTAAGTAAACAAAAAAAAAGGAAAAAATAAACTATTTGAAATATATAGATTAACTATTTGAACATTGTTAAATAATTTAAATTTTCTGCTTTTAATTACTACTACAATCTATACATATATAATATAGTTTATCCTGACTGACTGATAATCAACGCGCAGCCCAAACTACTGAATATAGAACCATTAAAATTTGGAAAAATGTACTTCTTAGGATGTAAGCGTTCACTAAGAAGGGGTTTTTCATAATTTGCCTCCTAAAAGGGGCAAACGTGGGGCGAAAAATTCCGGAGCATCTTCGTATATATCAGAAGCTATTTAAGTTAACATCGTGAAATACGAAAATATAAAACTACTACGAAAATAATTAAACATGCGTTTCAGCGTATTTAGAAATTGCCGCGCTGTGGGGGTTAAAAGAGGGGTCGAACTATTTAGAATATTTGGCACATCTCAGAAGTAATTTTAACTAGAATCGTGAAACGTCAAAAAAAGCTATTAAAAATAATTAAAGACATTATTCAGCGATTTTAAAATTCTCACCCTTGAAAAGCTTAGTGGGGTAAAAATGGCTTTGTGGGTTTAGTGGGGTAATATGTCACATTTAACTTCATGTGACATATTATCCGAAAGCCCTCAGCTCGCTCTTTTATATTATAAACCTTTCTTCACGCAGTTCAATTCGTCCCTCTCCCGAGGTAATTAAAACCCCTGCATTTTTTCCAAATTGCAGGATTTTATAATTATATATCAGATTTTTTATGGAGCTCTTTGAAGCAAAGTATTTATAATACATGAAAATTTCAAAGATAACATAATATTTTTATACCAGGGAGGCGTGATATTTGAATCTTTGGGGGACAATTTTCTAAATTTGACCCACACTCCTCATGTGATGCATCAATGAAAAGCTTTCTAAACATTATTTCAAATTATACACTTTCAGCGCCTCTCCCCTTTTTATCCCATCGGGTACGGGGTTCACTTTTCAAAATTTAGCGACAACCCTCATGTGATATATTGTTGAAAAGGCATGTTACCACTTATTCATGTTATGTTCTCGTGCTTCCAATTTGCTCCACTTGGGGGGGGGGAGCAGTAATTGTATTTCCTCCTCATGTTTTCTAATAATGGGAAAATTATTGATCTGATCTCAATGACGTTAAAAATTAATAAAATAGTTGATCCCATTTACCATCTGTTTAGTTCTTATTTTTGCCACCAGTTGTGCTTTTAATTCTTTATTTCTTGGACATTTAAAAGCTAACTGTCTATAAATTCTAATTTTTATACTAAATCTTCCTTATCCTTGTGTTGAATGTTGTATGCAATTCAGAATGTTGTTCAGTATCGATATATTTGTATTCTACAGCAATAGATCATTTCGTGTAATTTAATGTGAAGGGTGACCCAAGAATTATTTTTTTTCCATTATTTTTGTCAATCTTTAACTGTCTTCTTTATTAAACATGCGTTGATAAGTAAGAGGTCAAATTTAATAATGATAATCCTGATGTACCAGAAGAATCCGATAAGTATATTTTAAAATATATATGATAAAATGTCTAAAATTGAAAGTGTCCTGTCACTAATTGTTATATAGTGTATAACAAGTTTTAAAACGCAGCACATTAAATCTTGTCTTTCAATACACCTATTATTTATATTGTAAGCTACATAGTTAAAAAAAAAACAAAATATGCTTATACCTTATACGTATAGCATTCTTAAATATTTTGTTTTACAACTATTTTAGCATTAGTTCAGAAAAATTGCAAATTACCCTTTTACAAATTGATTAGTTTTGAGGTTCTATAAATGTTTACTTCATTATATATTAAATGTTATTCACTAAATTGCGTGACACATGTAATATATCATTTTCTGTGTCATTCTTCAAACATGTCATCTACCATAAATCATTCTGTACACAAAAATGATTCATACTCAAATAGATTCGATTAGATTGTAGTAAACTTCTAATTTATAGATTAGAATGCTGTTCTGTGTAAACACTGTTCTGTATAAATAGGTTCCTTATTTTCAGGGGGAAAAAATAATAGAATAAAACGATTAAAGTTAAATATAAAAGAAGCGCTTAATTTACGTACTATTACATTTTTAGAAATTTCTGAAAATCATAGTTTATTTTTTATTTTGATGCTTTTTTTATTATACCCATCGGTAACATGCATGGCGGTTATTGGAAATAACTGAAGTTAAAAAAATGTATACAAGATACATGCTCTCCACGGATGACCTTAATGCAGATATTCTTGTATTTCACGTTGTGTGTCCATTGATAAAAAATTGTGGGAGTGCACGTTGAACTATTCACGATTTCATATTTAATTCCCCGTATTGCATGAAGTTTTGTGTCATCATTTGTAAATAATACTCTTCATGCAAACTTTTATAGGTTATTATTAAATTGAAACTGCACAATTTATGCAACATTTAAATACTTATAGATGAACATTTAGTTGCTTAGTTTTTATTCATGATTCTGAATTACAATTAAATTTCTAGGAACTATTTCCTTTTTAAAAATTAAAACAATTTATTTTCTTCCACTTTAGGAAGACCAAGAAGTAATGCAGTCTACTTACTGCGTTCAAGTATAATACTATACTCCCATCAAGAGATGAGACTTGGGAAACTCCTTCTCTTAGACGAGTCGACTTTACAGAAGGTGTGCAAGGTGATACGGGAGGGGAAAATAATCCCGTGTTTTCAATTCGACCATTCCCCGCAAAGAACTAGGGTTGAAATGATAGCGCGCCAATTGAGTTTCGCGCCAATAACTTGCGCTGCGCGTTTCTTGACAGATATCTGTTTTCCTTCTCTCGGTTACATGCGTTTTATTTTCTCTCTCTTTTATAATTTATCCCGCCATTTTTAAACTTTTTTTTTTCAAAACAATTATTTTTTTTATTACAAACAAGTCCTCAAAAGGGAAAACAATTCACTCTAAAGAAAGAATGATTATTCATAAAGTTGCGGATTTTTTTGAGAAGGAAGCAAATTTTTTACTTTTTTCTCTCCCGTCGATTTTGTTCTATCCATAGAGCAGAAAATAAATGTAGAAAGAATCAAAACTACAGTTCTGAATGATATTTAATGTATTTTTAAAATATTAAATTTTAAGATAGTATAAGTTAAAAATTTTAAATATGCCATTAACCTTTAAAAAAGTACAAAATTTAATTATTATTAAAATGAAAGATGTGTTAAAGGCTGTTTTTAAATCCAAAAGTCTTTATCACATAAGTTTTGACTTATTTTTGTTCAAAGGTTTGTTTTCATGAAACTAGTAGTTGTTGTTCAGAAACTAACTAATCCTACTCATTTTCCCTTTTTTTTTTTTTTTTTTTTTTTTTTTTTCTCTTCCCAAAGTAGATTTTTTAGAGTCAAAGTGAGAGTTTTGAACCAAATTTCTACTCGAAAAATGAATAACCACTCAAACAGGGGAGAAATACGTGTTGGTCACGTGATCAAAATCGTTTATCACTCAATAAGTTATTTATTGATCAAAAAATGGAAAACAATTCGATTCCAAATCGCTTCCATAACCATACTTTCCAATTATCTTTCCATTGAAAAATTAATTTCTAAATATGTCAAAACGTTTTGCGTTTGTTCAGCAGAGCAGAGCAGTTGAGAATAGCCACAAATAAAGTAAATTAGTATTGCATATGTATTTCATTATGGAATTGCTATTACAACTCGAGATATAATTCATTTATCGGGATTTTGGTGTTGTTGCGCTTATTATTTATTTATTTTTTTTTTAAGAATCCCTTAAAATTAATTAAATTGTATGTATATTTTACTTAACTTTGCAGATTCCATCCATTTTTAAAATAACATTTTTTTTTATTATTATTTTGAATGTTTATATAAATTATCTTGCTCTTTTACTAGTTTATCCTTGGTAAGTTCAGAAAAGCAAAAAAGTAAAATTTAATTTAGTATTGTTCTGCGTAATTATTTCTTTAATCATTTTAAAAAATAGTATTTAACAAGTTTTTTAAAAAATATACTGAAAGCAAAATACTTATCTTTATTATCGTAATAATACAAAAGTAACAATTTATATAAAAGTTAATAATACGTTTTAATGTTTAATGTAATTGTAGAATAATGACAATTTAAAAGTATATGACTTTTTTTAAAAAAAATTTGGACCAAGCCAAATTTTACAGGTTTTTGAACAGACTTGGTTTCGTCGAGCTAATTATATTCATACAGGAGGATTCAAACGGGGCTTAATATTTTGATCCGTCAAGACTAGGAAAAATGAAATCAATAGCGGCTTAGTACGGAAAAAATAAGTTAGGCCCGGTCCGATCCTTGATGAAAAAAGTAAGGCCCGAGTCTTCAGAAAAAAGTAAGGCCCGAGTCTTCAGAAAAAAGTAAGGCCCGAGTCTTCAGAAAAAAGTAAGGCCCGAGTCTTCAGAAAAAAGTAAAGCCAGGGCCCGGGCCTGCCCAAATGCTATTAATGAAAATCAGGCCGAGGCCTGGCACGTGCAGATCTCTCTGCGTGCGTTCTCCCAGATTAAATAATTTCCCTTTTAAGTCAATAAGATACAAATTAACAGCGCCAAACTGTCGCACACCTGGGAAATGTGGCAACCTACGCGTTTCTCTTTTACGGCGCAGCGTAGGGAAGAAAAATCGACTCTCCGATATGAAAGAAATGGAATCGTCTGAAGCTACGTCATGTATGATTGACAGGTCTCTTCTCCTGCTGGGACTATAATACAAAATGTGACATTCTACACCTTGAAAGTAGAAATTTTAATTGTTTAGTGTTTACTTTTAGGTTATGTCTGAACTAAATGTTTGAATACTAAAAACAGAACTGTAAGCTTAATTCTTTTTTATTCAGTTTTTTTTTTCTTTTTAGAGTTCTCCGACTCCGACTCTTTGCTATCTAATATACTAGTATTGTTGGTAGTTAAAATCAGAAGGGAACGAAAGAAAAATAAAGGGAAAATATCACTATTATTCCAGTTCTTAAAGCTTTAGAAGAAAAAACGAATAAAAAAATAGTTTTCGTTTTACAAATTCTTAATTTTCCGTCCCACTAATCTGAGAAATCAAATTACCTGAATCATAAAGAGAAAACAAAACGGAAATTTTATTATTTCGGATTCGTGGACTCGAAATAGGGGAAATCAGTACAATTTTGATGTTAATTAGTGTTCTTCCGAGCAGAAAAATTTCGATGGAAAGAAAAAAAACTAATCAGATGTGTTAATCTCCAAACTTTCTTCTGTATCATACATGTTAATACTTCTTGAAAAATGCAGCATAGCAGCGCCATCGCTATGGTGATTTACAGCAAAATCTAGTCAACAATTAATATCAACTTCTAATTGAACTTCAATTTTGATGAAAATCAGTACATTAGTTTCTGAGATAGGGCTATTGCGGATATCTTAAAATTCTGCATAACAGCACTACCTGTTGGGTGATGTACATCACAAACGAATCAAGATCAATTTCTATCAGATACTAACTGAATATTGATTAAATTGTTTGATTTAATTAAATTGTTGATTTGATTAAATTATTTGATTAATGCTTAACCCACAGCAGTTGCAAAATCGTGAAAATGCAGCATAGCAGCGCCACCTAGAGGGCCATGTAAACCAAACACTAAACTACACTAATCTAGAATAGGAACTAATCAAATATAAAGTTTGATGAAAATTCGAGCATTTGTTTTTGAAACAGTGCTATTGCAATATTCATGAACAATGCAGCATATCAGCGCCACTTGTTGAGCAGTTTGCACGAAAACGCTTACAAAGCTAATTATATCAAAAACTAACTAAATTAGAAGTTTGATAAAAATCTGCGCTTTAATTCTAAAGATATAGCTACTGTGGAAATTGTGAATAATGCAACAGCAACGCCTCCTGTCAAGTGATATACACCAAAAATTAATCAGCTCCAGTTTTTATCAGGGTCTAACAAAATCTAAAGTTTTGTGAAATTCCATCCATTAGTTCCTGAGATAGAGTGACAAATTCACTAACAGACAAAACTATCAAATCGTGTTCAGGATCTTCTAAAACGTATAATTTCTTCGAAAACCTTGAAGTCGAAATTCACAAATGCAGTACATTAATCTTGTAACAATAGAAGAAAAAAAATTGAAGATGAAAATTTTCCGGGTTCGGAAAGTTCGGAAATCCGGGATCTACTAGAGCTTTTAATTAAAAATAGTTTACATCTACTGTATACGCTGGGCAATATATTGGGAATATTTAACTTGGGTAGTCCGATATAATCCAAAAATAACAATAATAAATCCTTCCATGGATTTATAATTGCATATAATTGGTTTAATTTCTGTTTAAATGTCTAAGAAAAAAAGCCGGAGTCAGAGTCGGCCTGTTTTTTGGCGACTCCGACTCCGACTCCACGACTCCGACTCCGGCTTCGCAACCCTGGTTTTTTTTTATGAATTCTGGATTGAAACTATAACTTAGATCGCAATGTCGCTGTACGATGTGAAAACGCCGTTATAACATTTGTTGAAAATATACTCGAATTTCTTTGTGCAATCCTAAATAAATCTGACGGATTAATACACGGGCTACATGCTATATCGTAAATTATTTCAATTGAAAAATACAGAACAAATTAAAAACTCAAAAGCGCAAAAAATTAGGCTAAAATTTACCTCAAATAACAATCATTGAACCTAAAATATATAAGAGATATAATATATAAGAAACACAAAAAGTCGCCACCTATGAAAATTAGTTGAATATGCTAATTCCAAATATTTCTTCTATATCATAAAGATAATACTTTATAGTATTATAGATAGTAGATAGATTTATATCATAAAGATAAGATGATCTTCCAAACATTAGGTCTTGAGATATAACGATCGCTAAAAACGGATAATTCATAGAAACTGCCGCATATCAGCAACACCTGTTGGGTGCTTTACACCAAAACCTAATTCGCAACAACTTATACCAACATCTCATAGAAACTGAAGTTTGAAGAAAATCCGTGATTTGGTTCTCAATATAAGGGTACACGACATTTCGGTCCCGCCATTTCGGTCCCGCCGTTTCGGTCCCGCCGTTTCGGTCCCGAGACATTTCGGTCCCTGGACATTTCGGTCCCGAGACATTTCGGTCCCTGGACATTTCGGTCCCGAGACATTTCGGTCCCTGGACATTTCGGTCCCGAGACATTTCGGTCCCGAGACATTTCGGTCCCTGGACATTTCGGTCCCTGGACATTTCGGTCCCTGGACATTTCGGTCCCTTGCCATTTCCGTCCCTGGCCATTTCGGTCCTTAATCGTTTTGGTCTCTTGCCATTTCGGTCCATTGCTATTTCTTTACCGGCTACTTTATAACTTGGTTTCTGATTGATGAAGGCCCACTAAACGCTGTAAACTCAACATTGTTCGGGCCTTTTTTAATATTTTTATTCTCCTGCCCCCCCCCCCTTCCCTCAAATTTTATACAAGGCTGAATATAATAGTCCAATAAGTTTAATCTATTGTAACTCGTGATAATAAAATCACAGCGAGTCGTAAATTTGATTAAACAATGTTATATAATTTTACACTGTCTTTATTATTATTATTTAACAGATTAAATATTTTAAGTTTTATCATATATTTTTTGTATTAGGTATATTATCTATACTATAAACTATTATTTTTACTGATTAACTTTTATTGATTGTTTTCGCACACTTTCTTAGAATCTTTAAATTAGTGATTTCGTAACTAGGCGTGCTGTAAAAAATTTTTGTTAAAAAAATAAAAATGCTCCAACGACCTTTTTTTATGTAATAATTATTGGTTTTTTTTTTTTTAACAGTTGTTTTACTATATGAAGACAATTTTTGTGAGTTAATTTTATTGAAAGTGGGCCTATTTCTTTGTAATAAAATGATTATTTTTAAATTTTATATAATAATGTAACTATTATTTTAAATAATTTTATTTTCGATTTTTAACTGACAAAACTAAGCTTTTTTAATTTATCGTTTATTTATTTATTTCCGCTTTTCGCTCCCACTTTCACAGAAAAAAATTGACAATTTTTATTTTAATTTTATTATTAATTGAATAAATAGTTTTTAAATTTCAGTAACTTTAAATATAAAATAAATAAACAGGTAAACGATAAGCTTCAGTTTATACTACAAAACATAATGATAAATTGAATATAAAACAGATTATTTATTGAGTTTATGTAAAGTAAAATTCGAAATGCATATTAATAATTTTATCAATTTAATTATATAAAGATTCATTAAATTAAAAATACATAAATTTAATAAAATATTAATTTGATTTTCATTTTAAAATCACTAACTGTTTTGAGATTTAATTTATAGCAATTATTCAACACCATAAGTTATTATTAAAAAATTGTTTTCTATTTCAAAAAAGGAAATTATTATTATTATTATTATTACAGTAAAGCATCGTTTATACGACGATCATTTATTCGACGTTTTAATGTGGTCCCAATTCGTTCCTATTCATTTTAATGTAAAAAATTATCTTTTATACGACGCCCAAAATCGTTTATACGTCGATTTTTCGATTTTGTATTGGTTTATTTTTGTTCATTTTTCTTGTGTATTTCAAGAACGAGTGGAAGTTGGCAGCCATGGATGACACCAAAGAGCGTGTTTAAATGCACTCAACATTATAAAAATGTGAGCTGCTGTTCGATTAGTCTGAAAAATCAGCTTACGTGAAACAGATTACACTGGGAGGGGTCATTCTTTTTTCGAAGATGGTTACCATTCCCGACCTGTTTTAAATTGCAAATAGACTATCCTTCTAACTGTTATCAGTATTAGCGACTTTTAGTTGGCCACGCGAGGTTTTTATCTTTGACTTTAAATGAAAAGGAAATGATTTACTGCAAATGAGGAACCTTTGCAAAACCTTTGTGAAACATAAACATAAGTGAAACATAAATAAAGGTACTCAAATTTAATTTGCTTACTAATTTCCCCCTCCCCCCACTTTTTTTGTTTAATTTACAAATTCATGCAAATCAGCACGTTAAACATTAAAATTAAGTGAAAACAACATTAATTCTAGTTTTAGAAGTGAAAATCGATTATACGTCGTTATCGTTTATACGACGTTTTTCTGTAGTCCCTTCGGCGTCGTATAAACGATGCTCCACTGTATTTTGAAAAATCAATTAGTAACGTAAAGTAATAATTAATTAAACATAATAATGCAACACTGTAACAATGCGTAAAAATATTTCTTAACAGGTTTAGGTAACATTATTATCCAGATGCAGATTTAAATTTTTTGAAACAAAGTTATAGTTTACAGTTCGCAAAAATCAATCATATATTAATTATTATATTTAAAGAGTAAGAAAAATATGATAAACTAACCAATAAATGAATAAATAACATATTTATTTTGAGAATCCTTATCATTTTTATACATCTTAATGAAGTTAATAACATTATAGTGGCTGAAATTTAAAAAATATGTTTTTTTTTCATTTTTGCTATAACTTCTATGTAGTTCTTGTACTAAATTTTAAACAAGTAATTGATAAATAAGTCACTTAAACAATTAATAGTTAAAATACTTTTGAATCCTTATTAATAAATATGTTTGATAAAAATAATTTAATTTTTGAGAATTTTTTAATTTAACAACATAATTATTAATGCTTTCAAATTTTCTAAGATGATGTTAATCATTTGAAAAATAATGTATAACATTAAGTAAATAACAAATCAAAACCGTGTGCCGAGAATTTTTAAACACTTTTTTTTTATGTTGTTGTTCCTATAAAATTGGAAATGTATGCATATAAGTATCAGCTAAGTACTACGATTAACCTCTTTTAAGCAAATATTCTGCATGTCAATCAATTGTCAACGCCCATCTGAACAAATAGTCCATCTTTATACAAGATAGCTAGAAGAGCTAGGTAGTTAGCTTTATTCTACGTATCTTGATCTTTATACACTTGTCAGATGAAACCCTTATTCTTTACAATGCCCTTTATACTCTGGAGTTCAAATGCGGACGGACCTCCCACATAATCGCTGGCATTTTTCAGAAGAAATATGAATGTTTTGAAAAGAACAGCATTTCTCGGTGTTTTTTATTCCTCTTGCTGTTATCTTCATTTCAAACGCTTTTAGTATCAATTAAACCAGCATAAAAAGTAGAATGGAATATTTTTTATCCTTATTATTACAGCTTATGAATGACATTGAAATATTCAAAACTTATAACCAGTGGCGTAGCTATGTTTTTTTGATGTTTTTTGGCGCCCGGGGCCATCAAGAAATTTTGCGCCCCCACCCCAATATAGATATATAACAATTTCTCTCAATTTGGCGCCCCTAGGCCTCGGCGCCCGGGGCGGACGCTCCCCTTGCCCCCCCTTAGCTACGCCACTGCTTATAACATAACTAAATAAGATTGTTAGATAAGATATTTACCACCTAGACATAATATTTTAAGTTACCTTTTTTAATTTAACTTACTTTGACAGAAGGCTTTTTTTTATATTTTTTATGAGGGTTTTTATATTTTAATGTTAAAAATAATTATTTTATATAATAATATCAGCTTTAAATGAAATGAAAATTTCAATACGCATTACATTAATAATTTTGTAATTAGTTTCCTTAAGCTGGTTTTAGAAAATTTAACAGATGTGTTGTATAAATGTGATATATGCATAAAAGTATGGCAATATAATTTTTTTGCTGTTGCCGTTATTTTGGAAAACATTAATAAAAGCAGGGAAGCGTCAATATAATAAACATTCTAGATTGTAATAATAACAATAAAAAAAGAACTGTTGTCATGAAAAAATAATTGCTAATAATTCAAGATGTAATTCATTTTTCTAAAATGTAAAAAAAAAAAAAAAATCTTTAGGTTACAAATCATTTTAATAATTATTTCTGCTTGTGTCATATATTTATGTAATAAAATAATTGCAATGCTAACTACTTCCACGCGTTGCAATCTGGAAACTCTTTTCTTAATTTAAAAACGGAAAAGTTTAAAAGGAAAATAAATGCTAGTAACCAAACACAATATATAAAAAATGCCATAAACAAAAAGAGGATTCAATGATAATTTTGGCACAGGGGGTAAAATACCACCAGATGCAGATATTTTTTATTTATTTCAACATTTTTGCTTCTATGCGGGAAGTGGCGGGGGTGCAAAATAATCAAACACTTATAATTCTGAAAATTGGCTTCAGCGATGAAATCCTATAATATGCTAAGTGTCAGAATATAAATTCCATATAACAATAACTCTTTCTTTTCTTCTGGCAATTTAAAAACCTTTGTCTCCCTGGAGAGGAAACATGCATCTCAGAAGTTAAAATTTTACAACTATTATGGGGTGTGTTAATATCATAAGTTAATTGGGTTCTTTTATAAATTTAGTTATCAGTTTCCAAGTTAACTTCCCCGTTTCCTCTTTCAAGAATTCAAAACATTCTGGCAATTTTTAAAAATCCCATTCATCTGCGAATTTTTTTCAGAAATCTCCATCGATTTCTAAATAATTGATCAAGTTTTGGGGTACTTGTTACTTCTAATTAATCGCATTACACTAAAATTGTATGCGACTTTCAGTTATAAAACCAGTGTTGAATTCAGACACTTTTCTCCGGGAGGGACTTCTGTGGCTCCGGGGGGGATTACACTTTTTTACCACTGAAAATACAAAATTCGGAATTTTTCGGGGAGGGGGGTAATTGATAGCTCCGGGGGGAATGACCTGCCCCTGAATTCAACACTCCAAAATGTTCCTTATAAAATTATGTCAGATATTTCCCGCGCACAAAATTTCAGCTTGTTGGAGAAGGGACCGAAAATTCCAGGGACCGAAATGTCTCGGGACCGAAATGACTCGGTACCGAAATGTCTCGGGACCGAAACGTCTCGGGACCGAAATGGCCAGGGACCGAAATGTCTTGGGACCGAAACGTCTCGGGACCGAAATGTCTCGGGACCGAAACGTCTCGGGACCGAAATGTCTCGGGACCGAAACGGCGGGACCGAAACGGCGGGACCGAAATGGCGGGACCGAAACGTCCTGCTTCCCAATATAAAGCTTTTTGTTCACAAAATAAAGCTATTACAGTTACCATTAAAAATCCATCTTAACCGTGCTATTTGTTGAGTTGATTTGTTGACTATTTATATCAGGTATGTACTGAATCTAAAGTTTAAGAAAAATCTATGCATTAGTTCTGGAGATTGAGCTATTGCGAAAATCGCAAAGTAAGCTGCATAGCATTCGAAAATTTATACTAAAAAGAAATAAACATCAATTTATATTAGGGACTATCTTTAAGTAATTTTATTAAATTCCGTGCATTAGTTTGTTAGGTAGACTTCCCATGATATTTGCGTCACATACATACAGGCAGGCAGTAAGACAGAGAAAAAAATAGAGCCACAGATTCACAGACAGAAATTTTATAAAGACATGTTTTTTGGCATCTCTGACCCCTAAAACGTGTTCATCCATCGAAATCCAGCAATCGGAATTTTTCACGAATACAATAATTTCTTGAAGAAAGGATAGATGAAAGTAAATTCCGTAATTGAGATCGAAAAAATACAAACACACAATAGTTGATCTCCAATTCAGACATTCAATGAAAAAAGAGATGGATTTGGTTCAATATATTTTGTTTTAATTTGACTTTCTAAATGCTGTTCTGTAAAGTGTGAAGTCAAAAATGTCGAGAAAATATATTGAAAAAAAATGTTCGGCACCTGTCAATAGCTTGTTACGTTATGCCTAAATGAAAGTTTGTATCTAAATCATGCTATTCAGTCACTAGGGATAAATAGGTGCCATTTTTTATGAAATGTTTTTTAAAGGAAATATGTCAAATTGATATTAATCAGGTAAATCATTAAATTGATTGTTGTTTTGTTATTGTTGTTCAAAAAAATATCCTTCCTGTAGATTTGAAATATATTTGAAAAATACTCTCAAACATTCGGGAACATCTCAAATGCGAGTGCAAACATTAAATATATTTTTTATTCGGAAATTGGCGAAGGAAGAAACTTTGAGGTGTTTTCTAAAACAAATTATTATATTACTACTAGTTATGAAGTACAAATATTTATTATTATGCTACAAATAAACAAATACAAGTTACTTTCAATATATTTTTACATATTACACATTCGGAAATAGAGTTTGAATTTACGTAGAAAAGTGAAGATAAATTTGTTGATGCCAAAGGCTATAGCAATGCTCAAGAAGACACCTTCGCAGTATGAATCACCAATCTCATACTGTTAAAAAGTTGCAACATTCTGTCCAGTCATTCGACTGCTTTTATAAAAGACGATTATATAAATGTAAATTAACTATATTCTGGCCATAATATGGCCAATAATGTGGTAAGATCATTCTAAATTGACGGTTGTATAACCGTTTTCGATAAAAAACGGCGAATGACTGGGCAGAATGCTGTAAATTTTTAACAGCGTATTTATGTATCATAGACTCCAGTAAATTATCTGAGTTTTAATTGCAATTACTAATTTCGTGTTTTTCGAAGCTTAGAGTTGTAAATTGAAGCAATTATAATTAAAAGGTTTATTTATATTGCGCAAATGGTAAAAATAAATAAGTGGAAAAAATAGAAACAAAATTTGAGAAAAAAATAAGAGATTGAAATGTTTAGGATTATTTATATTTTTCCATATATTTTGCTAAATTTATCACACTGTAGATCTTGCAAATATTATATTGAAAGTAATAAAATCCATCTACAAATCTAGAGGAGTAAACTTTATTAAGATTCTTTTTGTTAATATTTTGACTGAATATAAACAGATAACTAAACGTTTGAATATTTAAATTCAATTACATTTTAAAATGAGAAAATTAAATTAATTGAATTAAATGAAAAATGACGAACTTCTTGATTTTAATTTACGTGATAGAACAAATTAAACAAGCACATTAACTTATCTTTCAAATATGCAAAGAGTAAAACTTACTGAAAATTTAAAAAAGTATTTATTTCAGAATTGTTAGAAATTTAATTATATTTCAATTTACGTAAATTAAAATGTAAATAAAATTATTTCAAAAGCCAAACCGAAAGAATAAAAGCATCCATAAGTTTATAAACTTATAAAAAAGAGTTATTTCACAAATTTGACGGGAAGTAATAGCCTTAGAAAAACTATAAGTCAAAGAAATAAATAACGTTGAGGAAATTTATATCGGTTTAGCTTTTTACAAATTAGAGTACATTAAGCGATTCATCCAGTATTTTATGGCTATTCATTAAAGATATAATTTAAAAATATTAAAATTCTAAAATTATACAGAACTAACATAATACAATTGCACAAAACGGCTGCAGGATTTATGCAATATTATAAATACTTTTAGAATATATTTATAGGTTTAATAGATTTAATATTATGAAATATTACAATTTTAACGTATCTATTGCTTTTATCTACATCTTAATGCCTCTATCTTATATGGTTTTTCTTTGACAATTTAAGAAATCTCATTTAAATTTGATTTAAATATTTATCATTCAAATGGCTAAATAATATACACTGGTGTCCAAAAGTCAAGCATAATTGGTAATTAAGTAATTATTTTTAAGTAATGAAAGAAATATGAATTGGAATGTGCTGAAACTCCAGCTGTGTAAACAAAATAGTACGCGTCACATATTTTCGCGAAGAGTTTTCCCCGAAATCGAACAGGGGACCGTCAACAAATTGAAAAAGAACGAAGATCTTTTGGATAACCCTGTCAAAACTAATGTAGCAAAAGCGTTCAAACTGCACATTATGATTAATTGGCTTATTGTGATAAATTGTGTCGATTTTTATGAATATAGCTTGAAAACTAGTAGAGAAATTAAAGTTTTTATAAAAATGGTCCAAAATTTTTCCAAGTTTTTTGCTTATAACTTGCAGAGTTCTTATTATAAAATAAAGTTATTTTCTGAAAATATGACAAACATCATTGTACACAGTACCCTGTCATCAAAATTTAAAAATAATAAAAATTGTATGAAAAATGAGTATGTTTAGTAAATAATTTTTCATTGCGCATGCGTCAACGATATCAAAATGTCATTTGCATATTGTGTTAGCTAAATGTATAGAGCAACTTTTGTAAAAGTTTCAAAAACATAGCTTGAAAATTCTGAAAATAGGAGCCTATAGAATCAACTCAAAATCCTTAATTCCCTAAATGAAGCAAAAAGATGAGGGGCTGTATCCATATTCCATTGTTTAGTGCCTACACGATATTGCACGTACAACTATATTTAGGTAAAACCCCTGATTTTTTTGCTTCCTTTAGGAATAACGGATTTTGAGTTGATTCTATAGGCTCCCATTTTCAGAATTTTCAAGCTATGTTTTTGAAACTTTTACAGAAGTTGCTCTATACATTTAGCTAACACAATATGCAAATGACATTTTGATATCGTTGACGCATGCGCAATGAAAAATTATTTACTAAACATACTCATTTTTCATACAATTTTTATTATTTTTAAATTCTGATGACAGGGTATTGTGTACAATGATGTTTGTCATATTTTCAGAAAAGAACATTATTTTATAATAAGAACTCTGCAAATTATAAGCAAAAAACTTGGAAAAATTTAGGACTGTTTTTATAAAAACCTTAATTTCTCTACGAGTATACATGCTATCCTTGTAAAAATTAACACAGTACATTACAATAAGCCAATTAATCATAATGTGCAGTTTGAACGCTTTTGCTACATTAGTTTTGACAGGGTTATCCAAAAGATCTTCGTTCTTTTTCAATTTGTTGACGGTCCCCTGTTCGATTTCGAAGAAAACTCTTCGCGAAAATATGTGACGCGTACTATTTTGTTTACACACCTGGAGTTTCAGCACATTCCGATTCATATTTCTTTCATTACTTAAAAATAATTACTTAATTACCAATTATGCTTAACTTTTGGACACCAGTGTACATTTAAAGAATTATATATGACTTCGTCTTTTGAATTGCACGTCATTTTGAATTACCTAATGCAAAGTGGGGCGAATTTTATTAAAAATGATTCGGTTTAGATTTTTACAAATTAGTGTACATTTAATGATACATTCACCCTTTTATAACTATTCATTAAATATACTATTTAAAAATTTTGAAATTCTGAAATTTAATAAAAATAACATTATACAATAACATAAAACTTTTGCAGGATTTGTGCAACATTATAAATAGCTATAGTATATATATATATATATATATGTTTAACGAATTTCATATAATGATATAATACAATTTTTAATATTTTAAATCTTAATGTATCCATCGCTTTTATCTTAATGTTTCTATCTTATATTGTTTTTCCATGACAACTTGAGCAATTTGATTTGAATTTGATTCAAATATTCGCCATTCAAATGGCTAAATAATGTACATTCAAAGAATAGAATTGACTTCGTTTTTTAAATTGCACGTTATTTTAAATTACCTAATGCAATGTGAGGCGAATTTTATTAAGGATTTTTAGATCCATTTGGCTTTGTTTAAAGCGTAATCAGGAATATTACCTTTTATTCCTCATTCCTTTTTTCACATTATGTACTCTTCATTTACTAAATGTAATAATGATTTATATTTAAATATTCCATTTATGAGATTAAGTATTTTGCGAAATCGAAGTCATTGTTATAATATTTATAAAAATATGTGAAAGACTTTTATTTTCGGACACACACACGCGCACACATATATATGTAATAATAAAAGATTTTCCCCTTATTTCTAAATGAATTATTTGAAAAGTCTTTTTATATTTAACTTTCCCTCTTTCCTTTATATAATATTTAACGTATTATTTTTGTTCCACATCTTGAATCTATGCTTTCTATATCTTATTTTATTTCATAAAAACATTAATCAGTTAAATCTAAGCTTTTCTTAATTCCATTACTTAATTTTATTCTTTTATCTCCTGCATAATATCTTTTTCATTTATGTTCTAAAAATTTATTTGATTACCACAATTCCTTTCTAGTGACCCAGAGGAGGGATTGCACAGTTTATATCTCCGAAGATCTGCACTGTAAAAAAGAAAAAAAAAAAAAAAAAAAAAAAAAATTCAAGAGGTTACTAAAAATTTTTTAGTAAATTTGTATTCCACAGAATATTTAGTAACCATTACAAACTTTTTTTTGCAAGTGAAACAAACATTTCTTTTGTAAACTGAACAAAAGAATGTTTTGTATGGCTAACTTAAAACTTTTTAGTACGAGCTACCAAGCACATTTTAGTAATAGATCCAAAATTATTTTTAATAACCATTACATGTGCCCGAAGGACAATAGCTTCCTTTGAGCTGAATCCAGTGGGATAGGCAATAAATGGCAGCACCAAACATTACTACCTGCTCCGACCGGATTTTCATAATCCCTTCATTTAACGAGTACTTACACTGCATACATTCGGTGTGCATTTGGTGGGGTCCAGCATCGAACCCGGAACCTTTCAGCCTGGAGTTCGGTGCTATAACCACTAGGCTATCATGTCCACACCAAATGAGTTTTAGTAATAGCTATTAAAAGTATAAAACTAAAAACTCCATTCGTTGCTAGCTTTTTTCTAGTATTTCTTACAGATTTTCTTGTAACACAGTAAGATTACTAAATTTTTTTAGTAATTACAAAGATCATTAAATTGTTTTTAGTAGATCGACACTTTTTTTACAGTGTGAGAGAACTGTTTCTTTTTCTGCGGGGTATAGTTTTCATATTGGTTAAACACACTTTTTTCTAATAAAGTAATTGACAAATTAAAACGTAACTAATAAAATCCTGTAATCTAACACATGTTTGGATATAACATTTTGTTGTCTTCGGAGCAGATAATTCTATATTTTTATGTGCTAAACAAAACCCTGTCACTTAGCGGATTCTAAATATGTGGAAAGATCGTAATAACCTAATAAGCAATCTAATAATCTAACAAGCAAAATATGACTTAATGTGCTGAAGCTCTATTTTTAAGATCAGTTTTAAGTTTTTCTTTGTTGACGTATTGCGTTAATTCTGAGATAAAACCGTAGTCTGGTGGGATTTTTTCGTTATCCTGTTAATGATAAATAGAAGTAACTAATCCACGTCGTCTATGAGTGTTTTTAATGGGAAATTCGCAAGAATTTTATTCCACACTCTACCACCGTGTGCCACATCTGACTGCAAATTAAGCATTCTACGATTTATATGGTTGAAAGGGGTATGTTACGACCTGGCCCATGTATTATGCTTTATTGTGGAGCAGAAAATCTCATGTATAAATATTGGTGTGTATTGAAATTAATTTAAAAAAAACATTATATTTACGTTTAGATGTGATATATAAAGAAAAATATTAGTGTGCATTTTTTTCCTTTTTGATTTTTAAAAGGGTAATATCTTATGAAAGAATAAATGTATCGAAAAATATGTACAACAGTATTTTACTCAGTAATTGTAATAAAACTAATTATACACATTTTAGTGCCAGGCTCTTCGTTTAACTACCCTCATAGCATGCATGGTCACAGAGACGGCACAAAAACGTCACTGTGAGTCACTCTGGTCACACCAAATCTGTGACCAAAATACCACCACTCAGTGACGTCACATTGTGACTGAGATGTGACTTTCTTAAAAATCTTTAGAAAATTACTAAAATTCTTCAAAACATGTTATTTACTTTAAAAAAACACGTTTGTCACACCGTAGCTTTCGTCACAGTTTCGTCACGATGTTAATGTCAAAATAGTCACAAATGACATATTTTTCACAATTTTGTCACGCCGTGACTTCACAAAATGGTCACAATGTGACGTCACAAACGAGCACTAAAATGGCCATAACGACTTCCCATTTTAGTCACTGTGACTTCACATCGATATCACGTGACGCCACATCGACGATCGATGGTCACAAGGTCACAGCGTGACTTCACAACGACGTCGCACTGACGTCACCATGCCTTACGGGCAATTGAGTTTCTTTTTTGTTTTTGAATATTTAATTAATAACCTCCTAACCCTACTTATGAAGATAAGGAATTGAGTAGTTTTGATGCCAAATAGACAAATAGATCGATTTTCTTGCATGAGATAAGGTATCTTCCTATTTTAAAATTTCTCTTTTGGAGGAAAAAAAAACGAAATTTGTCTTATACTTCTATTTGAAATAGTAATTATTTGCGGAATCAAATCTCTTTTAATTTTATTTCTACAATTACTAGAGGAAGTGTGTTTTCAGCACAAAAAAAAAAAAAAAAAAAAAAAAAAGACAATGTATTTTTAAAAATTTACAGCAAACTTTCCAGCAATTTTACCATGTTTAAATATAGCGGTTACTTTGTCACATTAATAAGATTAGCAAGATAGACTATAAAGAATTTTTTACATTATTTCCATGTAGTGTAAATTTCACCACACAAAATATTTTAAACTTAATTCAGCGAAAATTTGTCGGAATATTTTGCATTATATGCACTACATTCTGAAGTAGAAACTAAATATTGTGTGATTTTGTAATTGCTTAATAAGTATTTAAACATAATAAAATATTAAAAAATATTCTTTTTTGACAGATTTTGTAGTATTTAAGCTATTTTTTAATATATTTTAAACTCTTAGGTAAGTATAAGGCAAGTCTACTATGTAATACTATGCAATATAATTGAAATTGAAAAATATTTAGCTTAACTGAGTGTGCTCTGTCTGGTTTATACCTGCAAATTAGCTATAAAATATAAAAAAATGTCTGTTTTTAAGAGATAATTGTATTAAAGAAAAAAAAGCGCTTTTAAAACGTAAACAGATTCCTTAATCCTTTGGCAAACAGTAACTTTTAACCTAACTTTTAACAGTAACGTCGTATCTTTTAATTTTTTACAACCGGTTATTCAAAATATAAAACTACCTGTAGTTGAAACACGATAATCCTCTGAGTGAATAAGGTAAACTTTACAATAAAAAATAACACTGATAACACCTTACGTGGTAAGTAAACCAGTCGTTTGTCTTCAAAGTGTGAAAGAAACAAGAGAATACAGACAGTTAACTATTCTATTTTTTTCTTTTCTAAATTTAAATTGCTTACTTTTCTTACGTAATATATATGTTTTTTCATCTTTAAAAAAAAGTTGGAAATTGCACGTGAGGCATAGCAAATGAAGTGCGTCGGTACGATAACGAAACTTTAAAATATTCCGATCTATCTGTTATAGTATGCATGGAAATTGCACGTGAGGGGTAGCAAATGAGGTGCGTTCGTACGATAACGAATTTTAAAAATATCATAAAATATTAAATAGTTTAATTCATTTAAACCGCGCATCATACAATTTTTACAATGTATAATTATGTAATGGATTACTTTTGTGTGGTCCTGTAAATCAACAAAAAATATTCTACGCACCAAAATTGTACAGAATGTAAGGTATCTGATGTTAATATGGCCAATGCAGGTAATATGGATAACCTTAAAAATTGTTATTAATTTCAGTGAAATCCAAAACATGATGCTGAAAGCTTTTTCTTACAGATCTGAATAACTTGGTTTAGTACTGTGTTGACCATAATCCTTGATCTTGTGCTTAGGGTGGAAGTAATGGTTGTTTGTTGGCATTTTATAAATTTTTATCTTTCAAATTTGCTATTTTTCTTATTTAAACAAAGTTTTTTATTTACTGTTATACATAATATTTTAGGGGGTTTAAAGTTTTTTTAAAACTGTAACAGTTATTTTTAATTACTAAATGTTTAACAAGTAGAATTATGAACACTTTTTCAAAACCCATCATTGTTGGCAATATGATCACTGGACATATTGCCTGCACGTATGGTCAAACTAGGTTCATATGAATAAATTTCTCTGTATTTTATATTTATTTATTTATGCACATAAATAGTTAAAAAAAAACAATGCACTATTAGCATTAAATAAAAAATCAAAAAACTTTTAAAAAGTACTTTAGATACCAAGTAAACACAGTAGAAATTTTTTATAATAATATTAAAATAAATTAGGTTGCGCAAATCAGAATAAAATTTAGCAGAAGTTCGTTCTCGAAAATTCTATTTCGTCTTCATTTTAGACTATGAATTCCAAAAAAAAGAGGTTTGTGTAGCCAGGTAAAACTAAATGTGTGTTTGAGAGCAATGACAGACAATAAAAGATTGTAAATTGTCCCAAAATGCTGATTTTAAAAGTTATACTAGACGAACTGTTCTTCATCATATTGTTAATAATAAGGCTTGCTAATTACTATTTGATAGAAAACCAGTGCTCACAACTGAACGAGAATATGATCTATACACAAAAATGTGTAGGCTTTTTAGTGTCGATTATCAGGTTACATCAAAAATCATTAAGCTGTGCATTTTTTAATTTTGCGAAGAAAATGAAATAATGCACAATTTGTCATTATTTCGTTCACCGGCATCATGTTTCGTTGCAATATAAGAAATATTTAAGATAATATACTTCTATAAATTTAATCTTCTGAATGCCGAGTTAAAGAGTACAATTGTAATAATGTTTTCTGTGTAATGTATTACAAATATTTGAAAAAAAAGATGTTTTTTCAACCTGTTACAAAATATTTTATTACGTATAGTTGTATAAAGTTTTAGAATGTTAACCATAAATTAACTCTTCAAGAGTGGCTTTTATTTAAAAGATTGTATTGATTTAAATGTTGATTGTGTTGCAGTGAGACCTGCAGCTTAGTGAACGGATAAATCAATTCGCAGCGGTGAAAAATTTAATAAATTTTCAATCCATATTTTAATGATTAATGCTATTAAGAGTTACATTCATATTTGTAATTAAATATTTTTAAAATATAATGTTGAAAAATCATATTTTCTGAATATAGGAAACAACATTGGAATTTTACCAATTTACAAGACGCTCAGAGGATTAAGAAGAGATCCTGATTTTGAAGAAGTAAAAGTCAACCAATGAATCCTGTTAGAACATCAGAGGTCAATAATTATATTATTGATTTTTTAAAAATTAAATTACGAAAACATTCCAATTTACAATCTTTCATAAGATCCCAAGAGCGAATGAATAATACGGGCGAATAAGGGAGTCGTCTGAGTTTACCTAAAGATTTAACTGTTTATGATAAAAAGGGTTAAAAAAGAGAGCAGTTGGTTGTTAAAGAGCATGAGGAAAATGCAACAATTTATGCGTGAGGCAGTGCAACTGGGGCTATTCTGCGATGATTTTGTATAAAGATAAAAAGATAAACCAGGGAGGATGTATAACTTGCCTGTTTATTTTGCATGTTAAATGAATCTAAAAAGAAATATGACAGTACATACCTTTGTTACATGGATCAATCATTTTTCAAAATTTTAACCACAAAGGACTCTGTTTCCTTATCTTTTATGGGATCACGCTCCATCCAGATTGTACAACTGTGAATGAGGCTGAAAAAAATGACACTTTTCTACTTTGTCCACCCACAAATACAGGCAATTATATGCTTTCCTTAGTTAAATCCTTTTTTATGCCATTGAAGTAATTTTAGGACGAAAAAGGCTTTCTGTTTTTCGAACAAACCAAACCTTTCAACATTTTAAAGCTCCAATTAGGACAAAAATTTCTTTCACTTTAGAACAAAGCTAATACATCTTCCACTGTTAAGGGTGGCATCAAATAGATAGGTGTTCAACCCTTTTCAACTCGAATGCATTCAACAAGAAAATGTTTGCTCCATGTCTGCTTCTGAAAATACACAACCAAAGAAGGATATTGCCAAAAGAGGAAATAAAAAGGGATATTTTCTGAAAGATGGGCTGTCAAACTCCTCCTCCGTGAATTATTTCTGTCGAAACTAGTCTTCATACTCTAAATATTATTATTCATCTTTTGAAGATAACGACAAAAATGATGCCTATGTTCATGACTCACTGTTTGAAGAATTACTGCCATCAACACTGAAAAAATGCAAAACAACTCGTGTCATGAAAACCTGAAATAAACTATCATAGCTCTTATTTTGGAAAAAAAATTGGGCTCTTTTCAAAATGTTTATAAAGTCATATTGAAGACACTAAATTATAACAACAGAGATTAAACAAACAAAAATGTCAGTCTGCGTTGAATAGCTATAACCCAGCAAAGAAAGGTGATAAAAACATTTGGTTTTGCAGTATTTGCACCAAATGAAAAGTTGCGGCTATTGGATTATGTGTTTTGTGTTCTAATTATGTAAATAAGGAAGGCGAGAGCTTTATAAAGAAAAATATGGAAGTTTTTACTTGCCATACATTTGAAGTTAAAAAAACATAAAAACATTTTACCGTAAAAAGTTTAAAATTGCTTAAAATCTTTTTCCTAAATTTAATTTTTTTTATTTTTTTTTTATCTTTTTGTAAATTTAAAAAAATTAAATTTGGTTTTGTGCGGTTTTATTTTCTAATGCGTTAAATATATATCTATATCTATCTATCTATATATATATATATATATATATATATTTCATTATGTTTCTCCTTTTCCATATTACCTAAATGAGAGCATATTACCTTCATCCAGTACTCATTGTTTCAAAGCATTGCTGCAAGCTTAAATCCCGATAATTTCAATTTTTAACAATTTTTTTCCAGTACTGGAAAAACTCTTCTTTTTCAGACAACATGTATTTTTTTAGCCAAGTATCACTTACTACTATCGCTAAAAAAATGTTATCCTTAAGGTGGCCATATTACTTGCACATTCCATATATTATAGTATATACTACATAGATGATTATCAATTTTTTTATGTTCGAAAGAGTGTAACACCATTAAAATTAACTTGAAACTTTATTCTTCATTGCCCGTAATGTATTGGAATCCTTTTGATTATCCCTGTATTAAAATATGCATCCGATTTTCATAAAATTTTAAAAGACTCGACAAAATTTTGTAATAACTATAGATTTTCAATTTCAAAAAATTCGGCTGGGTAGTTTTTGCGCTGTTATATGCGGACAGACGGACGGATTAAACGACAACTATAGGTGCTACTTATTTACATAACTACGAACGCACCTAAAAACCACATGGTTCTATATTCGTAAAGCTACATAAATCTGTATGCTTACTAAATTCTTATTTGTATACTGTACAAAAAAGAAAAATAAACGCACAAAACTAGTGTTTATAAAGCTATAGTACTTTATAGTTTTACAAAATCATCTTCTAAAATTTCAGTAATATTAATTAATTTAATCTTTATCCCAGGTTGCAAATACATAATGGAAGTTCTATACATTTCTGTTTCCAAATGAGATATTAGTAACCTTATAGATTTTTTTTTATTTACAATACAATCATGTATATTTTACATATATTTTTGTTGTCTTTCATAAAAAATTTTAATCATCATAATTTGTTGTAAAATTCATAGTAAATTTACAGCTTTTTTTTACAGTACAATACATTGACAGATCCTTAATTCAAAAAACAAATATATATATATGTAATAAAACGACGACGATGTTCTATAATAGTGTATAATCACTAATAGAATACCATGTTGGTTGTAGAATACTACTATTCACTAAGATTCAATAGTGGGATGAGCAGTCGTTCTGGTAAGTGGATAAGCCATGGATTTGTTCTCGTAGGAGTTTCTCCAATAACAATGCAAGAAAATCAGTGTTTTAGTTCTTTATTATTTAGAGCACGAACTTAAGTTACTCCACAGATCACCGTTCCACGCATCTATCACTACGGCCTTCGCTCACTAAGCTGCAACATTCCGGCGTTCTACAATCTCGGAAAAAATGACATTTCTAATTCAGCGGAGAAATAAAACGCGCGTCTTGATAGTTTAAAGAAAAGGTGCATTCTCCTCTCCTGAAAAGCCAAATGAAAAAAATCATTTTCACGACAAAACTAGCGCCCTCCTACTCCGCGTCAATCATTTTAAAAATCCAATCAGGATGGACTCGAGCCTCTAACGGACAAAATGATCAATTCTAATTGGCCGTAATAGGCGGTCTACTGGCAAGAACTATATTTTTTTCTCGGAACACTAAGCCCTTTAGCAACGCGTAGTAACACTTGTCACGCGATGTTAAAAAATAAAAAATAAAATTAAAATCGCAGGAATATGCCAGAAAGTAAAAAGCTTACGAAATACTTCCCGCCTTTTTGAGAAGCAAGAAATAATTTATTAATAACTAAAGTAAGAAAAAGAATTTTAGCTGTTACAAGACGAAACTAAGATTGAAATATGTTCCACAAATTTAGAATTGAAGCTAAGAGAGAATAAAAAAAAATGGCGCAATTTTTTTTTTTTTTTTATTACAAATCCCCCCTCCCAGAAAGACGGGTGAAAAAGTAGGTCTCAGACCTGCAATTTCACAGAAAGGGAGATGATGCAGACTTAGCTCACGAAGTTGTTGATATAAGTAATAATAATTATATACTGGATAAAAAAAAAATTAAATTAATTTCTCTTTTTTTAATAAATATAGAATTCAAATTTAAAAACACCAAGGTGATGCGTGGAATAACTTCAAATTTAAATACAATAAAATAGGCTTCAATACAAATACAAGATATAATCTTGTTTAAAGTACACATCAAAAAGTAATTTGAAAATATAATAATTACCCATAGTAATAACATAAAAATGAAACATAAAAATGAAAAACAATAACGTTAAATTCTTTTTTAACAATGTCAAATCTAGAAATCAATTTTTAAAAGTTTATTTCAAAAATCTTCTTAAAGTCATATTTGGAATGGCATAGTTCATTACCTCATTTTAAGGATGTCTAATTCATTTAACTGTCCAAATTCATCAGCTAACATTATAATATTAGTTCAGTTTTTGTGTGAGTAAGTCCTTGAACATTCATAACAGTTCCATTTTGGAATCTTTGTGAAAATACTTTTATAATTGTATTTTTAATTAATAACACATTTTATAATATAGTAATAATAAAATTTAACAATGTAAATAATAAACAATATAATTAAGAAACATAATAAGGAAAAATATCAATAATAATAAATATCATAAGTGTAAGTAAATCTCATAATGGGTATAAGTAAATCTCTTAATAAGTAATAATAAATATCACAAAAGACATTCTTTAAATACTTAATCTCGTTTATCTCATCTCATATTTTTGGGATGAAATATAGAGAGAAGTGGAATAAAATAAAAAATGCAATCAACTATGAAATCATTTACTTAATCTGGTAATCCGAGTACAGGATTAAGTAGGAATATGTACAAAAAAAAATTAAAATATAATATGATAAATTAAAATAAAATAAAGATAAATAAAAATTTTGTTCATGTTTGAGAATGCACGTGACCTTTAAACTACTAAGATTCTTAAAAAGAAATATTAATAAATGATAAAAATAAAAAACAAGATCTATTCATGTCAAATAATTACGCAATAAATATTCTCTCGGTGTGATAAAACATTGCAAGATGCAAGTAGGAAAGAGAAAAAGAAACAAAATTATATTATAATTGACATGTAATTGGACTGGAATGCAGAAGCAAAGAAAGAGAGAAAGAAAAAAAAATATATTAAAATAAAGTGATAAAAATTTTGTTACTTGGCAAATAATTAATTTAATAATTGATAGATTAAATTTAATATTACAAATAGGTTCAGTTGAAAGAAAAAAAAAATATTCTAAGTAGAGTAATTCAGTACAGAATAAGAAATTTCCACTTTGTTCGTCTACACCGGCATAAATAAACAAATATAAAAATTTCCAGACAAGTGACACTCTCGCTGCAGTCAAGAGATATCATTGCCATTCTGTGAGAATTACAGGATATTATCTGAATTAAAATATGAAAAGAAATTTACTGTTTAAGAGAAAAAAATATAAAATGATAAACTAGAGATATAGTTTAAGCTACAGTTTTTACCTGAGTTTGTTGTTGTTGAATATGAGCAGGAGTTTGAGCTTGACAGGAATTTGTGTTAAATATACAACTCCTCTCCCAATGATATGCATTTTCTATGCCTCTGTTTAAACATACTCTGCACGGACGACTAGGGTAATTGTTTTGATAATGAGTTGCAGGCATTCTAGGAGTGAAAAACCTAGGATTAAAATTTTGGGATGGATTGTTTGGAGTAGGTCGAGTCCAATGTCTGGGCTGAGGATTGGGATTGTGCATTGGTCTAGTTTGTTGAAAATTTCTATTGCCGTTATTAGAGGTATGATTTGGAATCGCTGCTAATTGTTTAGCAATGCGAAACCATTCACGAGTATTGGAAGGAGGGTTAACCATCAAACAATTTTGATACTCCGGCTGAAGGCCATCAGTTAATCCCTGTATAATTAAATTTTCCCCAAGCTGAAGTTGCCTTCCAATCTCAACTTTCTTTCTAAAATAAGAATCCAAATCACTTAGATCATTTAACTTTAAGGAAGTAAATTCAGAAAATTTTGGAACTCTAACTTGAATGAATTTTTCACTTAAAATCTCGACAATTTCTTCATAAGTAGCACAATCCAAACAATCATTGATATAAGTTTTTAGCGCTTCCCCCTTTAAATATTTTGAAATATTTTGATGTTTCCACTCATTATCTTTCTTTTCTACCGAACATTCTCGATCAAAATGTTTAAACCATTTAAATATATCCATGCCCAACCCAAATTCAAAAGGGACAATATCAAGTTTATTTTCTGACATTTTTTCTTCTTTTACTAATCCTGATCTTAATAGCATATAAGAAGGATAATTCATATGGAAAATATTTAAATGCTATACTTCAATTATTAAAATTCAATTACTATACTTCAAATACCTCAATAAATAATAATAAAAATAAATAAATAATAAATAAATAAGTAATAAAATAATAAATATCGGGTTTCCATACATGGGAAATAACAAATAATTTTAAAAACAAAAATACTTTTCTTTACGTATGGAAAATAAATTTTGCAACAGAGTATTTTTTTTAACAACAAATTAATCCATCTTTCGATTTAAAAAATAAATAAATAAATAAATAAATAACACCTTCAAAACTAAATAAAATTTCTATGAGCATAAAATTTCAATTATAAATTAAGAACACATTTATTTTTTTAATATCTGTAATAAAAGAGAAAGAAAAAATCAAGAATTTAAACAAAGAAATGATTATTAAAATTTCTTAGCCAATAAACAAATAAAATAATAACTTACAGACATGTTCGATGTGGCCTTGTTCAAATACCTAATTTTTTATTAAACTAAACAAAAAATAAAGCACTTCGTAGATACGACTCACAGGTGCAAATTTCAATTATCTTGTATTACTGATGGAATATACCGTAGTTTCGCAACCACACAGCAGGTGTTCATTTATTATGAAATGAAAATTTATCAAAATATTTATGCACTTTTACCTAGAAAATACAGTAAATAAATAAATAAAAGAAAATGATGTTGAATTGATTTCATGCAGGTGATCTTTTGTAATTTTTATTTTGCATATCTCACAGTTTGGTTGCATATCTCTCAGTTGAAAAGTTTCTCACTAGAATGCGAGGTATATTTCACATTTAAAATATTTGTAGATGTAGATACCACACATAATTACAAACAAAACTTTATAAGACGATCTTTTTTCAGCTGAAAGGTTTATCATTTATGCACATGAAGATGTTTTTCCATGCAGGCCATCTCGTCGTAACATGGGTGGAAGTAGACGCAGATGAGGTTAAAGATGCGTGCAGCTAACATCTCAAAAACTCTGACTGTTAGTAACACACATTGAGTCTTATTGCAGGAAACAAAATTACAATATTAGTATTAACACACAGCAGCTGATCCCATCCATCTTCAGTCTTGGACATACCATTTAGATGGAAGATATCATAGTTATATTTTTTTTTCTGTATTAAATGTTAAGATGAAAACAATACCAGGAAAAATGTAGGAACAACTGTAAGTGTATGAAGAGCATGCAGCTTATTCTCAAAAGTTTTACGCCGGTTCATTTTTCATCCTGCCGGCTAAAACTTTAGATGTAATAAAACGACGACGATGTTCTATAATAGTGTATAATCACTAATAGAATACCATGTTGGTTGTAGAATACTACTATTCACTAAGATTCAATAGTGGGATGAGCAGTCGTTCTGGTAAGTGGATAAGCCATGGATTTGTTCTCGTAGGAGTTTCTCCAATAACAATGCAAGAAAATCAGTGTTTTAGTTCTTTATTATTTAGAGCACGAACTTAAGTTACTCCACAGATCACCGTTCCACGCATCTATCACTACGGCCTTCGCTCACTAAGCTGCAACATTCCGGCGTTCTACAATCTCGGAAAAAATGACATTTCTAATTCAGCGGAGAAATAAAACGCGCGTCTTGATAGTTTAAAGAAAAGGTGCATTCTCCTCTCCTGAAAAGCCAAATGAAAAAAATCATTTTCACGACAAAACTAGCGCCCTCCTACTCCGCGTCAATCATTTTAAAAATCCAATCAGGATGGACTCGAGCCTCTAACGGACAAAATGATCAATTCTAATTGGCCGTAATAGGCGGTCTACTGGCAAGAACTATATTTTTTTCTCGGAACACTAAGCCCTTTAGCAACGCGTAGTAACACTTGTCACGCGATGTTAAAAAATAAAAAATAAAATTAAAATCGCAGGAATATGCCAGAAAGTAAAAAGCTTACGAAATACTTCCAGCCATTTTGAGAAGCAAGAAATAATTTATTAATAACTAAAGTAAGAAAAAGAATTTTAGCTGTTACAAGACGAAACTAAGATTGAAATATGTTCCACAAATTTAGAATTGAAGCTAAGAGAGAATAAAAAAAAATGGCGCAAATTTTTTTTTTTTTTATTTTATTACATATATATAATAATAATAATAATAATAAATCAATTTTTTTCCTTCTTGATAGAAGTAGAAAATGTTGTAGGATAAATTTTGTAAATTGGAATCTACTTTTGATGCTACATTTCATTTTCTCAAATTTCAAAACAAATTTCAAACATAGTAAAATTTACATGCAGAAAAAATATTAGAGGAGCTGTTGGTTGAAACAGATATTTATTTGATGAAGTTCTATATCTTGACAGATGCGTTTAGTGAAAGTTAAGCTGTTAGATACGATATTTTTGTGGTTTAATTTAAAATGCAGAGATGCAAACATTAAAATTTTTATACAAAATGTAGTAAATTTAAAGTTAAATTTGGCCATTTTCGGTATTTTGGTGGAAAATGGACACTCTAAAATGGAAATATTCGTCTTTTAATATTCGTTTATCAGAAATTACGAATTATTTTGAGGCATAAAACTAGCTGTTTGAAGTAGCTAGCATTATTTAATCTCATTCAGAGAAATTTTAATCATCCAGAAACGAAAAAAAATAGACAGATGTACTAATCCAAAAACTTTCTTTTATTGCTTAAATGTCAATCTTTCAGAATTTGTAACCAGCGTGTCAAAATAAATAAACTATGCAAATCATGAAGACTTTAAATATATGGAATTTCGTGCCTTAGTTTATAAGATGTGATTATCGCTAGAATTTATAAATTCTGCAAAATGCACTATAACAGGGTGTCCTATAGGTGATTTACACTCAAGCCTAACTAAATGACATATTAAGGATTTTAGCCGTTAGCTATTTGTTTTAAGGTAAACTTGAATTTGGAAATTTTGTGCAGTGAAGTTCTAAAGATCGGCCTCATGCGAAAACCATAAAAAATGAATCAAATAAGCGTCATTTTTTGGGACATTTGCACCAAAACTTAGATAGCACTAATATTTACTGATTAATTAATGAAAATCCGGAGATTAATTCTTGTCATAAAGCTCTTGCTAAAATTGTGAAAACGTAGCATAGGAGCGCCACCTACTCGTTGAGGAACAACATATCAGGGACTATCTGAATATAAATGTTTATTAAATCACTTAAAGAGCACTCACAAAAATCGTTGCACATGTACACAGTCAGACAGTGCCTGAAACTTAAAATTCCTGGGTAAATATATTTTTTAAAACCTGTTTTTTCAAGATCTCGGCCCTTAAAATGTTCCTTAAAATCCGTCGAAAACCATAACTCTCCACTTTCTATAATCCTACACTTTTTTCTTCTAAAAGATAAAAAAAGTAAAAAAAAATCATGTTTTGAATCTTCAAAGGTTAGACATAAAATGTGCGTGTGTAGACGATTTTTTTTTGTATGTAACTTTGTCTATAGATAATATTTTTTTAAAGTTAAGACCAATCAATATTTTTTAAATTAACGTTTTAATTGATTGCATGACCTCAACATTTTATTTTGTGTGTGTGTGTGTCTTTGAAAATTACTGTTGAAACAAAAATACATTTTTTATAATGGGTTTTGGCAATATGTAAAATCGAAATGAGAAAAAATGCACACTATAATTGTTGGAATGCGAAAATTGTGCCGCCATATGTCAAGTAATATTCGTGCCTTATGCCGCCATATTAAGAAAGAAAGAAATATCGTGGAAAGAACTTGAACGAAAATATATGTCTAAAAGATAAAAATGACAATGAGATAATGATTTCTTTTTTCATTATTATTATTTATTAATGAGAAATAGTATTTGAAAAAATCCCTCTAAAAAACTATTAAAAATCTGAAAACGCAAAAAGAAATTCTCTTTTAGCTTTGAAAATTCAAACATAGGAAATCAGTAAACTGTTTAAAGTAATAAATATTAATTGTTAAAGAGACAAAAAATATTTAAATGAAGCTTCATCCAAATTTTTCATGTATTTTCAAAGAGAAACTAATGGCTTTTTAATGACATTCCAAGTATAAACATAAGGATTCAGTATCCATCAATAAAAATTCTGAATTGGGAAATTTTTTAAACAGCTATATTAAGTGATTTTTTAAAAAATAATAATAACTGCAATATAGAAAAATCTATCTAGATACATAAAGTATGGATACACTGAAAAAAAAACTGTATGTTTACAGATGTAAACTTATAGAAACCTGTATGCCTATTAACATTTTATCTGTTCATTATGTTCAAAAGAAGATGTTATTCTATAAAATTAATATTTGTAAATTTACAGAAACCTGTACCTTTAGAAAATAATTTATTAAAATTAGAGTAAAACTTCCTATGATATGTCTAACCCATAATGCAGTAAGAAAAAAAAAAAATTCTACGTATCTCAGTTTCCAAAAAATTCCTATTAATTTTACAGATTAATTATTTTTTATCTACAGTGCAAACGTATGTCAGTTACATGAATTTTTGTTATTGCCGTTATATAAAAAGTTCTAAAAATCCTAGTTTACTCGAAAAAAAAAAATTAATAACTTTATTTTGTTTATTTTATTTTTATTATTATTTTATTTATTTATTTATTTATTTATTATTTTCTACATTTCTTGAAATCGGGAATGAATATCATGTCAATCGTCATGCATAAATATATTTCAAAGTAGAAAATGGAAAAAAAAGACAACGCTAAATTTATTATTTTCATTAATTTGCATTTTGTGTACATTAAAAAAATAATTTTCTAATTTTTAATCCTACAGATTTTTATTATTAATATTATTTTAAATTATTTTTGTAAAATATCCTATTTATCTCCAATTAAATTGAAATTCTATGTGGAAAATGTTTCTATTTTCTAAATGATGTGGAAAATTGCCTTTCAGAAAAAAAAAGGTTTTTGTACAATCTCAAAAAAAATGTTTCACGTAAAAACAATAACCCAAACACGTAACTAAATAACCATTTAAAACTCTGAAATCAAGTAGAGCCATATTTACATCTCTTAGTGAGTGGGTTTTTTTATTCACAAATAAATCCGAGTCGCTAAACCTTCAGTTGAGGATCTTTTGCGGCTTGGCCAATACGCATCACGGGGAAGTTATTACATAACATTTTACTAGATTTTCATGTGATGACTGTTTATGTAATTAAGATCAATTATGAATGCAAGAAATATAAACAGAAATGATTGGTTGAAAAATATTGAAGGAGGCTGTCTCGTACTAATTCTACGTAGAAAGAAAATCACTCAAAACTTAAAACATTTAGCTCAACCGCGAGAGATACAAGGTTAACTAAAACTACTTTTACACTACAAATATATATTAGTTCAGTATTCGTAAATATACTGCTGTATATAATTATTTATTAATATTTAAGAATATTGAAATTTGAGTAAAAACCATTACATTCATTCAATTGTCATTTCAGAGAACAATCATTAACTAAAAACGTCGTGGCTAGGAGTAATTTGTGAATAAAAATGTCAAAAAATAACTTGGAAATATAAATCAGGTTGTTTAATCTGCACTGCGTATCCGTAGAAATCGTCCATAGTAATTGTACCTTCGAAGACTTTCAGTTCTGAAAGGTTACTGGAGACTGTTATACTCATGTACAATCTTTCTTTCTACATAAAGTTTGCTTACTGTTGTCTCCAACATTTGGGATAACTTTCTGTAAAATGTAGTGTTTTTCTGTCCGTTAATTACCATAAATAATAACATGTTGAAGTGTAATCAATTGATTAAAAAATCAATAGAATCATCATTTTGTTATCTGATTTATTCTAATATTATGATAAAAAAACTGGAAATTTTACGTCAAGCGTATCAAATGAGGTACGTTCGTAATATAACGAAGCTTTAAAATATTCAGATCTTAGTGTAATAATATACAGGACTTCAGATACAGTATAATATCAGACATTTTTTATGTGTTCTTGCATATGCTATCTGGTTTTTATTATCACGAAACAACTAGTACTAAAATTCAGAAATGTATATCTAATTCAAAAAATGTGAAATATTTTAATGTAATTATAATACACGACATGCAATGTTTCTACCTATATCACTAAGTAATTAAATACTTGTGTGTGGCCCTGTAAATGGATAAGAAATACTCTTTGCGCAGCAGGTGGATATTGTAATACATACTTCATAGATGCATATCAGTTTCATTATGTTTGAAAGATTGTAACAACATTAAAATAGACTTGAATCTATTTTTCTCCATTAGCCGTAATGTAACGGAATACTTTTGATTGTACCTGTAATTAAACTATACATCTAATTTTTATAAAATGTGAAATGACTCAACAAATTGAAGCAATAATTATATATTTTAAATTTTAAATGATTTGGTTAAGTAGTTCTTGCCCTTTTATATGAGGATGGACAGATACACAGAAGGACGGACCGAATGACGACTATACGTGCTACGTACTTTCATAATCACGAACGTACCTAAAATAAAATTTGAAAAAAGTAATAAAATATATTAAAGGGTGAAATATAAAGTTATTTAATGCTACTGATATTGACATTTTAATTCAATGAAAACGGATTTAATGCGATGGCATATATCGAAAAATGTTAAAAGTAGAGTATTCATATAGAAAAAGAATTCTCATGTAAAACAGAACGTCTTTCTTAGTGCGGAAGGCCAGCAACAGTAGACCTTTTTTTTACAAAATGTTTAACTTTTAAATTTTGAACCTATAATAAAATTACAAATATCATTTTATGTTTTATACAATCTGTTTTAACATGTTGAGTGTCATGTCTATCACCGGTGGCTGACACGGAACTTTCCGTTTATGCTGGGTCAGTCATCGATGACTGAAAGTATGAATTACGATATAAAATTAAAAATTTATATTCTAAATAATTTTTAAGCAATTTCATGGTTTTATCATGATTGTAAAAATATATCTTACCAAAGAAATTAAATGGGTTTTATTAAAACTCATTCAACATAAATAACATTTGTCTTCCGCAGGTATCACAAAATGTCGTAATCTCGCCTACTTGATTTTCTGGGCATTCCTTCACCAAATTATTCTGCACTTTCCTCGTAACATAGTTTACAATACCGTCGCACATTTGAGACTTTATAGCTTTATTAATAATATTATTTTTTTATTGATTTGTAATGGGAATCTTATTTCGCAGCGCAAACGGAAAGACAGACAAAAACAATTTTCAAATCCAATTATTAACCAATATTTAGTTGTCTAATTTATTTCAATTATGCGATTTCTAAAATAAAATTTTCGATCACTTTAAAAATTAAGCAAAATATATCTTTAATTAATATAAATAACATGAAAACTAATTTGCCTCTCTTTTCAAAAATATCTTTAAGCTAACTGAAAATAAAAGACTTACGTTGTAAACAGAAGAATATTCAATTTCCTAATGTTTAGGAGAACAAAAATTAATTCTTTTCTAGCAATGTATACTAAATATATTGATATTTTTTTCAATTGATGACTACCTTTTTAAATCATTATTTAACAGCAATATTTTTTTCCTGGTAATGATGAAAACATCTGCTAGATTTCCATCCATCATAAAAATTCATTATTCCTTTATATTGTTCAAACATTATTAATTCTTTGAGTTTAAAGAATACGTGCTATAAAAAGAAAAAAAAATAATAAAATCGAATGCATCCATATTTTAAAAAGTGTGGAATTTTACGAGAAAAAATCAGGTTTTGTACCTGATGCATATTGAAAATCTTTGAAAAGATTATTAGATTTCACTATATTCAAAATTTTCTGACATAAAATGTTTTCTATCTTCAAAAAACGATTCTCATTTGAATAGATTTTGAGTATAAAATTTGTAATAGTTTTTAGCAAACCATTCAAAGGAAAAAAATTGAAATAAATACATTTTTTTTCAGATAACGTTAAGTGAAAACGCGTGACTATACGATGCAAATTAAAAAAATGTGTTTTTAGTTATGCTATGTGACTTTTGAAAAAAAAAAGAAATTAGAAAATTAAAAGTAATATTTTTGGATTTATTTAAAGAAAAATGCTACCTTATGATGGATAACACTAGAAAGCTAATGCAGGATTATGAAAAAAATATATTGATTATACTAAATAACACTTTCCCAATTAATTTATTTTTACTCCGATTAGTTAATTGAGGCGAACATTTACGGTTAAAATCAATTTTGATATTATATTGAACTAATTATAATAAAATAATAACTCTTTGCGCTTGAGAGGGGATTCTCACTGACCAGTAGTGTCCCGCATTAATGGGGGATTTCAAATGCTCTGGACTTAATTTTTTTGCCTTATCTAATGGGCTAATAATCTATGACAAGAGGACGCGAAATAAACTGTAAGGTCTCTATGAGCAAACCAATATTGGTCCAACATGGCGACAATATTTCATTATTTGGAAATAGGGCCAATAAAACGTCAAT